>JACEVL010000835.1:382500-635000 GCA_020284085.1 Aporrectodea caliginosa | reverse complement strand
TCATCGATCTTCTTCAATAGCTTACTCACAGACGAAAGACACCAACCTTTATTCGAAAATTCATTCAGAAACCTTCTCGCTCCATAACCATGTTCTTGCCGCAGTACTTTAATTAAAATTTTATCTTCTTCTGTAAACGCCATTTTTGTTGTGCTTAGACCAAAACAAGTGACGTATTTCATCGATGACGACGTCACAGCGTCTGCGTAAGTAAGGGCCCATGTTGGAAACTTTAATTTGTCAGTGCTCCATTGCAAACGCTCATAAATATGATAAATTCACGAACATTTCCAAACGGCTTTAGGATCTCGTGTAGATATGGTCACTGTTGTTGTGTTTAAAATTTCAGGTAAATACTGATAGTTTTGACCGAGTTATGACACTTTTTGTTGTGTTCTACTTTTCATCCGGACACAGTGTAATACATCCAAATATGAACATATAACCCCTGTGCTTAAATCTTTGCATTGGCTTCCTGTTCAGCAAAGAATTCGTTTCAAACTGGGGCTCATAGTTTATAAAACTTTGAACTCTGGCCAACCACAATATTTAAAATCTGTTCTTATTCCTCTGACTTATCATTATTCAATGAGGTCATCTGATTGTCTTTGTCTGGTCATACCTAAATCAAGAACTGTTCTTGGTGAACGAGCTTTTTCAGTATCTGGACCTACTTTTTGGAACTCTCTTCCTGTGTCTGTACGCTGTGCTCAGTCGCTTGTGTCATTTCGTTCTCGGCTGAAAACTTACCTCTTTCAAATTGCTTATCCACCTTAGGCTGCCTCTCTGTCTCTTACGGACTGATCTTCTGGATGTTGACCTGATTACGGCTTGGATTTGGTGTGCCATCGGTTGATGCCTTGTGCATTAGATACCGGCGCAATAGAAGTTGCTAATTACATTACATTACATTATTATTATTATTATTATTATTATTATTATTATTATTATTATTATTATTATTATTATTATTATTATTATTATTATTATTATTACTATAATTATAAAGGTACGATGGCGGTGGCTGAGGTGGTGGTGGTGATGGTGATGATGAAGCGTTGATAGAATCTTGCATCCTGGCGAACTGAAGATGCTGATCAAAACATTGAGATGGCTCAACTAGCTTGAACGTAAAAGTCGAAAGAATAGCCAAAGGGCTTCTATTCTCGCTCGAACTATCACTATCTTGTCTCTCTCTCTCTCTCTCTCTCTCTCTCTCTTTCTCTTTCTTTCTCTCTCTTTGTTCTCTCTCGCTCTCTCTCTTGTTCTCTCTCTCTGTCTCTCTCTCGCTCGCGCGCTCTGTCTCTCGTCTGTCTGTCTCTATCGAGAGTTACTGCACGTCGTCGTTATCGTCGATCGATGAAAACTGCTGTTAATGTCCACAGGGCCTGGTGAAAATATGCACCAGAAGAATAAAGAAATCGACAACCCAACGAAATGCGAAGATGCTCAAACCGTACGATGCCACTCCAATTTCTTATTCTGATTATTCGCCACCGTAGATGCAGTCATCATCGTTATCGTTATGACGAAACAGTTTTCAGTTTCATTTTTTTAAACCATAATATTATAGGCTAAATTACAACCGCAATGACAATTACAATTACCCATTCTAAAATGTCGACGTATGCTTTAAATATCATTGTGGTTGTGGTTGCGTTGGGCTTCTGGTGGAAGTTCGCTGGTGGTGGTCATGGTGGTAGTAACGGCGATGGTGGTGATGGTGGTGGTGGTGGTGGTTGTTATGGTGATGGTAATGGTGGCGATGTTGCTAATGATTATAATTATTATACATGGTAACTGTTGTTGCTATTTTCAGCCGCAAGCAATTGCGTATTATATTAAGAAAACATTCAAGAAACGAGTGTGCACCAGTTTTGTTCCGAATGAGAAAACAAGGTCTGTGTCTAAATCGAAAATCGAGAGACTTCTCTTTCCAGATCTTAAGAATTTGTATCACACATGCTTATAATTTCAAGACATGATTCATCAGCACTTATTTGGACTTATTAATTCGATATTTGATTAATATCTGCGTGATCATGAAACGTCTTTCGTTAATCAGATCATATTTGGCTATTGTTGACCTAATTAACTTTCAGTTCATATAATTATGACTACTTCGTGTGGTTAATATACTTAGTTAATGTTCGACTGCAAAGCTCGAGGGTACGTACCATACGTATTCTATTTTTTGAAAGGTACGTACGTTTTTTAACGTACCCTATTTTAGGGTACGTAAACAATAAAAAATACGTTAACCACATCATTGCTCATTATAAGAATGTTCGGTACTTGTCGGTTAATTCACCGAATTTAATTCTTGCGTCTATTATAGGCTACCTTGCCTGTTCATGCACCGGAATAAATTTCTACGCGTTTCTTTCCTTTTAAGCACGGTTTCGTCATCAGAAAGCATGGACGACACTAACCCTAACCCTGACCTTAACCGACCCTCACGGCGCGTAACACCTCAACGTAACGTATTTGGACTATAAAACATGAAGTCGTGAGGTCATTTAGGGTCAGGGTTAGGGTTAGCGTCGTCATTATATTAACGTGAGGGTCGTTTAGGGTCAGGGTTAGGGTTAGTGTCGTCATTACATTAACGTGAGGGTCGGTTAGGGTCAGGGTTAGGGTCGTCATTATATTAACGTGAGGGTCGGTTAGGGTCAGGGTTAGGGTCAGGGTTAGGGTCGTCAGCTTAATTGTGCTTGAAAGTACAGACATCTATTTTACGTGGGCAAGTCATTAGGCTACCATTGCAAATATTCATACCATTGCAAATATTAAATCCGGTGAATTAATTTTACGTGGGGCAAGTCATTACCATTGAAAAATTAATTCCGGTGAATTAACCGACAAGTACCGAATGTTCAATTTAATTTAAGCAAACAATCACAAGTTTCACAACCCAGTATACAGCGTATAGTATTAAATTGCTGAAGTGATATATGTTGTAGGTCTATGTTTATCCAGCTTATATTGCACTTAACGCACTAATGTCAGATTATACGTAGGCTATGGGTCGCCGAGTTAACCATAAATAAAATTTTCGTGTATGATGCGTACCATACGCGTATTCTATTTTTGAAAGGTACGTACGTATTTTAACGTATTCTATTTTAGGGTACGCGTACCCTCGAGCTCTGTTCGACTGTGTTTACTATTTTGTAAGTATTTTCTTGACTAGTGATCGACGTGTATGTCATTGTGGTAAAAAACGAGACGAGCACTCGTCAGATGTCGATGTTAACCAGACTGAGTGGTCTATTGGGACGAGTACGACAACCAATGAGACCGATGCATTTGGAGTCGTTGAGTTTCCCGCTTACGGTCAGAAGACGTCCAAGGTAATTACAGACACAGCCAACGGAAGATCAATAGTAATATTAATATTAATATTAATAATAATAATAATAATAATAATAATAATAATAATAATAATAATAATAATAATAATAATAATAATAATAATAGATATAGAATAAAATAATAATAACAATAAATTAATAAATAAAATTTAATAATAAAATGACTTCATCCCGCTGGCCCTGGAAACTTTACGCCCAATTAATTAACTTAAGAGGCCTTGAATTAACTTAAGAATTTTTGAATTTATAGCAGACTAGCATTTCCCCCGGCTTTGCCCGCCTTGCGTAATTTTTAACGGCTGCAAATAAAGGCTACTTACTTACTTACTATATAGGCTATGCTGAAGGGCTTCAAATATTTTAAACGTCCACATAATAATCTGAACGATATTTAGAGGTGAAAATAGTTTTCCCCCCGTGTATTTGAATTTAATTACCTGTGACTCAGCTGCTGCCTCGTTTAGCAAAATAATAATGAGTTGAAAATAGTACCGCACGGGTTATCTCTACCTTATATAGCCCTATTATTTGTTTCCCGGGCTAAATATAATAGTAGACGAAGCTCGGCCGTTATTGCGATTGTAATTTTTCGGAGCGACCCGCGTCTTTTAACGAAAGCGCCTGATTTGCATATTTAGCCTCGCGTGACGTAAGACAAAGTTTCTCTTACGTCACGCCGCTTACGCGAGGCTAAAATGTGCAATTTAATGTTCGCCGTTATTGGTATTACTGTAGGGTCTACCTCATCATTTCGAAGTTTAAAATGTCCATATATCAGCGTTTAACTTAAATTGCGAGCTGAAAATAGTCGCGTTTACCTACACATGACCGTAATAATGTTTTGTAACATTTTTCAAATCGCTAAAGCATTCCCGTTCGGAGCCTTTAGACTACAGACAAACAAACATACATACATACAAACAAACAAACGGAAGGACAACGTAAACAGACTTAGACTTATAGTATAGATATTGGCCGTCATCTAAGACAGGCGACTGACGAAGTGGGAGAGACGACCTTCCTCTTTCAAGGGCTTTCAGTGACAATTCAGCGCTTTGACGACGTGGCCTTTGCCGGCGTAACGAAATAAATTATCCCTCTAAATGAGTTCCCCTTAGTGAAATGGAGTATCTGGTTTAGTTTGCATTATTGGCGGTTTCTAAGTGTATTCAGTCGTACTGTTTGGATTTATTGTACACATAAATTTTTAAGTTGCGTTTCTTTAGTTTGTATGTCGACCTGAAATTAATTTACATCGTTTTTGGTGATTTGGACTGGATTTTCGTCTTGGCTATCGTGATGCGTATGACGATTTGGGATAGAATGGTTTATCCCCCCGGCTACTCTACACCGGTTTATTCCATCCGGGGGATATGCTTTAGGAGGGATAGAATATCACGAGACACCGGCACCTTTGTTGATCCTGTGCAAGAGATGGAAGAGGAGTAGCCGTTCCATGATACACTGGGATATTAATACGTAAGTCCCTGAGTTTCGGTTTCTTCGCCCTTGGGCACTCGCTTATACCGGCGAGGACTCGGTCGTCCACCACGCACTCTGTGTACAACAGGGGGACCTCGTGAAGGTGTCGTGGTGGGCATTTGAGTAGCAGAGGCTCTGTTAGACGCTTGCTACCCCATTTTCCACCCCCTACAAAGAAGAAGCAACGCAGAGTGAGGAGAATATGGGACCGGATTTGCTGAAAGAAGAGATACTGGCAGCCATTGGAGAAATGAAAAACAATAAAGCTGAAGGAATTGATAACATCCCAATTGAAATGATTAAAAACTTTGGAGAAAAGGCAATGAAAGAACTAGTACAACTATGCAAAGACATATACAACACAGGAGTATGGCCAGAGGACTTCTTACAGACCATTATGGTTCCTATAAAGAAGAAACCAAATGCAACAACATGTGAAGACCCACAGAACTATTAGCCTACTAACACATGCATCCAAAATCGTACTAAGAGTTATCACGAAGAGAATGCAGTCAAGGGCAGAAACAAATGACTGCCTAGGAGAGGACCAATACGGCTTCAGAAAGGGAAGGGGCACAAGAGATGCAATTGGAGCGTTGAGGGTGCTGACAGAAAGAAGCATACAGCATGGACAGGACATCTACATTTGCTTTGTGGATTATGAAAAGGCTTTCGATAGAGTAGATTGGAAGAAATTAATGCATGCACTGAGAAGAATAGGAGTGGACTGGAAAGACAGAAGACTCATAGGAAACCTATACATGGGACAGAAAGTAAGAATAAAAATAGAAGGAGAATTCTCAGAACCAGGAGTGATAGGTAGAGGGGTACGACAAGGGTGCCCACTATCACCAATTCTCTTCAACATCTACATTGAGGAATTAGTACGAGAGGCGATGGAGGAGGTGAAAGAGGGCATAAAGGTGGGAGGAAGATTGACGAAAGCACTAAGATTTGCAGATGACCAGGCGATGTTGGCAGGCAGCCAGAATGGGTTACAAAAAATGATGGATCAGCTGAATAAGATCTCAAAGGAGTATGATATGAAAATAAATATTAAAAAGACAAAGATCATGAGGATAAGCAAAGGAAAGGAAAGAACAGTAAAGATCACTAAAGATGGTGAGGAACTGGAACAAGTAGGAAAATTCTGTTACCTAGGAAGTATGATCACAACTGATGCAAAGTGTCATGTAGAAATAAAGAGAAGAATAGCCATGGGAAAAGATGCCTTCTATAAAAGAAAGGAATTAATGAGAGGAAAGCTAAATAAGAATCTGAAGAAAAGAATTATCAAGTCTATGATATGGAGTGTGGTGTTATACGGATCAGAGACATGGACTCTAAGGAAGGAAGACATCAGAAGATTGGAGGCCTTCGAGATGTGGATATGGCGAAGAATGGAGAGAGTCAGCTGGATGGATCGGAGGACAAATGAAGACATACTACAAATGGTGGACGAAAAAGATCCATGATAGGGATAATAAGAAGCCGACAAAGAAAATGGATGGGCCACATCATGAGGGGAGACTCCCTTCTAAGAATTATAATTGAGGGAAGAATGGAGGAGAAGAAGACACGAGGAAGACCGAGAATGATGTTGTTGGACTGGATGATGGAGGAAGATTACGGCAAACTGAAGGACAGAACAAGAAAACGTGATGAATGGCGAAATTGGACGTACGAACCTGCCTAGGAAGGCAGAGAACCAAAAGAAGAAGAAGAAGTCCCTGAGGGAATTGTTTGTACTTCAAGGCAAAGAAAATAATAATAGCTTTGATATGTCATGGTTCAAACGCTGTGGAGTGAGAAGTAGTGATATACTTCTGATGATCTTAGTAGTAGTAGAAAAAGTAGAAGTGGTGGTAGTTGTCGTCGCGGTCGTGATGTTGGTGATGTTGATGGTGGTGCTGGTTGTGGTGCTGGTGGTCTTCGTGGCGGTGGTGGTCATGTTGGTGATGGTGGCGTAGGTGATGGTGGTTGTACTGTTTAACGACATCTTGTAGCTATTCTTGTTCTAAATATCTCTCTTTTCGAACAGTCCCTGTTCTAATTCTCGTCCGTTTAACTCCACTTACGATTAATTATTCTTCGTCTTTCGATGATGTTTCTTCTTCAAAGTACATTCGAGTCGATCACGAGACGGATGTGAACGACCTGTGGACATTGATGAACAAATATTGGAAGATGGGGAAGCCACATCTGTTGATCTCAGTCACAGGCGGAGCACAGAAACTGTCGACGGAAACATCGCTCAAGCCAGCGCTGAAGGAACTCTTCCGTAAAGGTCTTATCGAAGCCGCCCAATCCACAGGTACAGTTATCGTAACATCGGGAGTCAGATAAATCGAAGGAGCCGTTCATTTTCACAGTGGCCCATTGCAATGAAATTCTCTGAAGCAGGCAAGGTTGGGTTCAAAGGTCTAGAGAGGAAGGTAATTTGACAGAGAGCGGCTACGGTGGGTGGTGGTTCTGCAAGGGAATTGGAGAAAAGGGGAAGATGAAGCATTGGATGGCAAATGATTCTCTTTGCTGTTTGTCTGCGTAGGCGGAGATTTATGACTTTCTATAGTCGCTTAATTGAGAACCACAGCTGTTGTTCCAATAATTGTCATTGGACATTTTTGTAGCTCATTTTTAGACCTCTCATAAATACATGTCGCACGAAGAATTGACTGCCAATCTTTTCGATCGTGGTTCTACTATTACTACTGCTACTACTAGTCATAAATGAAATCCAGACAAGATCGAGGAAATGGTGGTCCGCCGACGTCCTGTGAATAGAGAAGCCCTACCTGGGGGAACACATTGACTCACCAGGGTAGACACAATAAAAATTCTGGGAGTAACGCTCTCAGCGCACCTAAGCTTCGACAGACACACACACACACACACACACACACACACACACACACACACTGAGCACCAAGGCCAGACAATCTATGCCATCCACATCTTGGCAGACCCTTCACTAAGCGGCGTAGTTACAGCAACCACCGTGGCGCAGATGTTTTATGCCGGACGCGCATGCTGGGGCTTCGTCGGCCAGGAGGGACGAAACAGATTCAAGGCCACTATGAGGCAAATGGTGAGAGCGAGATATCTTTTTGACACTAAACTTTCGTGCAATTGTATCAGTGCGTGGACGAGAGGCTTTTTCGGCCGTTCTCGCTGACCCAGAATACGTTCTGCATGGGTTGCTGCCTCCCCTTAAACAGACATATTATTCACTGCTCCCCGGTCCCACAATCGAACTATTCCTACTGCTGACAACAAGGCCCGCAAATCTTCTGCAATTATGAAGATATATTCAGGAATACAATGTCTTAGTACTGTGTTAGTCAAAATGCGGCTAGCAATTGGTCAAATAACGGATATATTTTCTTACTTAGTAATAATAACTAACAACTTCTATAACGCCCGATCCTAATGCACAACGCGTTGGCCAGTGGCGCTCCAAAGCCAAACCAAAGCCAACATTCAGAAAATCAATCGAACTAGGCAGAGAAACAGTGAGGTCTGCGCTCCATTCAGGAGAAGAGTTTACCGAAAAATTATCATTTCTGTTATTGATAATGGCATCTTATAATTCACCAATACAACGACTGACCCTATTCTGTTTGGATGTTGGAACTGAGACGGAAGGGAGCTTACAACTGAAATTGTCTTCCAGATGCTCCAACTGATTTCGCATTCCGCCGAACTGGTCATTCTCCTCTCTAACATCATTTCCGCAGTTGATTGGAAACAGTTTTGAGAGGTTCCAGAAAGGCTGTCTGATTATATTTTATTACACGAATTGCATAATTCATTTGCGAATGTGACTTAAGGAGTTTATGACACGTGGTCATTGGTTGTGCAGGTGCGTGGATCATAACTGGAGGAACTAACACTGGAGTCATGAAACTGGTTGGCGATGCTATACGAGCACACACCCTGAAGCAGGGGAGTCGGAAGCCGATGGTAGCCATCGGAATCGCCACCTGGGGATGCATCACGAACAAAGAGGCACTGATCGTAAAAAAAGAGAAAGAGGTTAAGGCTAATCATTCGTTCAACACTTCCCTCACTCTCTGTTATCTCCTACACACACACGCACACACACACGCATACACAACACACACACATACACACACACCACACACGCACACACGCACACACACACGCATACACAACACACACACACACACCACATACACGCACACGCATACACAACACACACACACACACACACCACACACGCACACACGCACACACGTACACACGCACGTACACACGCACACGCACACGCACACGCACACGCATAGTCGCATACACAATAGAGGTCTGCGGGTAGACCATTTTTACTACCCGACCCGTACCCGTAACACAGAACCGTTACCCGTACCCGTACCCGACCCGTACTCAAAATTACTACCAGACCCTACCCGTACCCGCGGGTATACCCGTACCCGTAAAGTACCCGTCACGTCATTAGCACGCCTTCCCATAGCCAGGCCAATGTCCCTACCAGCTTACAACTCAGCATGTAGTAGTAGTAGTAGTAGTAATAATAATAATAATAAGATGCTAATAATAATAATAATAATAAAATAATAATAATAATAATAATAATAATAATAATAATAATAATAATAATAATAAACAAATTACATCATATAGTAATCTCTAAGTCCCTGAGGGATCCTGTATACCTCGGGGCATAAAAAATAAAAAAAAAATAATAATAATAATAATAAATAGGATAATGATGATGATGATAGTAGTGGTAGTAGTAGTGGTAGTAGTAGTTGTTGCTGCTTTTGTAGTTGTTGTGGTAATTGTAGTAGTATAGTAGCAGTAGCAGAAGAAGAAGTAGTAGTAGTAGTAGTAGTAGTAGTAGTAGTAGTTGTAGTAGTGGTAGTGGTAGTAGTAGTAGTAGTAGTAGTAGTAGTAGTAGTAGTAGTAGTAGTAGTAGTAGTAGTGGTGGTAGTAGTAGTAGTAGTAGTAGTAGTAGTAGTAGTAGTAGTGGTGTAGTAGTAGTAGTAGTAGTAGTAGTAGTAGTAGTAGTAGTAGTAGTAGTAGTAATAATAAGTCATTAGTCAACTTACAAAACTTGTCACATGCAACTCAGTGTTGTGCTGCCTCAATTGCATTGTACATTTTATATCCGTGGTCTATATAATGTCGCCTAGAACACTAAAAAACTGTTAATAGTACGTTGCAGACCCGGTCAGGTCCATCTCCTACATTCTATATTATACGTAACGGTGACATTGTAACCCTAAAACTTCACGTCGGTACGGGTAAAACCGGGTATACCCGTACCCGTGATGACCCTACCCGTACCCGACCCGACCCGTGAAACGTCCCGACCCGTACCCGACCCGCGGGTACGGGTCGGGTACGGGTAAACCCGCGGGTACGGGTATACCCGCAGACCCCTAATACACAACACACACAACACACAAACACAACACACACACACACACATTCGTCAACCTTTCCAATTACTTGAACATCACTCCGCTCACGATAAACTTGTTCTCAATGATCTAATCTGATATGACATGATTATGACATTATGTAATATAAAAAATATTTTGATACAATATAATATTATATTGCGTAATATTACACTATTTAATATGATGTGATATGATATGATATGACGTGATATTATATAAAAACTTCTGCGCATGTCATCGGCCATATCGGTCGCTGATCGACTTCTCCGTTATTTCGACGGATTATTTCGTCTAAATGCAGAATTTTCTCAGTAACTTCGGATATGTTGGAGTGTTTGCGTACCGTACTTATTCGTCGATTTTGTGAAGGATTTTGTGCGTTTGAAGCTATTTTGTTAGTAAATCGCCTTGGCCCATATGACTGCATCAAGCCCAACCTTCTGATGTGTACGGTCGAGCGCGAGCCATACGGACCGTATACGCCGCCTGTAGCCGAGTGTTTTCGTCTCGGTGGAGGAAGACTGTCTATGAAATGGCTTAATGGTATGGTATACAGAATGAAGAGCAGTGGACCCAGAACAGAGCCTTGAGGAACACCACGAGAAAGTGGGAAGGGTTGCGAACATGGTTTGGAGAGGAGATTGAATCAGTGCTGGAAGAGTGGGAGGCTACACTGAAGAGACTGTAGTGTGAAGCGATAGGATAGAATTTTGTCCGAGAAGAATGAACAGAAGGTATCAGCGATATAGTGAGAGGGAATGGACATGGGCAGTGGGGAGGGAGATTTGCGATGGAGAAGAGAAGTTACAGCTCTTCAGAGATGTCTTGAATTGGAGGAGCTGGGATGGATTAGTGAGGAGTAGTTCTTTTTAAATTCGGCTGTGGATATTAAGCAAGGAGAAACAGATGGGTTCAGACCTAAATGACATTTAATAACATATTTGATACGATATGATATATGATATGATTTGCTTTGATATGATATGATATGATTGGATACGATATGATATATATGATTGATATGATATGATATTGTTGACAAATTCGTTGTTGGCCAAGCAAATTTTTAATTGACACTCTATGTAGAGTCGTGGCACCGAATCTAGATCGACCCCACATGGGCCGCTAACGATGACTTCCTCGTTTTGGCACTCTATGGAGCGCCAAACTTTCGATTAATTATCAGCCTCCTATGGAGCACTGCAATAGCTGTGTGGATAACGGTTTAAGACTGGCACCCATGGATTTATTATGGTTCTGTGCTCGGTCCTCTTCTCTATATCCTCTTCACTGCTGACCTTGAATCTGTTCTCGCTTCTAGTGCTCTTTCTAGCCCCTCATACGCTGATGACCTTCAGTCCTACTTGCATTGTTCTGTAAGGGATGCTTTGAGTGCTGTTCGCTCGATGTCTCGTGCAACTGACACTCTGTCTGCCTGGCTTTCTTCCAATCGCCTGAGACTAAATCCTCTTAAAACCCAGTTCATATGGCTGGGTACCCGCCAGCAGCTGGGTTTTCAAAACTTGACCTGAACCTTCTTGCAGCTGAATTTCCTCTAATATCATTCTCTACCTCTGTACAAGACCTTGGTGTCATCCTTGATCAGGAACTAACCTTTTCTAAACACCTCTCCTCTTTGTCTCGCTCCTGCTTTTACCATCTTCGTCAGCTTAGGGTGCTCGCTCTCTTTCAACCTCTGCTGCTTCTACTCTTATCCATGCCTTCGTCTGCTCTCGTTTAGACTATTGCTCTTCTCTTTACACTGGTCTTCCTCAAGTCCGCTTGTCCTCCCTTGAGAGGGTCTTTCGGTCTGCAGCGCGCCTTGTTGGTTCCATTCCTCGCTAGGTAGCGTATCCTCCTACATGCATCATACTCTACACTGGCTTCCCCTCCGGCAGAATCCTATATCGGCTCTGCTCTCTCGTCTGGCAAAGCGTCTTGGGTTCAGCTGCTACTTGTGCACCATCTTCACTCTCTCTTCTTCTCTCTAAGGGTCGCTCAGCCCTCCGTTCCTCTTCTCGGGGTGACTCTTGTTCCACATGCCCGCACTGCTACTATGCAGCGCCGAGCATTCTCTGTTGTTGGTCCAACAGCGTGGAATGTCTTGCCATCTTTCCTTCGGTTATCTCCTCGCATTCACTCGGCTTCCTTCTACGCCCAATTGAAGACTTTTCTGTATGATCAGGCCTGGCTTGGGAGTGCTCTGAGTAGAGCCCTCGCTCATTTTATGATTGATATCTTGCTTGAATTGACACTCTCTGTAGTGCCATTGGTTTAATTTGTGTAATTGGCACCGAGAGAACTGCACACTCTGTGGCAATAATACTGGACAGATCGATGGCTTAATGCTGTGAGATGTCGTGGTTTTCGGGTATTGACCACTAGTAATTGCATTAGATGAATGGACACTCGACTCCTATGAGGTGACGTTTTCAGACCTTATGCCAATCGGGTGCACATGGGTGACATTTTGTAGTGACACCCCATGGGAAGGGTCATGGGTCTTCAGGGGTTTCGGCACCTTAGAAGGGTATGAAAAAAAGGCGGAGAACCCAACTTTCAAAGTAATGCTATTATCTCTGTCTCTGTCAGTCTCTCTACTTCTCTGTCTGTCTCACTCTGTCTGTGTGTCTCTGTCTCTCTCCTTCTGTCTCTCCTTCTGTCTCTCACTCTCTTACTCTCTCACTCACTCACTCACTCACTCACTCACTCACTCACTCACTCACTCACTCACCACTCACTCACTCACTCACTCACTCACTCACTCACTCACTCACTCACTCACTCACTCACTCACTCACTCACTCACTCACTCACTCACTCACTCACCTCACTCACTCACTCACTCACTCACCTCCACTCACTCCACTCCTCACTCACTCACTCACTCACTCACTCACTCACTCACCCACTCACCCTCACTCACTCACTCACTCTCTCACTCACTCACTCACTCTCTGTCTCACTCACTCTGTCACTCTGTCTCTCACTCTCTGTCTGTCTGTCTGTCTGTCTGTCTGTCTCTCTGTCTGTCTGTCTGTCTGTCTGTCTGTCTGTCTGTCTGTCTCTCTCTCTCTCTCTCTCTCTCTGTATGTCTCTCTTGCTCTAGCACTCTCATATCCATCTCTACATCTATCAGAGTAGATGCGTCTTTTGTCTTGCCTGCCTTTTTTCTTTTGGTTTTCAATGCCATCTTTGCGGTTCTGACACTGGCGTTGCATGGGTTTGCCGTGTCTAGAGTTTGTATGAAGTCGAGGAACCGAAGGAAGGGCTGGAGGAAGCTCCTCTCGATCCCAATCACACGCATTTCATTCTCGTTGATGACGGAACTCAACATAAATACGGCGCTGAAATCAAACTGCGAGCTGCTCTCGAAAAGAAAATCTCGAAGAAAGAGACGTGTGGAGGTAGGCAATGGCTTCCTATTCTCACTGTCAATGTCAATCTCTCTGTCTGTCTGTCTCTTTCTCTGTCTGTCTGTTTCTGTCTGTCTGTCTGTTTCTGTCTATCTATCTATCTGTCTGTCTATCTATGGTACGCGGTGGTGTAGGGGTATGTTCGGTGCCTTGCAGCCGGAGTGTTGCGGGTGAGAATCCGCCTCAAACCGTCGCGTAGGGACCCTGGGCAAGTCCTTCACTCGCAATTGCTCATGCGCTTCGGCGTGAAATTCCGATTCAGTGTCCGCGCTGTAGTCGGGAGCGTCTCTGAGTAGAAATCTTGAAGGGGCGCTATAACAAGTGCTCATACATACAACTATCTATCTATCTATCTATCTATCTATCTATCTATCTATCTATCTATCTATCTATCTATCTATCTATCTATCTATCTATCTATCTATCTATCTATCTATCTATCTATCTATCTATCTATCTATCTATCTATCTATCTATCTATCTATCTATCTATCTATCCATCCATCCATCTATTCATCCATCCATCCATCCATCCATCCATCCATCCACCCATCCATTTATCCATCCATCCATCCATATCCATCATGCATCCATGCATCCATGCATCCATGCATCCATGCATCCATGTATCTATCCATCTATCCATCATCCATCCATCCATCCATCCATCCATCCATCCATCCATCCATCCATCCATCCATCCATCCATCCATCCATCCATCCATCCATCCATCCATCCATCCATCCATCCATCCATCCATCCATCCATCCATCCATCCATCCATCCATCCATCCATCCATCCATCCATCCATCCATCCATCCATCCATCCATCCATCCATCCATCCATCCATCCATCCATCCATCCATCCATCCATCCATCCATCCATCCATCCATCCATCCATCCATCCATCCATCCATCCATCCATCCATCCATCCATCCATCCATCCATCCATCCATCCATCCATCCGTCCATCCATCCATCCATCCATCCATCCATCCATCCATCCATCCATCCATCCATCCATCCATCTATCTATATATCTATTGTTTCTCTTTTTTCTCTTACGCTTTCTGTCTTGCGATTTCTTTTACTAACTCTGCTACCTTCTGCCAAAGCCAGCGACAAATATCTACGAAATCTTCTGTTGGATCTGCTGTTCATTGGTTCAGGTTTTTTTTGTCTGTTTTCAGTTAAGATTCCGATCGTTTGTATCGTCATCGAAGGTGGACCGAACACCGTCAAAACCGTTAAACAGGCGTTAGAAGCAAAGACCCCGGTCATCATCGTTGAGGTAGGACAGGGACAGGAACAGGCAGACAGACAGACAGGCAGACATATAGACAAATGCATGGACAGACGAGGTGAGACACACAGGCATACAGACTATGTATCATAGACAGAAACACTGATAGATGGACGAACACGCACACATCGGCTTGATCTCCCGCGATTTTGAACTGGCACCGCAACTAACAGAGGACTTTGTCTATAATTGCGGACTTGATGTGATATAGCGCCGGTTAATAAGCTTATCTCTCTGACGTGGCTTTTGTCGGCGCTGAGAAATTTCGAAGATTTACATTACATACTTTACAAGGGGCAGTGACATAATTACAAAGAGAAAGAGGTGAACTTACCTCCGAGGGAAGTCTTTCCATTATGTTCTGTTCTGTTCTCAGCCATCCTCGTGTCGAGGGTCGGCCGCATCATGAACAATATTCCTCCAGCGTCTCCTGTCTTCCGTCAGTCTTATCATTTCTCATTGTCAATCCAGTCCATTCCTTTCCATTTTTCATGATGCTGTTTGGAGATAGTGAGCAGTGACGGCGCCAGACATTTTTTGTAACCAGGGCATAACCAGGGCATTTATACAAGTAACCATGTTTATGCCCCAAATAAATTCTCGGCAGGGCACAAATTCTGGCAGGGCAACGACCAGGGCAAAGGCTTTTTACCAGGGCATTTGCCCATGAATGTTAGTGCCGCCACTGATAGTGAGATGGTATTTTCCCCAGTTCCTTTCCATCTCGAAGTAGCAGGTCTGATCTTCTTTACCAGATATGCCCTCCATTCGATATGGACTTCAAGTTGTCCTTCTGCTGGATCCTCCGTCAAGTCAAAAGTCTCGCTACTGCCCGAGACCTGCCGCTCACGTTAGCCAATCTTTTTGGGTTCCTGCTGAGCCTGTCCAACACGCGTAGCCCCTAGGTGTACTTCGGTCGAAACCTTCACCACTGTTGGTCTAGCCCCAGCAGGCCATCCCCTACTTGATTGTTCACCCCTCACCACTGAGGTGTGATCTTTGAGGGGTGCCTTATCTTTCATGACCTCAATGACCTTTAGCCTCTCAGTCGATCTGGGTCAACTTTTAATAGTACGTCGGAATCATCCCTTACATAACCATGTGCATAAATATGCGTTGCGTTGAGAGCGTACGATGCGTTGAATGTTGGCTGAAAACTGTTTTAGGGATCGGGAAGAGCAGCTGATCTACTCGCCTACGCCTACAATCACTTCACGGAACCAAAGACAGACGAACAGGAACAAAAGTAATGCTACTCCTTCCTGTCTGTCTGTCTTTCTGTGCCTCTATGTCTGTCTGCCTGCCTGCCTGTCTGTCTTTGTGTCTGTCTGTCTCCCTTTCTCTCTTCATGTCTCTCTCTCTCTCTACTACTACAATCCGACCAATCTATGTTTCAGGGTCAACCCCAATCTAACAAATATTGCACTCGATCCACAGATATTTTCACTCTTACTTTGCCCACACCCGTTAGGGCCTACCCTGATTTTTGTTTCACCTGACCAATGGGGTTTCTACAGTTACGACTTCACTTAAGCGAACACCGACTGATAGCTCAATTGCAATTGAACATTTATATAGCGCCGCACCAAGAGCAAAGCAAAACAGATAATGACGTACTGTGTATTACGATGACGTCTTTTTCAGAAGATCATTGGGTTACAGTAGATCCGATCAATTACATTATTAGACAATAAAACGTTTATGTTCATGTTGGTAGAGCAAGTAACTGCGTTGAATTTTAATTTCCAATAATTATTTCCAATAATTGTTTCCAATAATTATTTCCAATAATTATTGGATTGACAGATGGCGTCAGAGACCCATTTCCAATGCGTAAGGTAACTCGTCGTTGATCTTAGGCTGCAGAATCGTTGCATCCTCTTAAGAAGCATCCTCTTTTCCAAATTGCTTATCCACCATAGATTGTCTCTGTGTCTTAGTGCACAGACCGTCTTGATATATTGACCTGATTACGGTTTGGTTTTGGTGCGCCGTTGGTTGATGCCTTGTGCATTAGATACCTGCACGATAAGTTAATTATAAATTAATTGACAAGTAATTTTAAAATAATTTCATCAGTTGAAGATGGACTTGTTTCTAATCAGTTAATTGCAATGTCTGCGGTCCTATGACTGTAAATCGGCGCAGATCAGTTGAGAAAGCGAATGAACGTCTATGGGAGGATCTGGAGCCGCTAATTGTCAAATCGTTTGGGGAAAAAGAGTCGAAAAAGGTGAAAAATGTCCTTAGCAACATCAAACATTGTCTCGATCACTATAACATGATCACCGTCTTCTCACTGGAAGGCAAAGGTTCAGCCGGAAGCATCGACTACGCTATCATCATGACTCTGCTCAGAGGTTAGAGTACAATACAATACGATAAGCTGATTTTTATATTGCCTTCCTTTCAAAGTTCATTAAACCATTGCAGAGCGATACAGCACCACAACCACGAATTCTACTAATATTAATACAAGAGGGTGGTGTGTCGTGTGAACTGTGTTTGGTTGTGGTCTCTTGTGTTTCCTGCAGTGAAGGAAGGTGAGACGAGTACAGTGGATAAGATGAAACTAGCTTTGGCCTGGGATCGAATCGACGTCGTCAAGGACTACATCTACACAGACGACGTCAAATTAACAGTAAGTGATCGAAGAGATTCATTGTAGTACTACCTCCTCTGAGCTCCAACAATAATTAATACACTCCGTACATAGAGAAAATATAATATTGTACTCTTAGAATGTTCGAATGTTGAAACTTCTATAACGCCTTTTTCGTCAAAATCGCTCTAAATTAGCTTAAAGATGTTTGAAAGACCCGCTATTTTAAAAGGCTCTATATATTACATTAACCGTTTAAATGATTTCGTTTCGTCAACTTTTACTCAACTAGCAACGCATACCACTTATTACAATCAATCAAATAGTAATCAATTCTTTTTTAATTTTTCAATGTGCTTATTTTGATAATCGAAATCTTATACACAGTCTCATTCCTATGTTGCATTTTTTGTACCACATAAGCCAATCCTGATTTCAAAGTACTCTGTCTGTCTGTATATCTTCCCGTCTGTTCTTCTGTTTGTCTGTAGTCGATTTTTGTGAAATACTTAACCACAACTATTACCATCAAATAAACAACCTGAAATGCAATCAATAAATAGAATAAAGTATGTCGGGAATAACAGGGAAAGAAAGCCCTATAAGGACCAAGATCCCCCTCACCCTTATGCTGTAGTAATTGTAATTGTGTTCAGAGATTTATATAGCGCCTCTTCCGTGACAGTCTTGTAATAGGCTTTGGCTGTTGTTATTCACTGAAGGCTGCTGATTTGAATGATTTGGCGTTCACTGCCATCGTTAAGAATCGCGTGGAGTTCGTTAAGTTCTTTCTCGAAAGACGTCTGCGACTCAACGAGTTACTGAAGGAGCACAAAATCAACGAATTCTACGATAAGGTAAAGATGATCAGTGTTTCTACTGAACTAATTTAGTGATCATAAGATTCAAACGGAAACGACGTTTCTCACCCTTTTCAAACGTCATCGGTTGTTGAAACAAATTCATATCCAGAGTACTATATCAAAGTATAATTATTATTGATTCTCTTCCTCTCAATTATGACACTAATAGTCCAATATGTATAACATGCCTATAGTTCTAATTTTATCTAAACATTGCCTTAATCTAATCTTCAAACATGGATCTAATAAGACCTTAGTTTATCAGTGCATAAGTTGCGTACTTGTCAGCTTATTTTAAAAAAACTAAAATTTATTGCTTGACTGATTAAAACTGAGGTTACTTAAAGGACTCTGCCTTCTGGACCTATATGTACAACTAGCCTCATATCGATATAGATTCGTGTGTAAACCTTGTCCTTGTTTAATAATGTACACTTTCACGTGAATTGTGTAAGCTAATTAAATGCTTCGCTAAGATGGCGATTGATGGTTTAAAAGGTATTTGGCGGACCTGACCCAAAATCAAATATTATTTCTTCTTTAGACTCATTAGATAACTAGCTAAAGGTTGGCGATTTTTGTGCCTGAATTCGAGAATTTGTGTTCATTGCTCGATACACACAAATCAAAATGATAGAGCACCAGAAATGCTTTATCGCTTTAGCTTTTCACATTTATAGGGTAACACGATTTAATGTGTTTGTTGATAGGACGTCTTTTGTCCTGAAGCGGATGATAATTATCTGGAAAGGCTGGACAGCTACATCTACGATCTGGTCGATGGGTTGTTTAAGCCTGCCGAATCTCGAATGACAGGTTAGATATACTCTGACGGCCAAATCTTCTTGCTTAAGTAATCGTTTAAGTACCTGACGTGTTTTGAGTAGGTTCGTCTCTGAGACAGTTAATACGTTGGGACTCTGAGCAAGTACTTAAAGCACAATAATTATTGCTCAGCGCCATCGACTGATGCACTGTTATTATCTATTGGTGCTTAATAAATACAGAAGTAGGCCTTAATATTATTCCTTGTTACCATCTTGATAAAATGAAACCTATTACTGTAAAATACCTTCAGTGATGGTAACAATAAAGTTTGATGGATTGATTGATTGATCATTACAAAGTTTTAGATGTTAAAATTAATTATAATAATTTCGTTTAAGCTGTAATTCACAAGACCAGTATTCACTTATAAGGATATAAGTGATCATGTGCAAGTTGCAGCCATTCTAATACAATCAAAATATATGTGAGTTTGTGAATTCTTTGTTATCTGAACGTGTTCAATTTTAACTGCTGAACTACTGCTGCAGCCCTAGATGGGTTGAGTTTTAATTCATCACAACAACAAGTAATTAATTCAAAACTACTTTTACTGCGACGACCTCCAACTTGGTGCCAAGTCCAATCTCAGATTCCTCGACGGTAACATTTCTTGGAAATTTAATTAATTGTTTTAACTTGGTTTTAATATTGCAACCACCAGCGCTTTTCAAGAACCTGTCCGATCCTCTTCTTAGACAACAGGCTCTTGTACTGGCTATTCTTGCTGAAGTCTTTGTTGCTTGTAAAAGAGACTTCTAAGTTCCTGATGCTCTTTACGAATTTGCAGTTGCGACGGATTATGCGGCGATGGAACTGTTCTTCTGGGCGACTATCAGTCGATTGCAGTCGATGGCCATCGTCTTCTTGAACGATGCTGAAGTAAATTAAAACATACACAGGATTAATGTATGCTGTCGGTCACGACGACTGCTATCTGTTGACCGATAGGCTAGAATGAGAAGCTCAAATGGCGACCATCTGAATCTCATTTGTATCTGATCTTTGACATATCTAACAAAGATAAACCTAATCTAATCTTTTAAATCTATTCTTGTGACTTCTATAACGCCGTTATTATAATGCACACGAAATCAGTTGATGTTTGCTTCTAAAGCAAACTCGCATTCTGGATATGTTCATGTATATATTCAGTCTATTTAACAGAAGAAACAGGAATCTGAGAGATCTCTGAAACTGGAACCCAAGCCACATGAGAGTAAAGAATGCATTGGATTATATCGGCTGTCATCGGTCGAAGATGTAAAATACAAAAGTTTAGGCTTCCCTCTGTTGTCAACATTACTATCACTAAGGGTACAATTTTTAAACAAAAGAAACTTTCCCACCCCTCTGTCAGGCTCTGTGGCTGAGATTAATTATTTTATCCCTACAGTTTATCTCCATTTCATCAGCTTCGTTTCCACAGGTCTCCCCTACCGCTACTTCCAAACACCGATCACATTCTGACTATTGGGCCTACTATAGCTCTCATTTGTTTCTGGTAATATCATATATAATTAAAACACCGTTGTGACAATTATAACATTCAATAACAATACTTAGTGTATGTAATTTCTAAGCATGTATGAATGCATAAATTGTGTAGAATAGGCTACTAAAAGAAGTCATTCGAATCTGACGGATGTCGTGATGTTTAGGAAACATTTGCGCTGTTGTTGATTGGTCATCTAATGCTGAAGAATTTACTGAAGGAGGAAAAAGATTCCGAATCAGCGCAGGAGCTTCAGAGACAAGTCGAGTACGATGGCATACATGGGCAATAAATATATAATATATATATATATATATATATATATATATATATATATATATAATATATATATATGAGTACAAACCACGTTAATGCAGCTACAGAACCATCTGAACTTCATCTTTTAACTCTGCCACTGGTTGTGCCAGTCCCAAATTGGATAAAAAGGAAGGCGACAGTGATGGGCAAAATACTTTTCAAAAGTATTTTGAAAATACAAAATAAAATAGTATTTTTTGAAAATACTTTTGAAAATAGTTTTTCAAAATACTTCTGAGAAATCAACATTTTGAACTTTTATCGCTACTCGCTATTGTGCACTCTTACTTTGCATTATTTAGTGTGCTTGACAGTGATCAATAGTTTCATACGACTTGAAGCATTGATAAACTTGTAATACGTAACTTCTATTGCCCCAGTGCCTAGATCACAAGTTACGAGCAGTATCTGCCAACTCAACAATTGAGTCACCCAGTTTCATTGATTTAAGCTGATCAAAATTTTAAAGTTGCCATGGAATGCCCAGTACCATAAATCCAGTCTTCGATGGGTTAGGGAAGAAATTTTTGGAGGCCATCCGAGACTGTACCTCATCAAAGACAGCAGACAACAGCTACACATATTAATCACATGACAGACTGTCAAATGAAATGCAGATGTGAGTATCATCAGCATAGAAATGATATCCCAGAAAGTAATAATCCAGCAGTTTTCCTAGATGACCAAGAACAAAACCCTGATAAATTATATCCTGATACAACAGACTCACAAGTAGCTGGTGTAACCAGAAGATTATTAATTTTTGAAACGTCACGTTCTAGTCGAGTTCTCAAGCCTTATAGCATTAGAAAATAAATTTGGCAGTAAGGATTATAAAATTTATTTTTTAAAGTATCTTAGAAAAGTATTTTGGAAAAGTATTTTGAAAAAGTATTTTAAATTCTCCAAATTACTTTTTAAAACTATTTTGAAAATACTTTTACAAAATACTTTTCAAAAGTATTTTGAAAATACAAAATAAAATAGTATTTTCTATTTTGAAAATAGAAATCTATTTTCAAAATACTTTTGTGCCCATCACTGGAAGGCGACGTATATCATATTTGTCTGTCTGTCTGTCTGTCTTTCTGTCTGTCTGTCTCTCTCTCTTACGGACTCATGTTCAGTATATTGACCTGGTTATGGCTTGCTTTGATGTGTATTCAGTTGATGCTTTGTGCATTAGACACTGGCGCAATAGAAGTTACTACTTACGGCTACATTTAGGACTATCATGACACTGCCTACGGGGCATTGAATTGATTGGGATTTCGCTGACTGGACAATTTTTTCCAGTGATACTCGCACTGCAGAGTTGGTTTGAGTCTATCTACCCATTGTGTTTTCATATGTGTATCAGTTTCTTCGAAGGCCTGACCACTGGACTCTTGACCGAGTGTTATTCATCCAACCAGGAAAAGACCATCCATCTTCTGGTTCGCCAAATCCCGACCTTTGCCACACTCACGGCTTTGGAGATCGCAGCGCAGGCGAACAACCAGAGCGTCCTCGCTCACCAGGCGTGTCAGAATCTACTGACGGACATCTGGGTGGGAAGAATCAGTGATAACAATCCCTCTTACATGGTATGATCGTAATACAAAACTTAGAATTTCGTGGGACACGGTGGCCGATATGTTCGAGCCCTAGCCTTGTAACGAGGAGAGTACGAGCTCGAGTCTCCCTTTAGACGAGCAAGTCCTTCACCCCACAATTGCTCGATTGGTGATTGGTCATTGCTTAATAAATGCATAATAACAGCTAATGATTTACAGTGGCCACAGAAAACCAAGTTGTGAGAACTACAGCTTATTCATAGGCACTCAGTCAAATACAAAAAACCGGTCAGGTAGGTAAGATTAGGTTTGGATCAAGGTCCAGAACCAAATGTTAGACAGCTAAACAGACTGACGGCTGCTGTGAATGGAACTGCATGTACATGAGCAGTGATGGGGAAAATACTTCTTAAAAGTATTTTGAGTATGAGTATAAATACTTGATCACAAAGGTATTTAAAATACAAGTATAAATAACAAAAGTATTTAAAATACAAGTATAAAATACTTGGCTGGTAGAAGTATTTTAAATACTAAGTACAAATACTTTGTGCCGAAGTTTATCACAGATAAGAAAGTCATATAAAATTGAGACTCAAACTCTTAATATACAAGCAAAAATATTTCTCGTTCAGCATTCTTTAGGTTAAATTGGCCTTAACTAAGGTTTGGATTCAAGGTCTGCTGAGTTCCAAGCCAGGGCACTTCTTTTCATGCTTGTAGGTACCAATGCTAAATCTTCTGGAAATCATATGACTATCAGATTCAATGTATGAATTACTATTTTTGCAAGAATGTGGTGTTATCTGATGGAATATCTGCAATTGTATTCATGAAGGGCAGCCAGAAGTCGGTGAACTTCTGGCTCATGCTCTGCCTTCAGAAAAAATGCTTGAACGATAGCCCATAAGGTGATCTGCATAATATAAAGGCTATAAAAGTAAAGAAGTGTCTTGTGGTTTGACTGAGAAATACTGAAGACCGTGTGTACTCAGAGGTGTTAAAGATCGATACATTGTTAGATTATACAGTTTTTCTATTTTGTATAGCACACGTGAGTTTCTAAAAAGGCGCTACATAAATTACCAGTCTGTTCGCGATATTTGTCATCTTCATTGGCGCTTGAGTTGAAACGATTCGTTATCGTCAAATAGCTTTGCCAAGATTCATTCATTCCTTCATTCATTCATTCATCATTCATCGAAGTGATGCCACGTTCACTTGAAGTACCTTTAGGAATTTCAACATCGGACCATCCACACGCATTGGTGGCCTAGAAATTGTTGTGTTTACTGCTGTTTTAGACGACACTTCTTTGTATTCCGCCATTCTTTCTTTTGGCTCCTCTGCTTCTGAATTTCCGCAAAAAAACGGCAGCGGTTCAAAGCGAAGATGTAAGTAACTCGGAATTCTCTTTTGCATTGATTAAGGTTTTCTTAAGTCATTGTATCGCAAGCAGCATGGCGGGAAGCAGGGAGAGAGAGAAGAATTCAAGGATAAAATGAGGGGAAGAGGAGGAAGATAAGGAGGCAATGAAAGACAGCTATGAAATAAAGAGTCAATAAGAGAACTAATTCAATGCGTTAGGTCGGGAGCGCTTCTGGTAACTCGCTCTTGAAGCGGAGCTATACAAGTTTGCAATTACAAATACAATATCAATAGTACACATATTATGGTCAGATGGAGCAATTGGGAAGATGTACGACTTATTGAAACGTGCGACTGAAATTGTTAAATCTCGCCTGCCTTTGGTGGGTCATCGGCTGATGTCTTGTGCATTGGACACCGGCGCTATAGAAATTGTTAGTTATAATTACAATTGCAATTTAACATAACGACTGATTGCCGGTGTTTAGATGAAAGATGGTGCAACAGATCAGAAAGACCCTGAAAGCCTGAGGTAAAAACATTCGGCGATATATTCAAAATCTTCAATAAACTATGCAAATGATTCTTAATCGCTGCAACGCAAACCATAGATGCTCATTAATTGATCCCTTCAGGGCCTTCCCTTGTGGCATTCAACAATCCTTAGCCTACTTAAAAGTGCAATCTGATTTGTAATATTATTGTTTATTGCTGGTTGGCTACAAATAAACGATTGATTGACATACCAATAACAGACGTAATCACACATTAGTGCACAATCGGAGCCCTACAAAAGTAAAGGCTTATATAAGGTTAGGCCCCTATTTCCATATTGTATTCGTTAATATTATTGAGTCATCAGAAAACGAATACTTGCATGTATATGCATGTATTCGTTTTTATATACCTACATAAATTGTGTCGCACACACATGCACTCACGGATGCATAATGCACTAATTATGTTACTGACTACTTTCAATGCAACTTTTCTGTAGGAATCCCTCGAGAGACACAATTTCAACAGCAGCAGATAAGATGGATGCTCAGTTGTACCGCAAGAATCTGGGATATTTTCTGAAAGCGTCCTGTGTCAAATTCGCATTCAATTGTGTAAGTCTTCTTTTGTTGTCTTGTCTGAATGCCTTTAGTTTTGTACTCAATTATCAATTTCTCATTGCATGAGGGATCTTTCCCATCTACTTTTGCTCATGCCATAGTTCATCCGCTGCTTAAGAAACCTTCTCTTGATCCTGATGATCTGTCAAATTATAGGCCTATCTCAACCTTGAATTTTATATCTAAAATCCTTGAACGGATAGTCATGAATCGCATGCAGACTCACCTGTCATCAAACTCACTAATCTCCCCTTTTCAATCTGCGTATCGTAGATTTCACTCAACTGAATCTGCACTTCTTACTGTTCATAATGACATAATTTGCTCAATGGACGGGGGTAAGGTGACAGCACTTGTTCTGCTTGACTTGTCTGCTGCTTTTGATACTGTGGATCATTCTATTCTTCTTCATCGTCTTGAGAATTGGTTTGGGATCTCTGGCCCTGCACTAAATTGGTTTAGTACTTATCTTAGTCCACGCACTCAATCAGTGTATTTAAATGGTAATTATTCATCTGATGCTTTGTTGACATGCGGTGTACCACAGGGATCAGTGCTTGGCCCTCTTTTGTTTACACTATACACGACACCATTAGGAGCATTGCTTGATAATCATTCGCTGAGATATCATTTCTATGCTGATGATACTCAAATTTACATTTCATTTGATAGTCTGTCATGCGACTCATCTATACAGATGTTGTCTGCTGTCTTTGATGAAGTACAGTCCTGGATGGCATCCAATAAACTCCTCCTTAACCCATCAAAGACTGAATTTCTGTTACTTGGCACTCCACAGCAACTTAAGAAATTTGATGGGCTTAAGTCATTGAAACTGGGTGACTCAGTTATTGAGCTGGCCGACGCTGCACGCAACTTAGGCGTTGTTTTTAATTCTACCATGTCTCTCACTGGCCATGTAAACAGTATTTGTAAGTCATCCTATATGTTCATTCGTGACATACGCAGAATTAGGTGTTATGTGTCCATGTCTGCAAGAATATCTTTGGCAAATGCATTGGTTTCAGTCGCCTAGACTATTGTAACTCACTTCTTACTGGTATCAATAAATCAAACATACTGAAGCTGCAGAGGGTTCAGAACTCTTTAATAGAGCCATAACTAATACATCCAAATATGAACATATAACCCCTGTGCTTAAATCTTTGCATTGGCTTCCTGTTCAGCAAAGAATTCGTTTCAAACTGGGGCTCATAGTTTATAAAACTTTGAACTCTGGCCAACCACAATATTTAAAATCTGTTCTTATTCCTCTGACGTGCATTAATTCAATGAGGTCATCTGATTGTCTTTGTCTGGTCAACCTAAATCAAGCAACTGTTCTCTGAAGAACGAGCTTTTTCAGTATCTGGACCTACTTTTTGGAACTCTCTTCCAGTGTCAGATAAGCTGTGCTCAGTCGCTTGTGTCATTTCGTTCTCGGCTGAAAACTTACCTCTTTCAAATTGCTTATCCACCTTAGGCGCCTCTCTGTGTCACGGACTGATCTTCTGGATGTTGACCTGATTACGGCTTGGTTTTGTCTGCCATCGGTTGATGCCTTGTCATTGACACCGGCGCAATAGAATTGCTAATTACATTACATTGTTACTCGCATAGCTTTGGGTCTCACGTTTCTTCAGTAGCCTATTGTCTTATTCTTCCAGTGTAGCAGTTGTCTCCTTGCAGCTTTACGTTCCACTCACGTTTAAATCCCATCAGAACAAATTTCCTCTTCCTCTGATAAACTGTTTGTTCCAACTCACCAAAACCAGACGCGTGGCTTTCGTTCCTTCTCTTACACGATCCTCGGCATCCATGGAATTCACTGCCACTAACTAGGAGAAACCTTGCTTTTTCTCTTTTCTCATTTCGCAAACGATTGAAGACTTATCTGTCACCAGTTTTTTTCGCACTTTTAGGTGAATTCATAAGTTAGCGCGATATAAATATCTGATTAACAATAATTATTATTATTTTATTACAACAACTAGGACTTATTTTCTTATGCTTTCCAAGAATCATGTTGTACATGGTGTATTTTGTGGTGAATGAAACGTTGTTGCCCTTTTCATTTAGGTGTCATATGCGGTGTTTCTGGTGCTGTTTAGCATAGTTTTACTGACAAATTTCTACCCAAAGATTAGCGATACGGAAATTGTTCTTATTGTGTGGGTCATAACCCTTGTCTGCGAGGAGATCAGACAGGTAGGCAAACCTCGCTTCAGTATTGACGTTTCTTAATAGTTTTTTTCAGTTACGAAAAATATCTTTGATAAGTCTTTTATAAGTTGAATTTCGACTATACCTCATCCATTCACAACATAAATATTTAGTTTATCATGTCTGTCAAAATTTCTTAACAAATCAGGTTCTTTGCAAAGTGAAACCATAGCAATAACAGTTTACTATGGAATTTTTCTTATGTATTAAGTCGCATTTATTTAACGTTTTTCAAGAATCTCCTAATAATAATACTGTACTGGAATTTCAAAACTCCACATATTATGTAATATACATGTTTTAAACAGCTATGTGCTAAGGTGTGCTAATGCGGATTCCAGCCTGTTTACTGCTCTGCTGGTGGATGGGGGCCATGTAGGCCTACTACATGACCTGCTGCCGTCGGTCAAAGCAGCCTTCTACCACCTGCGCCCAAGGGCCCATAACCGCACAATCCCTCCGGCAGATGGCATGATGAGGGAAAACTTTCATCAAAAGGATTAAATATATCGGATTTAGGATTTAGGATAATAATGTGTAAGTTTATAATATTTGACTGTTTTGATCCGCTAAATGGGTGATGTGTCAAATCAAATCAAATCAAATCAAAACTCTTTTATTGAAGCAAAATATATAAATAAACACATAACATTTCAACATAAAATATCAGGATTGGCCGCAAGAGGAGTCCCAAAAGGGATCAAGATCCCGCTAACTAGGGACACCTAGAACAACATTTCAGAAATCTGAATTAGCTAAATCCTTGATAAACAGTGCAACATCAAGTTTCGTACAGCAATGCAAATAGTATAGTACATATTTCACAGTAAATGATTAACTCGATTCAAAACACTATAAAAATATAAAAAACGAAAACCTTAACTAACAGTGAAAAAGAATATCCGGCAGGGTAGGTTATAGCTAATTTCCATTAATCAGGTAGGCATGCAGCATTTTTTTTAAGTGCCGTAGGTGGGGGGCACAACGTATGTGAGAGGGAAGCATGTTCCAGGTTGTGGAGCCAACAGATTTT
Organism: Aporrectodea caliginosa; assembly: GCA_020284085.1. Classification (NCBI taxonomy): domain Eukaryota; kingdom Metazoa; phylum Annelida; class Clitellata; order Crassiclitellata; family Lumbricidae; genus Aporrectodea; species Aporrectodea caliginosa. The sequence goes on along the minus strand of JACEVL010000835.1, from coordinate 606,572 downwards.
ATGGAAAATAAGCGAGTATTGGTGTGGGCGTAAACGGGGCGATAAGAGTTAAAGTTTCTGGTGAAGTGAGTATGAACATCGGATCCTAGATGAAAAATCCCTCAAAACATGCTGTAAGTAAACCATGTTCATATGTTTATTACCATGTCTGTACACCGAAATGCGGATAGCAATTGATCAATTAAAGAATATTCGTATCTCATCTTATATTATTTCACAGTCTTAATGTTTCAAAATTAGACTGAAATTACACTGATGTTGGAAAATAAATGCCTAATTTTCAAAATCCTGTGGGATCATCCTATTTAGGTCGGGTCAAAACATAATACAACAGCTACCAGTACGTAATATCACTCATCATAGTAATAATTATATGATAAATGCTTATCTTGTAATGCAATTGTAGATGGTAGAAGGTCGCGTGTTCGACAGTCGAAAGTTCTACAGCTATTTTGCTAGCAAGTGGAACTGGGTGGACCTGATAGCCATCGCTGCATTTGACGTAGGGTTGTTACTGCGCCTTATTCCCTCCTCCTGGTGTAACAAGTGCTTCTTTGCTGCCAGGATTGTCTTCGCTTTCAGCCTCATGACCTTCTACTTCCGGATTCTCCGAATGTTCTACATGTTCAGGCAGCTCGGACCAAAAGTGGTCATGATCGGAAAAATGGTGAGTTATGGAAACAGCGCATCCACTAATCAACTAAAGATAAATTGGAAAATTAAGAAGGGACACAATTCCGACACACAGCCTAAACTGGTAAGAGAGAGAGAGGGAGAGATAAAGATGGAAAGAGAGTGAGAGAGAGAGAGAGAGAGAGAGAGAGAGAGAGAGAGAGAGAAAGAGAGAGAGACAGATAGACAGATAGAAAGTAAAAGAGAGAGACAAAGAGGATTGAAGCAAGTAAGTAAGTAAGTAAGTATTGTAATAACCATTTGCAAACGCACAATGGGACAACAGCTAGGCTATATTCTGATAATGATAAAGCATCGAGGTAATAATATTAATAATAAATAATATGTAAATAATTAAATTATGAAAGACATACTAGTCTATAGATAATGAATTTGTCTTCAAATTTTAAAAACATGAGACAATTGTAAACTGCGCTGTTGAATTCTGTGGATGATTGAAGTTCTTTTGTTTTTGCAGATGATCGACCTGTTCTACTTTATGACTATTTTTATGGTCTTCATCATCGCTTATGGCATCGCTGCCAATGTCATCCTTTATCCGAATCAGGAACTGAAACCGGCGCTTATTCCAGATGTTCTGAGGGGTGCCTGGTGGAGTGTCTACGGCGAATTCAACATCGAAGAAGTATCTGGTGGTAGGTCGACAATGACAGTCATTTGACGGAATATAATTATACACAGCAGTGTTGGGCTGAACTGTCCAGCAGGGAATCTGTCACCTTTCCATGTAAAGTTGCTGCTGCTTCTGCTAAAAGAGTCTTTGTCTGGGTTTTTCACCTGTGGCAACTGCACACTATGATAATAGTCACGCTGATGATGATGATGACGAGGACGAGGAGCAGGAGCAGGAGGAGTAGCAGGAGAGCTATGATGGTGTTGGTAGTAATGGTAGTCATGGTGGTGGTTGTGAGGAGGAGGATGTGGAGGTGATGATAGTGGCGATGGTGGTGGTTGTGGTGGTGATGGTGGTGATTGTTTTAGAAACCGATGTTTCTGATGTTGTGAAGGCGAAAATTGTTCGGCGTCTATGAGGTCTTTAGCGGAAGACTGTGCGTCGATGGATCACGATGATTTCAACCGAACGTTGTGTCCTGGAAGGAAGGAAAAGTGTCCGGCCATCGAGTATTTTGGTCCTATTCTCTTGGCCATCTACGCTGTCATCACAAACGTCATGATGATCAACCTTCTCATCGCAATGTTCAGGTCAGTTGCTCAGCATCGCTCATCTCCAGCACACGATTAAATTTAACTAAACAGCCATTTAAAATTAAATTATCACTTCGTTATCAGCTTAGCAGTTGCCACGATTTGCCAGACTAAAGTCTTAATCAATTTAATGAATGTTGGTATATGTGAGCTATTACTAGTCTCGTATACAGATATACAGAGGCTTTCGATCGGATGAGTAGGTCTGGTCCAGACATTTGCCAATCTTCAGACATTTTAATAGTATCCTCCAGTGACTTCCATAGAGCAGTTATCATACTGTCCAAGACTTCAGTCGATGGTCATTTCACGTGAACTTGCAATCAAAGACGCGGTCCCTTGGAAAAGCCAGGTAGAAATAGATCAGAGCCACCAGAAGCCAGGTTATAATACGGTGGGGCATCAAATTGAAAGAGACGAGTCTTAAAAGCGAATGACATCAAAGATTTTACACAACGAACTGAAATCTATCAGTTTAGGAATTCCTGTGACCCACATCTTGGATTACGGCATTTTTGCACTTCTGCTTTTTGGTACGATTTTCATAAATGATGCTACGTGTACAGTTAAGTCATCTCGACAATCGCCACATTTTAACCGATGAAACTAAGCCACCGAGACTAAGGCGCCATGTAGGTTGACCTATTGCACTCTAAATGAATAGACAGTCTGTGAGCTTTATATTTGCAAGTCACCAGATTTAATGTTGATTTGACATTGTCACTAAACGACTGTCAATCGTTCCATCAAAGACTTAATTAGTCGATAAAACTTCTGAGAAAGTCAAGGACTTTCAAATTAAACTTCAAGAAGGCAGTGACTAGTACTTGGAGACGGCGGGTTTGGTGAAGGCAATGTTACACAGTTTCTGAATTCATTCGTGTTATCGCGTTTTATGGTTACCGACATCATCGAGGTAACCACGCTTTGTTCGGTCTGCTGGATCTCTCGGCCGCTTTTGATACGGTCGACCATGACATCTAGGTTGAGCGCTTGTCGAGAAAGTACGGGATCCGTTCTGTTGCGCTCGGCTGGTTCCGCTCTTTCCTCTGCGGACGCCAGCAGACAGTGTTCTTCGACGGGGTTCAGAGGTGCTCGGGCCGCTGTTGTTCCTACTCTACACCGCCGACGTGGGAGAGTTTGCCGCGAGTCTTGGCCTGTCATCTCACTTCTATGCTGACGACACGCAGCTCTACACGTCAGGACACGCATCAACTGTTGCACACCAGCGGCAGGTATTGAGCGGATCGCCGAGTGGATGCGATCAAATTGACTGCGGCTCAACGCCGAGAAGACCGACTTTCTATGGTGCGCAACCAGCAGACGGTGCCTCCACCTCAACACCGGTGCGCTGAGCGTCTGTGGGGCTTCGATCGAGCCTTCGACCTCGGTGCGTGATCTCGGCGTCGTGCTGGAGAATGACTTGTCCATGAGGCGCCATGTTGCGTGGACGGTCGGCTGTTGCTTTCGTCAGCTCCGTCTCATCAGGAGCTGCATCAAGTCCTTACCTTTCGAGGCCGCTAGATTAGCCGTTGCTGCCTTTGTCATCTATCAAGTGGACCCCTGTAACAGGTTGCTGGCTGGCGAGCCTGGGTGTCTCTTGAACGGACTACAGTCGGTGCTTAACGCCGCGGCGAGGCTTGTCTGTGATCGGAGGAAATATGATCACGTCGCGCCGCTCCTACGCGATGTCCTGCATTGGCTGCCTGTCCCGTTCCGCATCGAGTTCAAGATTTGTTTGCTTGTATTCAAAGCACTTCATGGAGCAGCGCCTGACTATATGCGTGGCTATTGCACAGAGACTCATTCCTGCGCTTGAGAAGACCGATCTAGGAGTATGGAAAATGAGAACGTGCTTCGGCGATTGCGCTTTCTCGGCCGCTAGTCCTAGATGCTGGGATAGTCTACCACCCACCATCAGATTTACCTACTCAGTAGACTCCTTCAAATCAAAGCTTAAAACATATTTATTTTCTAAGGCTTATCCCGTTTTCTAGTTGTTTGTGAGGCGCCCTTCTAGCGGTATGGCCGCGCTACGGCGCCATATGAATTGTCGTTATTATTATTATTGTTATTATTATTATTTATTATAATTTTTATTATTATTATTTATTATTATTATTATTATTATTATTATTATTATTATTATTATTATTATTATTATTATTATTATTATTATTATGACAGTTGAACAAGTAGCGCGATCTGTTGACAAAACCACTTTAGTCATTATTATTATTATTTATTTGCTGAGTCTTTCTTTTCGCTGCAGCAACACATTTGCCAAAGTCGAAGAAACTGCCGACGTCATCTGGAAAGCCCAGAGATACCATTTGGTCCTCGACTATGAGTCGCATCCCGTTCTACCACCGCCTCTCATCGTCCTCGAACACGCCTTCCGTGTGATTCGTGCCATCTGCAGTAAATTGCAAAGTTCGTATGGGAAGAAGAAAAAGATTGGCACTGGTACTGATGCTGCCGAGTTGGCGAACGATATGCAGTCAACGAAATCACGCAATCGTATATTCAGTGAGTCATTAATTTTGATCACCGGGTAAATTCTTTGAACACACTAAAATAAGATCCTGATAACTGTTCTCGGTGTAGGCATGGGGTTTGTAAGGGGTGTGAGAGGGATCTAATGACTGTGTTATGTGTAGGACTGGTGCTTGGAGATTACAACGAGAGGGAGCTCATGGCTTGGCTGAATGCCAATTTCGAGGAATATCTGCTGAAAAAGGAAACTGAAGACGCTGCAGCCGACCACCTGGCCAAGGAGACAAACGAAAGGTAAACAATGTAGCGCCAGTATTTTTAGACTCAGCTGATTGATGACGGCTGTTTAAGGTGGATCCAGTTGAGGAAAGCAAAGTAATAGAGGTACTTGAAGCCGTCTGCGATGAGGTGCTGAAGAGACCGGTCGTCGGTCGACCAAGGCCCACGTGGATTCGGACGTAGAAGGCAGACTGCGTCATGGAACACGGTAGCCGATTGATTATAACGCTTGCCTTGTAACGCGGAAAGTACGGGTGCGATCCGACTCCTCTGAAACGGTTACTTTGTATGGACCTTTAGTAAGTCCTTCACTCACAATTGCTCAGGACAATCGATTGCATTCATGCTTGTTCAATACATAATGGTGGTTAATAAATCCATAATAATAATGATGATAATAATGATGATGATAATCACGATGCTGGTAATAATAATAATAGTAATAATAATAATAATAATAATAAAAATAATAATAATAACAAAACAACAAGCCGCAGTTGGTTCTACTTGAAGCCCGGACACGAGGCTAGAGATGATGATGATGATGATAATCATCATCATCATCATTATTATCATCATCATCATTGTGATGATGATTATGATGATGACCACAACACGAGTAAGCGTATTATTTCTTGTGAAGATATGAGTTTGCAATTGTTTCTTAGAGAAACAAATCGTGGTTATCTCAGTAAACTCCTAAAAGTTTTACTTTCTACAGGAAAGTTGAAGAAGCTGAGCATACAAGAAATCTGAACGTACGACTGACATCTCTGGAAGAAAAGGTTGACTTCTGTCGAATCTCTTTATTATCCAGCAACAGATGATTATTCATTTTTAAATTAGGCTTAGTCCTAGTTTGCCCAGTTTGGTTTATGAAATCGAATTGTCTTGTAGGCTATTGATAATTGCCTTATCTATTTTACAAATATATCCATGGGTATGGTAAGGTATCTTACCTACGTTGACCTTTACTTTTCCTAACCTTGCTTTTCCTTGCTTTACGCTGCAGTGCTATGGGGCCATCCATAAATGACGTCACGCACCTAGGGAGGAGGGGGTCCGAAAATTTGTGACGATGTGTGACATGGGGAGGGGTCAGCGAAGTGTGACGTCACATCAGGTCTGTGTAATAAAATTTAACAATTAACAACATTTTAAGTTTAAAATAACAGCACTAATTTTGAGTATTAAAATTTTCATAATTTTTTGATTATTTTAATGTATACAGGCACCATTATTAATAATTTTCTAATTATTTAAATATTTTTCACCATCAGATTTTTAAATACTTATTACAATGTCAATAAATGGGATTTGAAACATGTTTTATTATCAAGTGGAAATTTGGTTTTAAGGGGGTCAGAGCTTTGTGACGTCATTTTTCAGGGGTGTGACTTTTTGTGACGAAGTGTGACAAGGGGGAGGGGGGGTCACAAATCGGCCAAAATAGCGTGACGTCATTTATGGACGGCCCCTATACCTACCTTACCTTGCCTTACCTAACCTTACATCATTCTGATCACAAACTGGAAATCATCAACCCAGAGACATGTAGACTAGGATAGGCTTAAGAAATACTGGTGAGCGAAAGAAGAACTATGCCTGAGGCAACCGCTTTCATCGGGCGCCGCTGTATTTCTGTGACAGACACCGTAGAAACTAGACTAACATTCAAATCCTCATTCGAACAGGAGACCTTAATTTATGCACTGCTCTACACGTCTGATATATTTGAAACATTTACGGCTGTTTATGTGCTACTGCTGTTGCCGTCGTTGTTTTACGAGTGACTGAATTCTGTGGATTTCTTACTTTTCAGATGAACAAAATAATCGATCTGCTCACTCCAAAGAGTTAAAGCCGAACACCGCAGATTCACCTTAGCAACAGCTGCAGAGCCCGAGGAGCAGGCCTTGGCCTTGGCCTTATTCTACGTTTTTCAATCTAAGATAATCTAGGAACTTCTATAGCGCCATTATTGTCATGCAAAACACAACTATTGATTGTATGCCTCCTAAGCAAACCGCCTTCAGACCTCTCGCAAAAGATAATAGACTATCTCAATAACACAACCTGCTTTTCTATGTAACTCTAACTGCAGCAGAAATCGAGACTCCAGCTATAGATATTTTAATTATTTCAGTCTGAATTTGGTTAATTTTTACGATATGATAACATGTAAATATCTAAAGATGAAATTACCATCGGATCCGTTTCTGTGCAAGTATTCCAGACGCTTTAATTCCTTTTCCTAATACACGATTGTTTATGAGTATTATCAAAGTGAAATGAAGATTTCTTGCATGGCTGGTTAACATTGTCGACAGCTTTCCTGCTTTTTTATGTGTGCTTATTCGAGTGATTTGAGATTTATTATCGGTGTGGGTTGGACAGCTTTATATTGGAGTTTAACTGATCTTGCAGTGTTTTTGTTGCTTTAAATGAACTTCTGCGCCGCTAGGTTAGCGTGTGAAGACAGCAATTTATAATGCACTTAAAAGACGCTGGTTTAATATGCGAGATAATTACTTACTTACTTACTTACAGTTCGCGTGATAGACTTGCATTGCAAAAACGGTTCTTTGGCATCGTGAAATTATTGAAACCTGTATAACAACATATATAATATGATATTCGTTTATTGATTCAAACTGACAAGTACGCAGCAAGATTACCTGACAGTGTAGTTAGCAACAGACGATAAAAAGTTTAACAGGAGTCGAATTTAACTATAGGGCGCCTATCAGTCCTACTGCTCCTTTACAGTCGCTCCCTAGAGAGTTGAAGGCTGAGTCAACCTTATGGGCTAGCGGGTTTCGAGCCCGTGTCCTCGTGTCTTCATGCCAACTTGTTACCATTCAACCATCCCAATAGACCTAATAATAGTCTTCCCGTTGTCGGAATTTTTGCCTGAAGATCTGAACGGTAGTAGCTTAGCTTCATTTAATGCTTTTCGCTGCTGTCTCTTCTTTCTCCCTTTCTATTTTTATTTTAATCTCTGTCTTCCTGTGTGTCTCTCTCTGTGTCTCTCGTCTGATATTTGCCTATATATCGTGGTATCTATTATTAGGTGGATCTGTATTATGTCTATCATGCAGATAAATAACGTGTTTCCTGGTATTGAGAGACATTTACCTATCTGGTCGCACCCAAATGGTTATAGCTGGTAATTCCAGGTCTAACTGGGTGCCTGTCCTTCTAGGAGTTCCTCAGGGATCAGTCCTTGGACCCCTTCTTTTCATTTTGTACACGGCTGATATTACCTCTTTGTTTACAAATTACTCTGCTACTGGTCACCTTTTTGCTGATGACGTTCAGGCATATGTTCATAGTCCTGCGTCTACTCAACTCACTTTAGCTCGCCGTATTGAAGCTCTTTCCCATGACTTGCATTTGTGGATGTCTTCCAATCGCCTTTCGCTAAACTCTTCCAAAACTCAACTTATTTGGCTTGGCACACCCCAACAACTTCTGAAAATTGACTTTTCGCTTCTCTCTGAAAACTTTCCCAATTTTACGTTCTCTACTTGTGTGCGTGACCTAGGTGTCACTTTGGACAGCGCTCTCACTTTTTCTGCTCATGTAACCAACCTTACACGATCCTCTTACTTTCACCTACGGCGTCTCAGGGTTATTCGCAGATCTGTTCCTCTCTCTACCATGGCATCCATTGTCCATGCATTTGTCTGTTCCAGAATTGATTATTGCAACTCCCTACTTATTGGTCTTCCCAAGGTCCGTCTATACCCTATTCAATCTGTTCTCAATACTGCTGCTCGATTGATTGCTCACCTTCCTAAATACTCCCATATATCATCATTCATGGTTAAACTTAACCAACTGCATTGGCTTCCTCTCTCTGACCGCATTCAGTTTAAAGTCCTTGCTTTGGTCCTCAAATCCAAACTGGGACTTGCTCCAAAATACCTCAGGGATGTCATTCGTCCTCCTCTTTCTGCATCTTCTCATCGGCCTTTACGATCTCTGGACCGATCTGACTTCTTTGTCCCACGAGCTAGGACTACGATTGCTCAAACTCGATCCTTTGCCATCATTGGGCCATCCTTATGGAATGCCCTTCACTTCACTTTGCGTGAGACTTTCCTTTCTGGATCATTGTCTTCATCTCTCTCTCTCCTTAAAACATATTTCTTCTCTCGGGGTTCTCGCACTGGGAGCGCTACTGAATGGCCTCGGCTGTGAGCGGCGCTATTTAAATTACTAATTACAATTACAATTACATTTAAATTTCTAATAAAATCTGCAAATGAACGTGACTATTTCATATCTGTCGTATCCTTTCACCGACCTTGTAACTTGTATTATGGTAATTGCGCTGTTTAAGCCACAGATCAGATCAGATTAGATTAGATTAGATTAGATTAGATTAGATTAGATTAGATTAGATTAGATTAGATTAGATTAGATTAGATTAGATTAGACGAGGCTTTAACTAAATTGAACGAATTTTCAGGTCACTAAAGAGCATCGTTTGTGGACTTTGATCACTGTATTACCCGTCACGGTTAGTTGCTGTTTAATGACGCTGTGTCATAACAAAGACGATTAGCGTCGCCCTCCTCCTTTATCCAGGCTTGGGACTGGCACGACCAGAGAGTAGGCCTACGAGCAGTGGCGAAGTTGTATACCTCGTAATACCTACATTACTTCATCTACGAAACATTAACGTCGACCGTTTCGTCAACAGTAGCTCCACATGGCAAAATACAAGGCAGCCTGGGCAGGTGAAGGACACCAGCCACAGTGAGTGACCCACTTCATGTGAGAAGAGAACGACCACCTGGCGTTGTGGCAACTCTGCGATTTGTCGGCCGTGATATCGTCTCGCTTCACCGACCGTTGGACGAACGGATCGACTGAACGATGGATGAGGAGTCAAGTAGAGAGACGAAGAGAGAACGAAAGAGACAGAGAGAGACAGACGAAGAGAGAGACAGAGAGAGATAGACAGAGACTGACAGAGACAGAGACAGACAGAGACACACAGACAGAGACAGAGACAGACAGAGAAAGACAGAGACAGACAGAGACAGACAGACAGACAGAGACAGACAGAGACAGACAGAAGACAGAGACAGACAGACAGGATAGACAAACAGAGACAGACAGACAGAGATAGACAAACAGACAGAGACAGACAGAGATAGACAAACAGACAGAGAGTGGTTGTTGTGGAGACGACTTCTAATCTCGGCGATTGATGGACTCTGAACTCATCGAAGTAGATCATACACCACAGGTACTCTGTTGACGTAACTGCACACATTTATACAGGTAGCAGATCACATGTAGCACTCATACACTTTTCTATTCCACTTTCTGTACATATATACATAATTCAAATATATATATATAAATTATATATATATATATATATATATATATATATCATATCATATGTACAATATATATATATATAATAGGATATTTTGATCTCCTGGTCTCCATAAATTATAAATATAGACCTACATAGGGGACTATCACTGGCGTAAACTTGTCTAAAATATTGGTGGGGCATGCATGGGTCCGGACAATCAGAACGCGAAAACTGATCGCATCATGAGCGCTTCCGGTATTACATTAATGTATTATTATTATTATTTTTATTGTAGAAAATAAATTATTATTATTATTATTATTATTATTATTATTATTATTATTATTATTATTATTATTATTATTAAATTTGTAACGTGCGCAAGGTCACACCGAAATGTGAATCTACGACGCTGATCAACCGCTAGGAGAAGATGCAGTTATATCCAAGTGCTTGAAATCGAAGGGGAAATGGTGAGTTGTGAGCCGCTTTTGAGGGAAGGAAGTGAATTTGAACTACGAAGAGAACGCAGTCGTTGGCGCGAACCGAACAGAATTGCTTCAGATTTGTCTGGGTTTATGGTCAAACCATTGAAACAGAGCCATGCAAACGTTTCTGTTTACCAGTCTGGTCGGTGTGTGACAGAGCAAGATGGAGCTGAGTATCATCCGGGTACTGTTGTAATTGGACTCCAGAGTGATTAGCCGAGGACAGACCCCTGTGGCATTCCAGCAATGTACACAGTGGGCTACCTGCTGATATCATCTACATAAGAAGCTAACCAGTTTAAGGCAGTCCCAGGGGACACAGAACCTTTTGGTGAGTCTTGAAAGGAGTAGCCGGTGGTTTATGGTGTCGAAGGCTGCACTGAGGTCAAGATAGTGAGAGGCAGGAATTTCCATTGTCAATAGACGAGAAGATGTTATACAGCGTAGAGACGAGAACGAGAACAGTTTCAGTCTGAAATGGTTGCTTTTTGCTTACATGTAAATTTGTTTCATATTGAAGCCTTGAAGACTTGAAAACATTGAAGATATAAATAAATAAATCTTGGTTTTCATTATGGAATTTCAGTTCTTTCTCTCTGTTTCTGACGAAGTTTTTAATATTTTAAGAAATTCTCCTCTGGATTTATTGGTGGGGCAATGCCCCACCATCTCAATTATTGGGGGGGGCACGTGCCCCGGCTGCCCCGGCAGAGTCTACGCCTATGGGGACTATGATAGTGTCTTGCAAAAGGGCACTTCGAAGTTCATGCAATGATCTTCAGAAAGTCAGTTGACAATTTCCCAGATTGGTGTGAAGCCCTAGAGACTTCTACCCCGTAAGATATCATAGGATGGGACCCTACTCGTTGCATGCCTAGGCCACACACTGGGTTTTATTTTTAAGTAAACGACAATGATTATAATGAATGGCAACATTTGTTAAGACCTACAGTGTTGTGTAGGCCTTGGCCCAATGCTTGAAGAGCGACGCATTGTTTAGGCCTTGTTTGGACCCACGATGAAACAGGTCATCCATCAAAGCGGAAAGGTCTAAACCGCCCAAATTATAAATCGATTGCAGACACGTGACATCTTCTGACTCCCGCCAACGGCAGAGATGACAGGTGGTTGCAGGTTCCCTCAACGAACGCCGGTTGGAGCCTGTTTTGGCGGCTATAGGCTCCGGGTGTTCTATTTGCTACAATCTGTCAATCAACAACGCATAGACCCACACATATAGATTACATACATACGTACATACATATTATACACTGCATTGATACATACACATACATATACATACAATCATTTATATACGTGCACACATATTGCATACATACATACATACATACATATACATACATACATACGTACATACATACATACATACATACACATATATATATATGTATATATATATATATATATGTGTGTGTGTGTGTGTGTGTGTGTGTGTATGTGTGTATATATGTGTGTGTGTGTATGTGTGTGTGTGTGTGTGTGTGTGTGTGTGTGTGTGTGTGTGTGTGTGTGTGTGTGTGTGTGTGTGTTAGGAATGTAATCCCGGAGCATTTTGCCAATCCCGGGATTACGGAATTAGAAATGAATCAATCCCGGGATCCCGGGATTGACGTTTGCAAGGAAAAATTCGTCTTCACTGTAGAATAAATAGAGCCTATAATAGGCCCCTATATTTAATGCTATAACGCCGTTGTGTATTAAAGACAATGATTTTTAGAACATTGTGGCTTTGTATTGTTAACTTATTACTTAAAATGAAAAGTTAAAAGTTCAATGTCCATGTATTGTTAAAATGATCGCAAGAAACATAAAAGTGTCAATAGTAGAATGTCCGAGCCTTGAGCTTATCTTATAGCATAGAACACCTACCACCGAAAATGCACGTTCCGCCTCAACTGACGTTTATTATTTGTGACGCCAGGGCCCAGGGGTCAAAACCCGTCGCTTGTCGCTTCCTAGATACTGAGCTAGAAGCTGAAATAGGCGAGAGGGGTCAACAATGTAGAATATTCTTCAATTCAGCAGTTGCCTGTGAATTTGCTATAACTTGTAAAGTAGAAATCCGATTTTGATGCCGTTTGTTTTATTCAACACAGAATAGAGCCCTCTATTGCACAGTAAAATTGCAGAATAATCAAGTATTGGTTGCTGAGGACTTTAATGACATGAATATTCCGAAGCTTTTTATTCGATTTTTTCACTCTATACCAATGAAAGAATCAAACGCACATAACTTCAGTTAGAAAAAAGATATTTGCATCATGTAAAAAGTATTTTGAAGCAGATTAATTGTAGAATATGACTGAATAAAAAGGTCAGAAACCGACATGTGACGGGTTTTGACCCCTGGCGTCACATTTATGAAATCTATTAAATATATTTAGCTAAATTAGTTTTAAACGCTGTTCTATATGACTGTCATCGTCGTAGACGTAGTATAGTAGTAGGTCAAATACGCCGTGTCTACTTCGACCGCGAATTGAGCTCGAGCAATGACTCGTTAGGTAGTGACACTTGGCAAGCAGCAGAGATGTGTTTATAGGCTGCTACTTAATAGTTGATAGTGATACCACAGCCCGAAATCAGGTCGAGAATACCAGATGACCACGGTCAGTGCGACGGACCGCAACGCACGGAACCCAGGCAGTAGCAGGCTAGCCTAGCAGCAGCATGGCAGCAGCAAGCAGGGTGCACCGCTGCAGCTCCCTGATATTAAGGCAGCAATTAAGGGTACGTCTGCACTCTGTTGTCTTACTAGGGCCTCTGCTAATTATCTGTCGTATTAGTGTCTATCGCCCAACGAAGAATTAGACTGTGCATCATGTAATTTTAATAAAATATTCCGATTTTTGTAATCCCGGAAATACGGGATTCCATATTTGCAAGTCCGGGGATCCCGAGATTTGAAAAGGTTCCGGGATCCCGGGATTCGGGATCCCGGAATTACATTCCCTAGTGTGCGTGTGTTTGCGCGCGCGCGTGTATTGTGTGTGTTTTATGTATTTGTGTGCATTATGTGTGCATTATGTGTGCATTATGTGTGCATTTTGTGTGCATTTTGTGTGCATTTTGTGTGCATTATGTGTGCATTTGTGTGCATTTGTGTGCATTTTGTGTGCATTTTGTGTGCATTTTGTGTGCATTTTGTGTGCATTATGTGTGCATTTTGTGTGCATTTTGTGTGCATTGTGTGCATTTTGTGTGCATTTTGTGTGCATTATGTGTGCATTTTGTGTGCATTATGTGTGCATTTTGTGTGCATTATGTGTGCATTATGTGTGCATTATGTGTGCATTATGTGTGCATTTTGTGTGCATTATGTGTGCATTTTGTGTGCATTATGTGTGCATTATGTGTGCATTATGTGTGCATTTGTGTGCATTTTGTGTGCATTTTGTGTGCATTTTGTGTGCATTATGTGTGCATTTTGTTTGCATTATGTGTGCATTATGTGTGCATTATGTGTGCATTATGTGTGCATTTTGTGTGCATTTTGCATTATGTGTGCATTTTGTGTGCATTTTGTGTGCATTATGTGTGCATTTTGTGTGCATTATGTGTGCATTATGTGTGCATTATGTGTGCATTATGTGTGCATTTTGTGTGCATTATGTGTGCATTATGTGTGCATTATGTGTGCATTTTGTGTGCATTATGTGTGCATTATGTGTGCATTATGTGTGCATTATGTGTGCATTTTGAGTGCATTATGTGTGCATTACGGTGTGTATTATGTGTGGCATTGTGTGTGCATTATGTGTGCATTATGTGTGCATTATGTGTGCATTTTGTGTGCATTATATGTGCATTATGTGTGCATTATGTGTGCATTATGTGTGCATTTTGAGTGCATTATGTGTGCATTATGTGTGCATTATGTGTGCATTATGTGTGCATTATGTGTGCATTTTGTGTGCATTATGTGTGCATTTTGTGTGCATTATGTGTGCATTATGTGTGCATTTTGTGTGCATTTTGTGTGCATTATGTGTGCATTATGTGTGCATTATGTGTGCATTATGTGTGCATTATGTGTGCATTATGTGTGTGCATTGTGTGTGCATTGTGTGTGCATTGTGTGCATTGTGTGTGCATAATTTAATATATATAATCCTGCATGCATGATAGGCCTACATATGCATGCATTGTCATGGTCCTGCATATGTCTACATATAATGGGAAGTGGCGCCCATAGAACCGAGGCTGCAGGTGTGTGTGTATGTGTGTGTGTATATGTGTGTGTGTATGTGATTATAGAGAGAGAGAAGAGGTCTGTTTATAAATAGTCCTTGGGTTTTTGTCGTTCAAAGTCCTCAGGTGTGCGCGTGCGTGCGTTCGTACGATAGGCGCGTGAAAGAGAGAGAGCGACCGTTTCCGATCGATAACAGCCTTAGCTCGACGACCAATCGTGTCCACCTTGTACGCACACCGTATCCGTTTCCTCCCTGAGACTCGGACATTGTAATGGTCAACAACTGACCGGTCAGTCGTCGGCTTTAGTTCCGTGTTTTTGGCAACAGGTGAGCTGCTTCGATTCGTCTTAACGCCATCGTATATTCTATTCTAGACCGATGTGCGTCTGCCATGATTGTGGTGAACAGACCGATCGTTTTGTCTGTTGCCTCTAAACGTGGTTAGGATATATACATAGATCATAGGCCCACTGCAGTTGATCTCTCTCAAGGAGGTAACCTTTGTTTTGACGTCGCACCTGTCTGTTCAGCACCAGGGCCTTCTGGCTTCTAAGTGCAGGGCGCCAAACGCACACACACTAGATCCAAAGATGGACTGCGCATGCTGGAGATGAAATATGTGCATTTGAAGACATCCCTATGTCTATATAATAGAGCCTACATATAGATCTGTGCATAAATATAGGTAAGTGTGTGCCTATAGCATCTGTCTTGGTAAATTGTGTTCGAACAGTGTAACTCTACACTTCGTTGCAGAAACTCTTTCTAAACTTATTTTGACAACCTACGAATGTTTAAGATGACACGTCCTACATTGTACACCTGTGAATCCGGGTGCAGCCGTATACATTCGCTTGCACCTGTCATGATTAGCCGCATGTGTCATTTAGCCCCATTGTATTCATTATGCGTAAACATGAATGGCTGCTGTGCTGAAATGAATGATGATGATCTGGGAGAGAAGCATCTGCTGAGGAAGGATGGATTGTGATGTGGAAGCCAATGGAGGCCATGGATCGATCGATGATGGTAAACGGATCGGTGTTATTCCAGCTTTTGTTAAAGGCAGAGGGAGGGAGGCAGACAGGCACGCAGGCAGGCGGACAGACAAGAAAACTGCCAGACAGATTGACACAGACATCTAAGTAGAGAGATGGAGAGATAAGAGACATGATGCGGTTTATGAAGTATAAGATGCAATGGGTTGATGAGGTACCATGGCATTAGAACGTGATGATGAGGTTTCAAATTATGTTTAGTATATTTACGAATCTCTCTCTGTCTCTCTCTATATCTCTGTCTGTCTGTCTCTGTCCCTGTCTGTCTCTCTGTCTCTCTGTCTCTGCTTCCTTCGCCTCAAGATTGCGGCCTTTCCCCCCTCAAAGCTCACACTTGCAACTAATCAACAGATGGGAGGATATTGCATTCATTTCCTTAGAGCATGAGTAAATGCCCAACTGTAGTGTTCGCTATATTAACAGATGACATTTACCTCTGCATGGTATTATTTCGAGGCCTGTACAATTAATCGTAGGCCAACGTAGGCCTGTGCTTAGGCGGCGCGAGAGGTAAGTCCTTCTGAACACATTAGCACAGACCCAAGTCTACGTTCGCATTGGTCGTCTTTGAGGTGATAGTAAAACGTAGAAACTCCCTTCCCTCCCCCTCCCCCATCACACACAAGCATCGATCTACTGCCCAGCCATATATATACGCATAATTAATATATGGGGCTAAATGACATACTTCGATATCTCGAGAGTTTAGGCCCTTTAGGCCGTCGTCTAGATATAGGCCATATGTGCCTCGGTTTTATTCCGCACTTAAGGCGGTTCGGACTCAATACTATAATTATGGGCCCATTGAGTGAGTGAGTTACATACAGGTAGAGGCAGACAGACAGACAGACAGACAGAAAAAAGAACAGAGAGAGAGACTGAGCGAGAGAGAGTGAAAGAGAAGGAGGGAGATAGACTGTGACACCCAGAGAGGGAGAGACATGTGTTTACGCAGATAGATAGAGGTGTGGTGGATGGCTGTCACTTGAAAAGATCTTTGCCAGGATGAAAGATAGATTTGGATCTAAGGCCAACACTTTGTAAACCTGGTCAGTTATCGTTTGGGTGTCTGTTGTCAAATAGCAACAGTGTGTACAAACTGCGTCGTTTGTTGAGTCTCTTTTGAGCTTTTCTTTCGGGTAAACAAAAAATACGTCGGGTCTTTGTTGGATCATAAGATCGTAATGAAGTCTAAAGTCGGCAGTGAACTTAGAGATCAGAAATTGCATCTGTTGCTCCGATGCCTTATCCTGATGTATAGATAGTTGGTGTGTTTAACGACACTTTGTCATAAAAAAGATTATTAGCGGCGCCCTCCTCCTCTATTCAAGCTTGGGACTGGAACGGAGTTCTGCTGTTTAATAGGATCGCTGGACTTTATATAAGAGGCGCGTATGGGCCGACTCAACTAAAGCCACAGAAACGGATAAAGAGACGGTCTGCAGCGTATCAGACACTTTGCACGAGAGTGTTTCTTAGAGATTGAGAGTTCTGTCACATCGCTAAACGAATGAGAAAAGTTGCTTATAATCCTTTCCAACAGGTAAATATTTGTACACCCACACACTCTCTCTCTCCTGTCTGTCTACCTGCCTGTGTGTCTGTCTGTCTTTCTATCTGTCTGTCTGTCTGTCTGTCTGCCCGCCCGCCCGCCCGTCCGTCCGTCCGTCCGTCTGTCTGTCTGTCCGTCTGAACCAGTATGCAACGAATGTTGAGCCCCTGTTGAGCCCCTGAGGGCAAAACTGTTTGTACAGTTGGCGTCATCCATCGTTAAGTAACATTTTATTGGTTCGAAATTACAGAACTTGACAACTAAATCCACAAATGAAACTGCATGTACTAAACAAACTTCTAACATGACAAGAATACATTATGATTGTAACAGGCTAACAGCTTAGCATCAGCGTAACGTTAGCGTAACGTTAGCGTAATTTTAGTGTTACAGCGTAGCAGTACTGTAGTGTAACGTTAGCATAACAGTAGCGAAGCCAGACCGAAGATCTCAGTGTGTAACGTGGACACGGTTGGATGCGCAGATGATCTAAAGGCGACATTCGACACAAAAGAATCCAGACTGCGTCGAACACAAACGAAGGACTTCTCACACTGACACATCGTCGACCACACATCATTTTGTTATCTTGCTTTTGCTGTAGCCAAAAGGTAGAGGGGGAAGTAGAGGTACAAACGAAGTCAAAGAGAGACAGACAAACGGACAGATATTGAGGCAGCGAGTCGAGGGATAAGATACGCGAGTAAAAATTGAGTAAAAGAAACTCGATTTGAACTCAAGTTAATAATTTTTATCTGATTCATCCGCAGTCAACAAAGTGCAGCAGACGAAACCGTTAGAAGAGACCTGTTTTATAAGACCATGTGTATGTATACGCATCTAAGCGCTTGCTTATATAGCGCCCCATTCGGAACCGCTCAAAGGTAACTCGTGTAAGTTGCGTTGCTAGGCACCTGTGAAGAGAAGATGCGTCGTGCTCAGCAACAGCAACCTGTTGCATCAGCTGCAGCTGCTGCGGCTCCAATCATCGATAACACTCAGCTTCCGAAACCGATTCTGTTGAAATGCGACGAAGAGGGATCGATAGAAGTCAAGATCTCCGGATTTCCAAGACCGGCCGTCAGATGGCAGATCGGTCGGAAGAGGATCAAAGAGTCTTCCAAGTACCAGCTGAAGACGGTCCCCAATGGACTCTTCCACTCTCTGGTCATCGCCAGAGTGACCAACGATCTTGACCAGGGCGTCTGGGTCATCGCTACGAACCAACACGGAGAGGACTGCTGCCTTCTCGACGTCAAGACCTACAACAGTCAGTATCACAGTTTTATGCACACATAACATAACATAACATAAGATAACATATCATAACATATCATAATATATCATAATATAACATATCATAACATAACGATTTTTAGACCTGCCAAACACCAGCTTTGTATTGTGCGTGTATGGGTGTGTGGGTGTCGGAGGGTGTGTGCATTTGTGTGTTTTTCAACGACGCGTGTTAACGGCATTCTGACTGTGACATATAATCATGAAGAAAATCATCAATCATCGTAATTATATTTATCACCAGTAAATTTCCTCCAACATAGCTACCACCACCACTATCACCACCATCATCACCAGCACAATCACCATCATCACCAGCACAATCACCATCACCAGCATGATTTTCATCGTCATCAACAACAACAACAACAAAACAACAACAGCAACAACACTATTCGTCTTTACGTAATCATTTTTGTGAACAGTGCTAAGTGGACAACGTCTGAACAACACAGATTCCATGGCCGACAACAACGACCTCTCTGGCGACGGTAAGAGACTCCCTTTCAGATTATGGATCAAATTAATGCAGCGCATTTATATTAAGGACGCTATACATTGACTCGCCTGCTCCAAATCTCATTTGGGGTTTGGAAGAAAGCTAAAGAAATCATTCAGCCTCAGTGTTAACCTGTGTTGTCAACAGACTCATCATTGGCTTTACACCTAAGTTTCAATTATTATTAGCATTCTGTTCTCGTGCTATTTCTGCGTGTTTGTGTCGTAAAATTCTAGCATTCGTTCTAACCGTTTCCTAAATGTTAAAAAATCTTGTAAAAGGTCTTAGGCAAATAAAGCTAATGTTATTTTTCTCAATGACTTACTTACCTAAGAATTATCCCAGTCTTCATCTACATCTAATGAATGTGCATTCTGTGATGATTCTGCACCACGTCCATGGAACGATCTGCCTCCTGAATCCCACACTTTTTCGGTTCCCTACCATCAATACCATTTACCCACCACCATCAGCTTAAGCCTACTCTATCCATCACCCGTCGGGCTTGCCACTCGAAACTAAAGTCTAACCTCTTCAAGAACTCTTATCCCGACTCACCTGAACCCCCACCTTTCAATTCTCGACCTAAACGACATCCATCTTTGCATCTACTCTGCCCCCTCTGATCATCGGGAAGCCGGACTCGGACCTCCTTCGGACTACCCTCTCGGACAACCCTGCTGACTAGACGCAGCGCTCGTGAATAAGCTGGTGCCCTGCGCCTGGCTTTCGAGTGGCGCTTTAGAAGTGTGACGATTACGATTACGATTAGATTGTTTCTGACGTGATTTTGGTAGCTGCTAGGGCCTACATAGAATGAATATGCATTCTGTGATGAATCAGTTTGCCTCTGACGTGATTTGTAGCATCTGAATCTAATGAATATGCATTCTATTCTTAACCAGCTTATCTCTGACGTGATTGGTAACGGCTGCATCTAATGAATATGCATTCTATTCTTAACCAGCTTATCTCTGACGTGATTGGTAGCAGTTGCATCTAATGAATATGCATTCTATTCTTAACCAGCTTTTATCTCTGACGTGATTGGTTGCAGTTGCATCTAATGAATATGCATTCTGCGATGAATCAGTTTGTCTGTGTGACGTGATTGACAATCGACTGAATCTCTCGGTAGAGACATGCGCAGATGATGATGATTGACAGATGGACTTTGAAGGAGTTCGACATCTGCTGAAAAGCTTTATTGCTAATCGATTCGCCCTCGGCTTCCTCCACGTGCTCTGGATGCGTCGACCCCAATCTCACTGCTTTTGCACGCTCTTGTTACACGCATAGCATGATAGCTCAACCTTCCGATAAGCCAGTTTGCCTTTGAACGGTGAACGCCCATGATAGCTCAATCGCATATCTTTTGTTAAAGTTCGGTAACAGCTGCTGTGGGACTGTCTCCTAATTATTATGCAATCAAACGAATCCTGTCAATATATGCAGATCTTGTTTGTCTAGAGTTCGGTGTAGTGATGATGGATTAGCACGACTTAATTTGCGAGGCATAAACAACCGTGAAGGAGAAACTGGATGAAAGTAGGCAACCCTAACCACAGCTTATAGTTCTAATGCTGTTATCGTCGTATGTTGTGGAGTTTATTCTCTCGTTTCACCAGAGAGGAATGGTGATTGGATTATAGTTCGTAGGATACGCTTCTCTAGCGTCGTCTGAAGTTCTGCTTCTCTTTTCCAGATCCAAAGAAAGTTCGAAAGAAGAAACGGAGAGGGTCTTCACACGACACTCAGTCCATTGTTTCACTCGACACTTACAAGGCAGAAAGTAAGTATCCACCGCTATGTTACATACCACTGTGGCAGCATGAATTGAATGGTAGGTAGACCAGGTAAAGTCTACGATTGGCATCTATTGTACAGATAGGGGCAAAATGTGTGTCGCTCTAGGCCCATGCGTTTGGGAATAGATCTTTGCCTGCACCTATGATATAATGAACTTTCTTGCCGAAACTATTAAAGAATAGCGTTGAAAGGCTACACTAGTGGGCCTAAGCCGAGTTAGAATAGCGCCTTCTGAGTCGCCCCTGGTGTGCCCACAGAGAACGTCGCTCTGTACAAAAGACGGCAGAGCAGTTAAACGGAGTCTCTATTTAGAGACCCAACGGCCTCTATGACTAACCTCTGCAATCACACACTAGGTTCGCTGCTCTTGGCGGTGGCCTTGGAATTCCTGTCATAACTCAGTGAATCATTTATCAGTAGTCACGACACCTGTCGTCTTCAGGTCAATTTCCCGCCAGTTATATATGACGTCCAATAAATTGATCATGGTTCGTTAGAGGCTGCTTCATCATAACCACCCGTAGGGCTTCTGGTATGTCTCCGATATTCACCACAACATTCTGTCTCTGGCATATAATCTAATTCGCATGCAAGTTTAACCTTTTGCATCACATAAATTCTACAGGAATGTAGTTTACATATAGCCACTGCTGAAAAGGAGTCAAGCATATGTAACATTACAACTACAACTGCAGTTACTTTGCATAGGTGTGTTCAGTCATTAAAACGGTCTAAACTGCAGGTGTTCTGAATTTCTGATAACCAGTTACTTGCGAATTAGGCCGAGGAAAAAGTTGCTATACAATCAACAGATAGAGTATCAGAAATAGCAGGTGATATCCTGCTGATACGAGTTTAGCTAAGTCGCTAACATAATTATTCGATGATTTACATCTGTGAAAAACGTATCCATGCAGCCACGTGATTTACAAGGCTTTTATCTTCGATTCTATCGATAGGATAAAGCGATAATGATCTACGATCGGTGTAGAGCCAGCACACGAGTGAATAGGCCTACAGTGTGTCACCGGCTGACAGCAGTCAAATGATATGATGATAATTTATATATAGCAGGAACACAGCAGAGGCCAACGAAAAGGGCGCTGTACATAAGTTAGAAAAAAAAATCAATAGCAGTCATAGGATGGACTACTTTAAGAATAAAGGTCCTGAGTTGTGATTTGAATGACGTTGTTGTTGTTTTTACTTTCCAGTGGATCATCGCAAAAGGATGCGGTCCGCAGACACCTTGAACAATTCGATAGACGCTCAGTCGGCCTACTCCGAACAGATGGTCAGTCCAAAGCCGATGGAAAATGGGGGCGCTGGGTCCCGGCCGAGCGGATCCAAACGTGTCAGCCGCAGAGATCAGATGCCATCCGATCTCCAACACAAACGTTACAGTTCAACGGAAGCCGTCCACAACGAACTACGCAGCAATTCCATTCCGCCTCTTTCCATAGACGAACAAACCTTCGCCAGTGCTTCCAGCATTCCGGGAACTCCCTACGAAGAACGCCAAATGCCCGATCTGGCTGGAAACGTCGACCAGGCAGCGCAGAAACCGGCGAAGGTCAAGAAATCACGAAGAACGAGATCGGCTTCGTTGACGAATCAATCGCAGGACGACGACGATAACCCACCGCGAAGAAAGAAAGTGCCAAGGGTACCGAAGGCAAACGTCTCCTCTACCGCGGCCAACAATACCCCTGAAGATCCGGAGAAGCTGAAGCCACCTCTGCCTCCAACCGCTGCCAAGAAACTGACGCCGCCGGAAGATCAGTCAGAGGTTGTCGAAGTCAAGCCCCGGAAAAAGAAAGCGAAGAAGAGAACGACATCTAAGTCTTCGGTAAACGACACCCTAGATAAAAGCCTGGAGGACTGGGACAAACCGTCTCCAAATGCAACCATTGAATACCAGGAGGAGGCGTCAGAAGCTCTGAAAGCAAGCGACGAAACGACGGAAGATACACCAACGTCTTCTCAAATTGAGCAACTTTCAAAAGCAGCAAAGAAACCGAAGAAAAGAACGACCTCCAAGTCTTCCACTGCATCGGGAAACACCCTCGACAGAAGCCTGGAGGACTGGAATAGGCCGAATCAGTCTCCAGATGTAACTGTTGACCAGGCGACTGAAAAGCAGCGACCTAGTGACGAAACGACGGAACCTGTGAAACTCGTTTTGATATCCGGCACAGATAACAATAAAGAAGACTCGATGACACATATCACAGATGACAACAAGGCAGACATCTTGACGGATGACAACAATAACGACCTCTGGGACCTGTTCGGAATGAAACTGAACACTCTCTGCCACCATCTCTTGAACGGAAAACACGGAATATCAACCGACCAGACAAAGAAGATGAAGAATCTGTCTAACAAGCAAATGGAAGTACGTCCCGAATTCATTGACAACGAAGCCGTCGTTCTGGTGGAGAGCAAAGTCGAGAAATCCTCGGCCGTAACAAATGGAGTCTCTACGGATTTAAAACTGAATGGGTTGATACTCACCTCTGACGACTCGAACGACAAACTCCCAGGAGTAACGCCTCACGACCTGACCACCGAGATAAAGCCTCCAACGGGAAAGAAGAAAAAGAAACACCCAAAAGCCTTGCCAACAGAGAGTGCCGCGAAAATGGAAGACAGGAACAGCGAGTATCGCCTGGCTATGAACAGACCCCATGAATCTGCAGTCGACGATATTGACTTCAGACCTGAAATCCTTGGCAGCAAAACTGAAGACAATGCGATTCAAGAAACTCTTTTCAATATGGGTCTAAAGAATCAGAGTCCAGTGATCCTGGTTCCTCAAAATGACACAGACAGCAGAGGAAACAGTGAGCCGGTGATAAACCACGAGGTGCAATTAAATGCAGGCGAAGAGGAAGGGAATGCCCCCACTCTGAATTTCGAATACGACGTCGATGGATCCGACCAGGAGAGTCCAAACAGTACAAAGGATACTGAGGTTGATCTGTGGAATTTCGACAATGGCCGATTAAAGGCTACTTCCTGGGAAAGAAAAGAGTTCGAGGACATCATGACAGCGAAAGCCAAAACCCCATTCAGTGCAGTTCCGTACAGAATATCTTTGAAACCCGCCAGAAGCGAAGAGTCTCTGGCGATGCGTCCACGCTCCGAGGCGGATGCCGGTTACGGACGGAGGTCGGAACTGCTAACAGCAACAGGGAGGCTGAGAGTGGCCCGCAGCGTAGATCGGTTGAACACAGACGATCGCGAGACCAGTGTTCCTCTGATCAAACGCCGATCCCTCAGTAAGGAGTGGCAGGTTGTGACAGTGACGACAACAGAGGAAATCATCCTGGTTCAGAAGGGAAAGAATGACACAAAACACGAGGATGTTGAACCTGCAGGAGACTTGGTTCAACAGGGACAGAATGACACAAAACCTGCAACAGATGTCGATGCAGAAAACAGTGACATAAAAAGCAGTTGTCCGAAGCCAAGTGAAATCAAGTACATTGATTCTGAGGACAGTATGGACATGGACGATGACTTCACTTGGCCAAGTCCGCCTCCGATGCCCGACAACGAAATGCCGCCATTGACGAGGGAGTATGCTGTAAAACAGATTAACGCAGACGTACGACTGGTTGTACCACTTAGCAATGGCACAACCACTTCCAGCGTCGACCAAGAAAAGTCCCCGATGAAACCATCTCCGCCACGAATAGAATCGACGATTCGAAGCAGAATCGAAATGCTTTCGTTGTTCGGTTACGACAAGAAACCAAAGCCAGCGGAAACCAATTCTTCTGAGACGCAGACGAGTTCAACGGTGGAACCTGCCACTCCAGAAGTTCCGCCTCCACTAAATCTGGATTCTTTTCCAGAAAGTACACAAGTCCATTCGCCCGAAATGTCAACAGCATACATCGTTTTGCAACCAAACAATACAGTGGAAAGTTATCCTCCAATGACAGCTAGCACAGTGCATCCGAAGTCTACGCCTCTCCTTGGTGAAGATGATGTATTTAGCGACAAAGGAGAAAATGGTGGAAGAAACGAAATTAAAACTGAGACTCGATCGTATGATGCACGTTCAGTAAGTCAAGACATGTCAACACAGACGGATCAAACCGACAACAGCGAACCGTTTAAAGACGACTCTCCAGTTTCACCGAAGGTCACCACTCCTTCACCAGCCATTCCAACGAAGGCCATCACTCCCTCACCAGCCATTCCAACGAAGGTCACCACTCCCTCACCAGCCATTCAAACGAAGGTCACCACTATCTCACCAGCCATTCAAACGATGGTCACCATTCCAAAACCAGCCATTCAAACGAAGTTCACCACTCCCAAACCAGCCATTCAAACGAGGGCTATTATTGTGGAAAACACAGACAAAGCCACGTTTGAGTTAGTCGCCAACAGCTGCAGGCTGGTGACTAAGAGAGAGGAGAAACGGGAGGAGCCTGAACCACCGCAAAATACCTACTACGTCGTAGAACACAATGAATGTGTCAGTCCTGTAATCATACATGAGTATGGTGAAATGCTGTCGTTCTGCAAAAAGCAGCGCTCCCTGTCGGATGCAGAGCTAAACATCCAGAAGACGCAGCAACAGAAACTCGAGATCCAGCTGAGACTCCAGTCGCTGTGGTCTTCGCATCCACAAAGAAACACGGAATTTGCAGTCCAGAAATCTCACGAAACCCTTCTTTCGGATGCTCTGAATGCCCATCTTGCAAATATCAACGCAGCTGCCTCTTCAAGATTAGCAGAAACGAGAGCAACTTATTTGTTAGAAACCTTCCGAACTTCTCCAACCAGAGATCACTTGACTTCCGCTGAGGCTTACGCTGGTTCGACTAAGCTCGGAATGTACTCAAGAAGACCGTTTTCTGATTCAACTCTCTGACTGTCATTAGAATTGCCCACAATTAAAATTAATTGTTGTTCGTAATGTGGCAGAAACTGGAGCTGTTAAAGTCAATGATTTTCTTGGAGTTTAACCTTTCGTGGAAGGTCATTGTGGCAATTAAGAAACTCTATGCGCTTGAATTACCTCGATTCTCACATATGTGAATCAATGGATTTAAGTCCGTATTTTCTGTTTCAAAAGAACCTCTGTCGTTGACTGATAGCATGTCATAGTTCTCACTATGTGCAATGCTTAGGCCTAATTAGGCCTACCAACCGAATATTAGGCTGGCATTTAGGTCCTACGGTTATTTGTTGCCAATAATATTATTGAGCTGAAATAGCTGTGTACGTAGGACTTCTAACAGACTTCTCTCAGGAGTTAAGGAGTAACTGTTGTCATCTGTCTATTACCTGTAGCCCAAGGACCTTTCCTGAAGCCTAAGCCTAACTCTCAGTCAAGTCACGCATGCAATGTTGTGCATGTCGTTATAGGGTCTAGTTGTTGGCTTCGTGTGGTATAGATCGAGGTCCACCGTCAAGAACACTGTGCCTATATTGTGACTCGACAGCACCGGTAGGCCTAGGCTAAGTCTTTAAGGCTAAGTCTCTAAGGACTCTTATAAAACACTTGTGTTGACTGTGAAACGCTAAGCGAAGAATGACACCGCACTTTCGTTGTCAAAAACGAGTGTCGGACTGAAAAAAGAGTAATGAATTTATATAGCCTGTTATTTACTAACTGATTTTGACTCAGCTGTTTGGATATGTGTGAGTTTTGTATTGATTTATAATTAGACGACACATGCACTCTTGACCGCTGGAACTCTTGAGGTTTGTTAAGTTCCCGTTGACTTTGAAGTCTGATTGCAACAGCGAAATCGATTAAATTTTCGTGCTTCTGTTGTGGCCCTTTAATGTAGACTTTTTGCGCTTCCTTCTCGATGATATATAAAGACTGAATGCCAGTCTTGTGGTCAAGGCCTAAAACCCCAATACAAAGACTGAGACCAAGACTTTGAACCTCAAGATCTTTGGTCCAAAGACCAAGACTGTAAGCCTCAGTATCAAGATTTTGAACCTCAAGACCAAAATCAAAACCAAGACTCTAAACCTCAAGACCAGGACCAAGACCTTTATAATTGGTCTTTGGTCCAAAGACCAAGACTGTAAGGCTCAGTATCAAGATTTTGAACCTCAAGACCA
The DNA here is from genome assembly GCA_020284085.1 of Aporrectodea caliginosa. Taxonomy (NCBI): domain Eukaryota; kingdom Metazoa; phylum Annelida; class Clitellata; order Crassiclitellata; family Lumbricidae; genus Aporrectodea; species Aporrectodea caliginosa. The sequence continues at coordinate 579,539 of JACEVL010000835.1, read as the reverse complement.
AAATCAAAACCAAGACTCTAAACCTCAAGACCAGGACCAAGACCTTTATAATTGGTCTCAAGACTAATACCAAGTCTCTTAAAAAATAACTCGAGCGGACTCAAGACCAAGAGCTTGGGCTCGAGCAGTGGCGTAACGAAGGGGGCAGAGGGGGCAACCGCGTCCGGGCGCAGCACAAGGGACGTAAAATTATTAGCTTTCAGTGATACACAGTACTATGACAAGAATGATTTAAAGTCAACAAGAAAATTAAAAAGGGGTGCAGTAAGCAACTCCTGCCCGTGGACGCTGAAACCCTTCGTTACGCCACTGGTCTCGAGGACAACAAGAATCGACTGAATGCCGATCAATCGCCGTCAACTCCGTCTGAATTTCGTTTATCGAATTATTGAAAATCGAATTAGGCCGCCATCGGTAATGTGGCTGTGTGCATAGTTTAACACTGTAAATTATCATAATTGTGAGCTATCAATCTAAACCGTAAATGCATGTGAAATAGGCTTATGCGATGTAGGCCTAAACAGTTTAGACCTATGATGCTATGCATGTCATATTTTCTATGTAAATTGTAAAAGAAACACCACCACGCTCCCATGGAACCCATATAGGACCCACATTTCCACATGGGACTCGTGTAAAGTCCATAATTAGGCTATAGGAATGGGATGCTGGCAGCGAAGGAGATGCACGCGGCGCCAACGCAGCCATCTGTAAAAGGTCGTCAATATTTGGAAATAGACAAATTCTGTTTCATTTCTGCTTATCACCTGCAATGTGGAATCGGTCCTCCGTCATTTCAACGGGCAGGCCTACATATCGTTTCCTAAAAATGGTCTCCAAAAATCGAAGACTAGGCCTATATAATGTTCTCAATGACTATAATGTGCGCATTGGTCAGAGGGACGAGAAACAGGAATGACGAAACTCTGCTGCAAACAGACCTTAGTAAGGAGAGAAGATCTGCCTGCAGGTTTCCTACCCATACAATCGGTAATAGTAAGTATATTTGTGATGGCTATCAATAATCGGCCTGGGCCTGTATACTGTAAAGAAAACGGGGTTCTTCGTCTTCCGCTTCTCTCAGGATGGCGAGGGAAGGCGCGTGTCGCTCAGGATGGGAGCGTAAGTAAGACCTCCGTCGTCTTTCGAAGGGTTTCGCGTCTGCCAACCGACTAGCCTAGTCAATGTCACCCTTCAGGGAAGTAATGCCAGACAGTTTCAAAAAGCGATCTTTATTCATCTCAACAAGCGATCATCACACAGAGAAACATACCAAACCAACGCCTCTACAATCACCACCGCAACGCAACGCCAACTTTACACAAGAGCGGTGCTCTATATATACCCTCCCCGAGGCAGGGAAGAGGCTGAGCCTAGAGAGGCTGAGGCTACGAGGCTCGGGCTAGAGAGGCTGGGGCTAGAGAGGCTGAGGCTACGAGGCTGGGCCTAGAGAGGCTGAGCCTAGAGAGGCTGAGGCTACGAGGCTCGGCCTAGAGAGGCTGAGGCTACGAGGCTGAGGCTACGAGGCTCGGGCTAGAGAGGCTGAGCCTACGAGGCTGAGGCTAGAGAGGCTGGGCCTAGAGAGGCTCGGGCTAGAGAGGCTGAGCCTACGAGGCTGAGGCTAGGGAGGCTCGGCCTAGAGAGGCTGGGCCTAGAGAGGCTGAGGCTAGAGGGGTTTCCCCGGCGGCGACATGCCAAGACCAAAGGCAGAAAATGGCGGCCACCCCAAAATTTGCCACATCCTCCCTCCGCCACGAATGGATATGTCCCTATATCCTGGCGACCCTCAGCAAGTCCCCGAACACTTATCTAAAAACAGCGGCCAACGGGCCCTCGCAAAGTCCAAAATGTCCTCAGAACACGCGGGCAACGGCCCGTAACAAAAACATCGCAAAGCCTCGCCAAGTCCTAGGCGCCTCACAGCCAAAGTCTTCACAATTAAAACGCCCAAAAGCCTCGGGCACGTCGCAGCCCAACTCCTACAAATAAAATGTCCCAGCAGCGTTCCAAAGAGTCAGTGTTCTCTACGGGACTAACACAGTCAAAAAGAAGGCAAAATCTCTTAACAAAGACGCGGCCAACGGCCCACAAAATTTCTACAATAATTCGCACAACGGCGGCCAACGGGCCAACAATCAAACCAAATTACAAAAGCAATCAACAATTAAAGCCGTTTCTCGGCGACACAAAACAATTAAACAATTAAAAAGAAATGGCCATAGTCTCTCGACGTCAGGGACGGAGGGCCCAACGGACTCACAGACAAAAGGGTCTGGCGGAAAAAAGGGGAAAAAGCCATAGTCTCTCAACGTCAAGGACGGAGGGCTCAACGCATCCCCAGACAAAAGGCGTCTGGGGGAAGGAAGGGGACCGAGTCAGAGTCCGGGCCGACGAGGGGTGCCAGACAGCAGCACGCGACGAAGGCGCACACATCGGTCATCGTCCGTCGCTCGTAGACTCACAGACATCGGAAGCCTCTAGCGGTAGCGGGCCGGTAGGCGTACCGTCCGCTTCGGTCGTCGTTCCGTATCGTCGACTTCAGAGACTGAAGGCATCGCGGCGCTCGGGCCGGGTGCGTCAAAGATCGGAGCGGCGGCTCCGCCCGTCTCTTCGGAACTGTCGTCGTAGCTTGGCCGCAGCTTATCAATGTGTGCGATGAAAGGCTTCGAGTTCCGGGTCCTTCGGAGTCGATAGTTCACTGGCCCGGTCTGTTCCATCACGTAGAAAGGTCCGGTATACATTCGAGCCCATTTCGGACTCCGGCCCTGGTATCGTCGCGGCGTATAATACCAGACGCGGTCGCCCGGGGCGAACGCGGCTGGTCGCACCTTGAGGTCGTATTTCTTCTTGCGCCGTTCCGCGGAGACTCGCAAGTGTTCTCTCACCAAGCGGTAGGCACTCTCCACGCGCTCGGCGAAGTCCTGGACATAGGTGGAGTAGGTACCGGCTCGGCGGTCGTCATCCGGCGGCCTGCCATAGACCAGATCGATGGGAGCCCTGGTCTCCCGACCGAACATCAGGTAATTCGGCGTAAAGCCCGTAGCCTCATGCAGCGAAGCCCGGTATGCGGCGAGGACATGGGGTAAAACCTCGTCCCAATCGCGCTGATGGCTGCTAATTACCTTCCCCAGCATGGCATTCATGGTCCGGAAAAGTCCCCGAAACTGGTTTCCCACTATTTCCTTACACTTACTAAAACTACCATTGATCATCAGAAATATCAAGAACAGCATGATACTTATCGATCGTTCACCTCCATGGTCGTTACTCGCTAATGGTCTGCGCCTAAGGGGCGATCTTACAGGGCGCGCATCTCCCGTCTCAATTTTATGCGTGCTTACCGACGTTATGCCCATGTCCCTATCACTCGCGGAAAATACATCTCCGTTTTTCACTAACAAAGCACTTAGTCGTTCCCGTATCTCAGGCGGCACTTCTACGGGCAAATCCGCTAACAATTTATCAGTTGGCGAAGCTTGGCCGACCGCGTCCCCGTTCGCGCGGTTGGTCTCGCACAATTCCACTTCTACCGGGTGCAACTCTCCTAAGGGGCGATCCTTGGATAACCGGACTGGGTCTTCGCTCAAATTCACCACCCTTACCCGAGCATCTGCGTAGTCACCGACAACTACGCGGGCGAGATGGACCCCGGGTTGGATTTCCCTAGCCTCCGTCATCCAGGCTGGCGCTACGGTCGTTAAATCACCGTACATGGTCTTAACCGGTATATCCCGCTGGGACTTAGGGGACACCAACACCTCCTCGGCGACGATCACGCGCCGGCACCAAATAGACCCATTGCCCCTAACCAGGGAAATACGCCTGCGTCCCACAAATAAAGATCCCATACCAAACCCTAAGCGGCAGCGATGTTCTCTCAGCCAGTCCATACCTAACATGGGCTCAGAAATTTGATCAGAAACCAGAAAGGAAGTATGAATATAAAACCCGTTCGTAATCTTAATGGGCACCCGCACCTCACCCAGGACATTTATATCGGACCCATTAGCAGCCATCAAAACGCGATTGCAAGAGCGAAGTTCTAACCCGTCGACAGTAGATGAAGGCACCAGGCTGACTTCCGATCCAGTGTCGATCAGGCATAGCTGCGGTCGTCCGTTGATCTCACCGCGGATGTAGACTGCGTTGTTCGTAGCACGGTCCGGCATTCTTGGGCGCGTCGTATGGTTCATGACCACCGGGTTCGGTGGCGTCGAAGCATCGGGCTCAGTCGTCGCGTTCTGGCGATTCTGGCGATTCTGGTATCGGCGATCTCGTCGGCAGTTACGGGCCATGTGACCGGCTCGTCCGCAGTTGAAGCAGGTCATGTCGCGTCGCTGATTCTCCGGAGGGCCTGGGCGGTCTCGCTCAGGTCGGATTTCATGACTCAGTTCGTCGGTCGTCGGAGGGCTTCGGCGAAGCACGCGGAATTGTTCGTCCATTCTTTCCTCCATTTCTCGCTGCCATTTCCGCTGCTCATCTCGCTGAGTATTCAAGAAGCGGTCCATCTGAGCCTGAAGCTGGGCGCTCAGATCGGTTTCTTGCGTCCCTCGCACTCGGTTTGGCTGTCTGCGGCGATCATCGGCATCGTTCGTCCGTTGATAGGCCTCCAGACGCAGTGCGGTCCGGTATGCCTCGTCAAGATTCTTCGGTTCTCGCTCGCGTACTTTGAGCGAGAGCTCCCGGTCTCTCATCGCTTCCAGGAAGGCATCCTTCGCGATGATCTGCGTCGTCTCGTTGGAAGGCACCGGGTAGGCCAAGACAACCAGTCGCCGGATTTCATGCAGCAGGTCACTCAGGTTTTCTTCCGGGCGTTATATATATATATATATTCGTTTAATGTGAATCAGGTTGACAAGCCGCAACCGGTTACAAGGTAAGTGAAACGAGATCAGTAATTTAAAATTCTATAGGTTGTTGTTTGTTCGTTCAGGGGTTATTTTTTGAGCAAGCTCCTATAGAGGACCCTAGGAATGTAGTTCTTGTCATCCTTAGCTGGTAATGCAAAATCGTGAGTTCTAGGGCGAAGGCTGTAACTTCGCTTGATGACAGGCGGAAACAAGCTCCGCAGGACGTGGGATGTATTTCTGCTGACTGCCGTCAGCAGTCTGTCCTCGGCTTCGCATACCATCTCCGAGATGTCAGGCGCGTTGCCAGGGAGATAGCCCATTCGTCGCGATCTTTGTAGAAATCGGTCCAGCCTATTTCTGTCCTCAGCTTTGGTGAAGCCCCACCAGGCTGGCGCCGCATAAAGCAGACGGGACACGGTTGTAGCCTTTGCCACGTCATGCAGCGCCGTTGTAGGAAGGCCGTGGGACCTCAGGACGCGAAGGGCATACAGGGAGCGCGAGCAGACCCCCAATATTCCATCGATGTGTGTGGATGTGCCAAGGTCTTCTCGTATGGTCACTCCCAGGATCTTCATGGTGGCAACGCGCTCTACTCCGGCGATGGTTGGTGGCAATTCGATGTTTCTGCGCCGGCGAATCAACATCTCTCGGGATTTGGATGCGTTTAGGCGTAAGTTGTTGCGGGCTGCCCATGTCGCGATGTGGTCAAGCTCTATTGAGACAGTTGCTCTCTTCGACGCACCGACGATCAAATACGTGTCATCAGCGTACTTGACGATCAGGTTTTGCTGATGGACTGGCTGAAGGTCAGAGGCGTTGACAATATAGCCAGATGGTCCGAACCCAGAGCCTTGTACAACACTGGCGTTGATCTTAGCTATGCCTGACAACCGCCCGGCAAACCGTGTCGCATGCCTTCGGTCTCTGAGGAAGCTAACGAGCCAGTTGTAGACCTCGTCTGGTATGTCTAGGCTGCAGAGCTTGGAGGCGAGCGTCGAGTGGCGGACGGTGTCGAAGGCTTTGCTGAAGTCCAGTGATATAAGGGCCACATAGGGTTCAGAGGCCAACAGAGAAGTTGTATGATGGAGGATGGAGACCAGCGCAGCTGTTGTAGATCCGGTAGGCCGGAAGGCATACTGGTCTCTTAGTAAGTGGTCCATGGGCGGCTGTGTAAATGTTGGATATATATATGCCTGGACCAACTCTCTCTCCAGTATCCGCGAAAGAACTGGCAGGATGGAGATGGGCCTGAAGTCCGCGGGAACCTTGGGTTGATCGATCTTGGCGATTGGATGGATGATCGCGGTCTTCCATTGGTTGGGTACGTGGAATTCAACGAGCGAGCGGTTTATGAGGTACGAAAGGGCCCCCGAATAGACCGGGGCCGTAAGCCTCAAATACCACGCGGGCAGGCCGTCAGCTCCATCGGCTGTGTGGTGGAGGTGGTCCAGAAGATGAAATATTCGGCGCTCAGAGGTGATGGCCCGGTTTGCAGACACCGTCTCTCGGTAGAGGGGTAGCTCGTATCCTGCATCGGCGGTAGTACAGCTGGGCACGGAAGGTTTCTGCCTGGCCTTCCGTCCCGTATCTCTGCCGAAGGCGTTCGACCAATTCTTCGTAACTTACGCTCGGTTGAGCGCCGAAGTCCCAGAGAAGTTGCGTAGCGGCCTTCTCCAGCGAACATCGCAAGTAGTCGACCCGGTCCGCGGCCGTCCACTTGTTGTGCCTTGCGCAGACCTCGAACTGCACCAGGAATGACTCCAGCGAGCCCGTCCCATCGAACTTTCCTGGCTTCATCGGCGTCGGGCGGCTTCGCAGCATGTCGCTGACATTTTCTAGCAGATTCGGCGTCGAAGTCCCGGGAGCGTTCGGTCTTTCAGTCTCTTCGCGGAAATTCGGTTTCAATTTCTTCTTTTCCGTCGTCGATTCGCCCGTCTTTCCTCGGAAGCTCGTTCTCTCCGGCTTCACGGTCATCTCTTCTTCCCTGTCTTCGCGGAAGCTCGGTCTCATCGGCTCTGGATCATCGAAGTCGATCTCGGACAGCAAGCGGCTTCGGTCCGGTCGCGTAACCAACGCGGCCATTCGTCTCGCGGCTGGCGTAGAAATTCTTGACGGCAGATCGGCCAGGTCCAAGGCCGCGTAGGGAATGGTGTCGTCCTCGTCTCCCGGAAACATCTTCGGTCGATTCTAGCTTCGTCGGCGGCAGGAAATCTCGACAAAACCCCACGGCTCTGGTACCACTGTAAAGAAAACGGGGTTCTTCGTCTTCCGCTTCTCTCAGGATGGCGAGGGAAGGCGCGTGTCGCTCAGGATGGGAGCGTAAGTAAGACCTCCGTCGTCTTTCGAAGGGTTTCGCGTCTGCCAACCGACTAGCCTAGTCAATGTCACCCTTCAGGGAAGTAATGCCAGACAGTTTCAAATAGCGATCTTTATTCATCTCAACAAGCGATCATCACACAGAGAAACATACCAAACCAACGCCTCTACAATCACCACCGCAACGCAACGCCAACTTTACACAAGAGCGGTGCTCTATATATACCCTCCCCGAGGCAGGGAAGAGGCTGAGCCTAGAGAGGCTGAGGCTACGAGGCTCGGCCTAGAGAGGCTGGGGCTAGAGAGGCTGAGGCTCGAGGCTCGGCCTAGAGGCTGAGCCTAGAGAGGCTGAGGCTACGAGGCTCGGCCTAGAGAGGCTGAGGCTACAGCTGAGGCTACGAGGCTCGGGCTAGAGAGGCTGAGCCTACGAGGCTGAGGCTAGAGAGGCTGGGCCTAGAGAGGCTCGGGCTAGAGAGGCTGAGCCTACGAGGCTGAGGCTAGGGAGGCTCGGCCTAGAGAGGCTGGGCCTAGAGAGGCTGAGGCTAGAGGGGTTTCCCCGGCGGCGACATGCCAAGACCAAAGGCAGAAAATGGCGGCCACCCCAAAATTTGCCACATCCTCCCTCCGCCACGAATGGATATGTCCCTATATCCTGGCGACCCTCAGCAAGTCCCCGAACAAGTTATCAGTTAGACAGCTGGCCAACGTTGTCTTAATTTTCTTCTAATTGTCGTTTTCTTTATACATATAATTATTTCTGACTTTGAATTTGAAAACGACAATTAGAAGAAAATTAAGACAACTAGAAAACAGTGTTTGCTGCTGAATAATAATAATAATAATACTGCTGGTCACGTTATGTGCAACTATGTGAACTATAATTGTGTTGATTTGATTATGATGTTGTTTAAGAAATGAAGTCATAATAAAAATAACTAAACAAGCAATAAATTGTATAGACTAGACTGATTAACATAGCACTAGGGCTATCCTGTTAGCGGAACTTAAGGTTCCTTAGGGTATTACCCATTGTTACTGCATTTGGAAAAAAATCTGTCTTACATGTAGGCCTAAACACTGAATTGAAGCAATGAACAATAAAGTTGATTTGATTGTTTCCATGGAATAGTTTACAAGTAGTGATCCAGAGTAATCATAAATCAACGATCATATGTTTAGAAATTAAAACAGACAGATCACAAGATTATCTTATTAACTTAATTGATGGAAACAATCGGGCAAATAACAGAAGGGACTGAAGTCCCGCTAAATTAGGGATACCCGTGTACCATGTTAGCAGAGGGATGACAGATGAGTAGGCCTATAGTCTACACAAATAGGATTGTCAGAAAAAATGAGAATAACTGGCTTAACTAACAAACACTTAACTGAAGCGGTGAACAATAAAGTTGATTTGATTGATTTTGATTGCGCTGAGAGTTTTGCTTGCGTTTAATACTTACAGAACATTTTACTTACTTACTTACTTACTTACTTACTTACTTACTTACTTGCTTACTACTCAATGCGTTAATAACGCGATTAATGCGTTAGTTAATTAACGCGATTATTTTTTTAACACAGTTAACTCTATTGTCACTGCGCTCAATTATATTTAATAAATGCGCTAAAATAATTCTAAAAACTAACAAGTAAAAACAAGTAGCAAAAAGCATGTTTGTTTTTTGGTTAATTGACTGCAAGCATTTATATAGCGCATATTCTAAACGTAACTACTCAGAGTCAGTAGAGTAGTTGTAGGCCTACTTGTTATCTATTGTAACATGCGATTAAAAATTAATCGCGTTATTAAAAAATTTTAATCGTGCGATTAATTTCCAGTAAAACTTTTAATCGTTGCTCACCCTTAATTTATAGCTAGGCAGGGTGTGATTTGCCGGGGGGTTGGGTCGGACCCCCTCTTTGCTAAGGCCCGACCCCCACACTTCGACCTCCAAAAAAGGTGTGGGGGTCCAATTTCGACCCCCTCTTTTGGCAGTGCGGCCAGTGCCACAAGAGGGGGTCGAAATTGGACCACTGCAAGCAGTTAGTAGGACTTATTCGTTTCATTTCCTCATTCGTTCAACAGTTGACAGTTGTGAGGCTCTAAAGAAGAAGAAACAAACAACAAAAACAACAAAACTGAGCGATAATAGATGATTGTATAATTTGTATTTCTTTTCACGATTTCTGAATGCTAGTCAAATCTGGATGAGAAAAGCTGTAAGTCACTGTTAAAATTTACATAGCCTAACTTAGGCCTAGAAAATTATTGGGGGAACGCGTCCCCTCTGTCCCTGATGGATCTACGCCCATATATAGTTCTAATCAAGATTTATAAGTTTGAAGCCATGGTTGCAAGTTTAACCGTTACTTTTACAACGGATGTTATAAAGTAATCAAGACTATAGACTGAGGTACCGTAAAACACGATCACTGCATTCCGGTGAAACGTGAAATTATTCCTTACAGATTTTATTTTAGTTATAGTTATAGTTATAGTTAATGATTTTTTATTTTAGTTATAGTTATAGTTATAGTTAGTATTATTTTTAGTTATAGTTATAGTTATAGTTAATGGATTTTATTTTAGTTAATTTTAGTTACTACTTAGTTACAATAATTAAGTCTATAAGCAAAATTGTGCGTATTAATACGCTGTTTCACAATTTACTCAGAGCTATGAAAACCTTTGAAGCATGGGTACAGTCAGCTTCATGAATACACGAGTTTCCAAAGTAACTGACAAATTTCACAATAAAAATTTCGCATTTTTCGTTCTCATTTATGTCGAATCGTCCATATTGCACTTCCTATTTTTATTTTTTGTATTAACGAAAATAAAGATGAATTTTCGTTAGTGTTATTTTCGTTATAGTTATAGTTATAGTTAATGATATTTTATAGTTATAGTTATAGTTATCGTTAACGAAGTCATTTTATTTTCGTAAACGAACTATAGACTGAGGTACCGTAAAACACGATCACTGCATTCCGGTGAAACGTCAAATGGGTATTGCCACATACACAATTCTAGAATCAAATTGATAACACTTGATCTTGTTTTGCTTATTATGCAGCTTATATCCTAAATATTATCAGTGCTTTGTTGTGTTCAAAATAAATAAATATAAAATAATATACTCTCTACTACTTTAGAGGAGGGTACTGCATTGTTTCTCTAGATAGACTAAGATAGAATAATGAGAAGCAATCGGTCGACCAATTTAATTATAGTTGTACTAGTAATTAGTCGGTTTTGGTTTTGTAAGAAATACACTTCGAGCACTATTTTAGAAAAACAGTAAAATCGAATTATCTCAGACTCTGAAATACAGGTACCGTATAGCCGAGACTAGCTCTCAGCCACTCATTTATAAGTTATAAGCCAGGTGATTGCGATTTTAGCCATGATAAGGATGCTTCTTCTCATCGTTTTACCAACTTAGTAATTTAAAATTTTTCTTCTATTTTTACAGAACACAGCACGGTCTGCACCACTACTAGGTCCACTAGTGATGATGACGATGAAGATTCTGTCACTACCGCAGATAATACTTGTCCGAAAGTTTGCCGAAATAAAGATCAATTCAGTGCATGGACCAAGTCGAGGGATTGGTTATACTGTGAAAGTGGTGCGGTTCGTTGTTCCATTTGCATTAAAGCCAAGAAGATGGGTGGTGTAAAAACGTACGGGTTTCAGGGTCAACGTGAAGAAGGTGCCTTCATCACTGGCAAAGTAGATGCTAAATCAGCCAAAACATTGTTAAAAAAAATTGACAGGCATCGTGAGTCTAAGCTGCATATACATTCTGCTGATGTAGTACAATCTGCTGCAGCTCATGCATTGCCGAAAGCCGTGGACAAGGCCCAGGCATTATTTGAGCTACAACACAAAGCAAACATTGAGAAAACGGAGATTGCATTTAGAACCGCATACGAGTGTGCGAAATCCAATTTGTCATTTGCAGAATATTCCCGCCTAATGACACTGCAGTCAGTTAATGGATTAAATACCGGTGATATGCTTGTGTCTAATCATTCATGCATAAATATTGTTGAGCACATTGCGAGCGAAATGCGGAGTGAGTTGATACATCATATTGTTGCAAATGATCTTCTATTTTCTGTCATGATAGACGAAAGTACATCTGTTGGAGATAAGCAGTCTATGATCATTTACATAAGAACCGAACTGGAAGGAGAGGTCCAGTCATTTTTTCTCGGTTTGGTACCAATCAGTTCAGGTACTGCGATAGATCTGCATATTTTGTTGATGAATTATTTGGAATCGGTTGGTTTAACTGATGCGATATGTTCAAAGCAGCTTGTAGGCTTTTGCAGTGACGGTGCGAGCACCATGATAGGCAATTATAGAGGTGTTGCTACGCTGTTGAAGGAAAAATTTCCACGTGTTCAGAGCTTCCATTGCATGGCACACCGTTTGGAATTAGCTATCAAAAATGCGGTCGATTCAGTGAATGGTGTGTCTCATTTCAAAATTTTCATAGACAGTTTGTACAAATTCTACAGTCTGTCACCCAAAAACCAGAGGGAACTCGCTTCAATAGCTGCAGACACCAATACTGTGTTGCTCAAAATTAACAAAATTTTTGAAGTGAGATGGGCCTTTTCATCGTTTCTTTCCATGAAAGCGCTACTACGCGATTACTGTGCATTACATGCTCATCTTTTGCGGTTGTCTGAAAATGGTGATAGATCGACTAAGGAAGCAAGCAAGTGCAAAGGTTTAGCCAACAAAATGTCTAGTTGGATCTTTGTCAGCCAATTGTGCATGCTAAAAGATTCACTGCGCACATTGAAGCAATTGTCATTGTTTTTTCAAAGTAATGATGCCAATCTTGTCAGTGCAACTATGAAGATTGCCCAAGCGAAAGCCTCGTTATTAGCCATGAAAGAATTCCCCGGTAAGAGTCTAAAAAACATGTGGGACATGTGTGATAGTACAGGATCTTTCAAGGGTGTTCTGCTTAAGCGGACCGATACTGACTTTGCAAATTTTACCAGTCTCAGAAGTCAATTCTACCAGTGTCTGTTAGACAATATAGCTGAACGATTCCCTTGCACAGAGACATTGAAGCTTGCAAATGTCTTGAATCCAACAAGCTGGCCAACAGATGACTTAGAAAAAACGCTGTATGGTTGCAGAGAGGTTGCTGCTCTCTGCAAGCAACTTTGTTTCAGTTCTATTGCGAGTGTTGAAATCCTATCAGATTTTGCTACTTTTAAAGATAATCTGAAAGTAGGAATGCATCTAAAACAATTGCTGACAAAACTGTCCATTTATCCTATCTCCAGTGCAGATTGCGAGCGTGGTTTTAGTTCCATGAATCTCCAGCACACAGACACAAGAAACCGACTAAAAACTGAAACTGTCAGTGCTCTATTGATGATAGCTGTTAATGGCCCTGCTGTGCAATTTTTCAAGTGTCACGAGTATGTCTTATCTTGGTTCAAAAAAGGCAGGCATGGTGCCAACGACAAACCAACAGGGAAGAAAAGGAATGTTGATGAGCTTAGACCAAGATATAAACTTTTTGCCATGATTAAAGACTAGTCACTACCACTTAGCTAGAGTTCATCACAAATTAGGCTACATCATACATGACAATTTCATTTCAATAATTTTCGCATGATGACTAGTTCATCATAAATAATTTGCACTTCGTTATTGATGATTCTTGTTTCTGTTGTCATTTGAAATTATTTCTGTTTTTAGTCCTCAATAGGAACACAAATATCTTCTTATTTGAAGTTATTTCTTGTGAGTTGTTATAAGAACAGTATTTAGTTTATGCGTTACAGCTTGTGACTTGTGAAGTTCCGAGCACTTCGTTCATCCTAGGACCTTACTATTGTTTCATTATTTTGAGTGCTGACTGCTGAGTATTATTCTCACTTTGCGTTGTACTAAGTAACAAGTATTTTGGTGCCAACTTCCAAGTATGCTCGGCTTTCCAAGGGTACATATACTAAGTATGATCATTGATTTTGGTGCTAACTGCGAAGTATTGATCGTGTGCTGGACTGCCGGTAGAAGTTTCAAGTTTTTTGGTTACTACATTTTCTGATTTCATTCGCTTTAAATTGTGACCTCAATATATCCTGCACCTGTGCATTTTACTGCATTTGTACAGCCAACTTTTATGTTGAAGTTAGACTTTTATGTTCTTATGTTGCACTATGCCACTATTATAAACTTCAAACCCTTTAACATAAATAACATGTTCACTGATCTTTAAAAAGGTGATATTATTCAATTCATTCAATTCACTTTCAATAGAAGATTTTGCTTTGGATTGCACCAAATCAATAGCGGGGGGGGGGGGGCCCCGGACCCCGCTGGGGGAGCTTACGACGCTCCCCCAGACCCCCTAGTCGGATATGCCGCGGCGTATTTTGGCCCCCCCAAAACAAGGAAATTAAGCCGACCCCCACACTTCTTTTTTGACAAATCACACACTGTAGCTTGGCCTATAGGCGATGCTTCCATTCTCTCTTCAAATCCTGAGACGACTCATTTCAAGCGCAAACCTAGCATAGTAATAACTAAAACGTGTTCATTGATGCTGCGCACTATATATACTAGCCTAACAAGTATGATGGCTTTAAATTGCAAAATTTAATTAGAATTATAGATGACGCTAAGTGACATAGATGACGTAGTTTAGCATGTTGAATCATCTGGATCGATGCTCTTCGCTGCCATCGTCCATGTGTGGCAGTGTTGCCACAGCTGGGGTTTTCTCACTAGATCTGGGGTTTTTGGCCTCAGTCTGGGGTTCTGGGGATTTTTTGGCAAAATATGCATAAATCTGGGGATATTTCTGACCATTGGTATTTTGCATGCATAATACACATAATTTTATAATATGGTTAAATGTAAAAGCTTATACGCTATATAATTTTTAGTCCACAACAATGACAACATATAATTCTTTTCAATACAGGGTGTGTTACTGTTGCTGTCAATTGCCAGAGGTGCTGGCATAGACCAAAATGGGTGCAAAAGTCAAATAGAGCGAACTGCCATGATTGATCTCTACACCCACCCACGTGCACACACACACATCCATTGTTTTATAACATGTATATGTATGTTTTCACAATTTGCATAATTTAGTCTGCTCTCAGCTTTCAACAGAAATATTATTTACTTTTAAATTGAAATAATTATGTAAATGGCAATAGTAAATATTTAATAAACTTAGTTTTATAAATTCATTTTACTTTCATTGAAATAAACATGAAGTGACTAAAATGAAATGTTAATACAAAAAAAAAACTTCGTTTCTATTTTCTTTAAGAGACAAAGTTTTATATTATAATTATACGAGATAAATGAATTTGGTCTTTATTGGTCCTGCTAGTAGCACAGGCCTACTTACTTTCTCATTTTCCAGATTTTATGCCTAATATTGGAGTCTATATAGGCTGGGGTTTTCTGGGGTTTTCTGAGAAGGAAATCTAGGGTTATTTCAAAAACGTGAGTGGCAACACTGGTGGTGGCCTTTGATTGACATTGGAAGAAAAATGGAGAAAAGTGAGAAAATGCCGTCGGTTGATATGGCAAAAGAATTCAACAAACTGAACGCTTCCGATCAACATTTCGTCAAGAAATTGGAGCAGATGAACTTCGACCGAGCGAAAGACATGAAAGTCATGCGATCCAGAAATAAACTGACGGGCCTCTTAATAGGCGCTGGTGTGCTCGGTGTATGTATCCTTTGCAACACATGATATAATAATAATAAATAATAATACTATCTTTTCTTCTAATAAGCGCCTGACAAACGCACTGCGCTGTACATTTACATGTTATGCAATTGAAATCTTAACTACTAACAGAACAGACAGCCTGCAATACACGGCGCTAATAGCAGCCTATAAAGCATATCCGCCCAACGGGGGCTCGAACTCGGTACCTCTCGGTCTCTGTGCCAGATGTTATCCAATGCGCCACGCCCCCATATAGCGCTATAATGCGCGTGTTTCTATGCAAATGAACATTATGGAATGTGCTAGTTACTTTTTGAAGGCGGTGCTTGCCAGTCTTTATGATGCTGAGTACATTAAAAACTATGAGTTTATGTATTGTTATGAAAATGTTAGATGCTCGCAAAGTCATGAAATTGTGTAATCATCTAGTGCACACATGACTGGAGAAGTCACCACTAGTGGGCTCTTGCACACTCGTAGAATCCAACCAATAGAGTTCTATCATATCGCAAATGATGGAGTGAGAAGTGGTCAAAAACCATCGTAAATTACCGATTTCTGCAGGGCTTTCACCTAAGCTTTGATCAGACATCCGATTTATCTTGAAATCTATATAAGACCTTTAAACTTTTAGTAAGCCACTCTCGATACACAGTTTAATATTTTAGATCATATAGCTCTTAAGCACCATGAAAAATTCTGTTCCAGAGATCAGCTTGGTCAACAGCATTGAGTCGAACCAGAGCAAGTGTTCCAGGCATTAGGTTTTATGCGAGATCAGTTTAAAAATAATTGGAGTTTATCTGGTAAATTATCTGGTCTGATGTGCTAAGTAAGCCTACAACTGCAGGACAAATATCCCAATACATAACTGTACAAGGCACATTTCGTCCTTGTTGCGAATAAGAAATGCTTTGAATCAGGCAATTTATTTTTATTGGCAGTGTTTTCCTTAACTGCTTGCTAGATTTCTACACGATATTTTCAGTGAAGCAGGAAAAGTTTCTGGACGAGTTTGATAAAGTTCCAGAAAAGAAATCATAATGACTACGTGGACAGAAAACCAGTTTCAGACATTGTGTACATTTGAAAGAGTTTTTCGTTGCCATCGGACGAATCATTGTGTGTGACTGTAGATGAAGAGCTTTCTGTTCCTATTATCGTCTATTGTTAATACTTTGATTTGCGCGAAGAAACGTATTTCGTGCGTATGCTTTCTTACTTAGATTAACTGAGATGCTGAGCACCAAATACTTTAAAATTAATCTAACATCTACTGATGCACCTGGCGAGGTAGTGTTGTGTAAGAACAATGTTCAAAATCTGTTCTGATTTCAGAGTTTTTGTCTGTTCAGCAGCAAGAATGGAATTCCTCTCGTTGACTGTGTTTGATTCCATCTTGTTTTAACGCCAATAGAGTTCGTTCATTATTAGTTGATGTTCTTTTCATCCAAACAGTTGAGTAAAAAATTTCTGTCCTCTGACTGATATGGTGCCAGAAATCTAAGTCATGTTTTGGTTTATACGCTTTATACACGATTGACTTTGAGGAGCAGATTGCTGAATAGTAAGTAAGTAAGTAAGTATATTCTTTATTCAACCAATTGCATATCCGCACTTTGGTGTACATACATTTATACAGAGTATAACATTCTTATTATAAACGATCTGCGTGAAAGATTGTCAGCTTGTGGAATAAAACGGTCATATAATCTCGGGCGCAGGTGTAGGGGAGCGGCTTTTTGGGGGGAGTAGTCCATGGAGTACATGCCCCGGGTTTCCTAGGACCGCAGAGAAGAGGTGTGAGTCGGCAGTGTTGCAAAGATGCTCAAACGATGAACTGTGGCAGGTACCGAGACGAATCAGACGCCGATTCCATTGAAGGCCTTGTTTCCATAAATGACGTCACGCACCTAGGGGTTCGGAAATTTGTGACGATGTGTGACATGGGGTGGGGGGTCTGAGTAGTGTGACGTCACACCAGGTCTATGTTATTAAATTTAACAATTAACAACAATTTAATTTTAATAATAACAGCACTAATTTTGAGGATGAAATTTTCGTTATTTTTTTATTATTTTAATGTATACGGGCACCATTATTAATAATTTTCTAATTATTTCAATATTTGGTCGCCGTTAGATTTTAAAATATTCATGCTTTCGCTATTTGTTCCATGGAGGAGCATTTTGCTTCGCCATGGAATTTGGTTTTAGGGGGTCAGAGCTTTGTGACGTCATTTTCAGAGGGGGTCTTACTTTTTGTGACGAAGTGGGGGAGGGGGGTCAAAAATCGGCCAAAATAGCGTGACGTCATTTATGGACGCCCCCCAAACCCCCACCAAGCCGGAGCAGCAGTGGTGAGTGTAGGTCTTAAATTTGGCAGACTTTTAACAAGAATTTGGCTAATGAATATGCCTGAAGAAGTCTGAAAGAAAGTTACAAATCCATTACAGGGAATGGATTTGAATGGAGAATTGGCCTTGAAACTATCAATTCATCGATACCCAATCATCAATGACTAGTTGACCTATGTGTGTATTGTGTAGTGTGCTGCTTCTAAGGTATTAAAGGTGATGTAAAGCCTCTTGTTTAACACGTCTGTCAACATTCGTCCGTTGGAGACGTGGTCCTGAGCGTTAAGGATCTTTTGACTCCAGTCCCAATGAGATCAACAGTTGTACCTTTGGGAGTTGTCATTTCCTTGTGGTTTTATGGTGAGAGGACAAACATTGAAACACATATACTTCCATTCTGCCTAAATGTCACCAGATCTTTTATGCCAAAGTCCTTTAAGCTAGATCCCTTGTTTTTGTTTAAATATTTTACAACATATAAATATATGATCAAGCAACGATTTAGAGAATAATTATAACGCCTTCACAGATCAGGAACTGTTCAAGCAAGACCTGCCAATGCCTGTTGTCAAATTCACAGTCACCAAATTGGGGTTGTCCATTAAAGACGTGCAACGACGGGGAGGGGGTTCGCCTATATGTGTATGGGTGGGAGGTAGATGCCCAGATTCTGACGGATGGGAGGGAGACAGGTAGATGCCAGCAGTGAACTATGCTGTTAGACTGGTTAGTGAATAAAGGAAGCAGACGAGACTACAAATAAGTAAAGGCCATGACATAGAATAGAGAATAATTATATTGGTGTCCTTGGTATCGTGGACGTTCCTGAAGGTAGGACACTCCAGAAGAAATAGTACTCCGACTCCTCGTATGCACGATGTATCAAACGAGTTATTTTAAGGTACTCAAATTGTTGAAGACGTTACGCTGTATATTACCGTTTGATATTGCTAGAAACTGTTCAATTATTGTATGCATAGATTCTGGTTTACTGTAAAATTCGCGAATCCAACCACGGCCTTCTGGCCTACGATATTGACAACTTACTTACTAACTTCCAAAGCGAATGGATGGCGTGCGCTATTTGGAATTTACGTGGCTGCATCTAGCCAATAGAAACATCTGTTACAAATGAGGATCGATCTCGTCAGCCATCAGTGCGACCACTCATTGGGAATTTTCCCAAGATCTTGGGATTCTGGGGACCGATATGGGATCTGGGGATTTTGCATATCAATCTTGGGATTGCTTTCTAAGTCCTATATAAATAGACTAGTTTTATTCCGTACTTTCCAACAGCAGCAGCTTACCAGATTAGAAAAATTCGCTCAGTCTGAAAGACGTTTATTATTATTGTAACTTGTAAACATTGTAGTTTGTTAATTACATTTTTGCTGGGGTTTTTTTCATTGCCAGTTCTTAGCTCGGCACTTTTGTGAATAATTGCGTTTGTTAAAATGCATTGCATATTTCATCACAACTTTTTCTTTTTAAGTGACTAGGGATTTTTCGGGTAGGCCTACACTTTCGGCCAGGGTTGTTAAAGGCTTGGTTTTTTTAGTTTAAAAAAAAACCAAAACCGCATTTTTTTTACAAATTTCAAAATTATAAATGCCAAAAATGTCCTCTCTTCAACTCTCTTGGCAATTGTTGTATGGTCTTTCTTAACTTCGTTTTATGACATTCTACGGTTCTACTGTTCTAGTTAATTTCATTTATATGCATCTGATTAATTTGAACGGTATTATGCCATTTTTATGAGTTTTATGATATGAAATATGAAAATCTCAAAAACAAAAAACCAAGAAACCAAAAAACCAACTAAAACCAAAAACCAACTTTTAATTTTGAAAAAGTTTGTTTTTTTGCACCTCTGCTATTGGCCAATCCTGGAATTGAAATTTTATTGGCACAATCTTGGGATTTCAGAAAATGGAGAGTGGTCGCACTTGTCAGCCATATGTCCAATCGCGTAGGGCGTTAGATCGGCCATTTTGTTGACACGTTGGAATCTCTCCATATTTGCATCTAAGATTTAATTCTGACTTTCTGATCAGATGACAAAATGTTAACTAAATTCGAAACAAAGTCTGCTAGAGTTAAAGGTAAGACTAAATTGAAAATCATTACTGTTGCATTTCTTCGTGTCTTCCGTTGTGGGCTGCCGGTTGAAAACACGGATGCGGCCTTCCCTTCCCTAGGAATATTCAATTCGTCGTAAACAAACTCGTCTCGTAATGTAATGGTGATATGCTCTAAATTAATTATAGATTAGTGACTTCTGCCGTGCCGGTATCTAATGCTCAAGGCGTCAACCGGTGGTAGATGTGTTTAGGATTGTCCTTTCACCGTTGGAGAACCCATCTGTTGAATCTTAGGGTTCCAGTGATCAGAGATAAATGGACAGCGTCAGAATTCGTTCATATCCAGCGAATAGGTCGAGGAGAGAGCAGTGGTTGATTAGTCAATGTCCCTAATGCTGTGCGGGTTACAGGATTTATATAGCGTCTTTCTATGGCCAGCGTCTGCTCAGAAGGACAGCAGTTTTAGTTTGCTGATTATATTCAGCACTTGAACTTCGTCAACTGTGATCTGTTCATGTAAAATCTAACATTAACAATGCACTGAAGGGAACAAGAGAAAAATGCACCAGTTGAAAAGCTGGCTTTGACAAAGTTAAGAGTTATGATGTAATTTTTAAACCTATTTAACGATGCGATGTATGTGTTTAGGATTGTCCTTTCACCCGAAGAGACCATGGGTGTTGACAAGCCTTCACAGTGGCATCATCCAACTGTGGGACTATCGCATGTGCACCCTCATCGACAAGTTCGATGAACATGATGGTTTGTATTCTTTAGATTTTCACCAGCAAATCATCTATTTATCATCTTGTAAGTTGATTATTGGTAATAAAAGTCAATTTATTCTGTGTAGCAACACATACAGAGAAAGAGACGAAGAGAGAGAGAGATGGGGAGAGAGAGAGAGAGACAGAGGAGACGCCAAGAGGCAGCGGCCATTTAAATGCTGATATTTCTGGTTAATTGTTTAGGTCCTGTGCGAGGAATTTGCTTCCACGGTCAGCAGCCGTTGTTTGTGTCTGGAGGAGATGACTACAAGATTAAGGTTGGTTCCCCTCTGATACCCATCTTCAGTTCTAAAGCTTTCCATTGTATTTGTCTAAATAGGCAGAGACCCACTGAATAATCCAACCTCCCTCTCTGCCTCCATGACTGCATCCATGATTGCCCCAGTCTGCCTTCCTTACTGCTTCTCTGACTGCCTGCCTGCACTTGCTGACAACAAGTCTCTCTTCCTGTAGTTGACGTTAGCATAATTTGATGAATGGCATTTTGTTGTTGTTGTTGTTGAGTGCAGGTCTGGAATTACAAGCAGAGACGATGTCTGTTCACATTGCTCGGACATCTCGACTACATTCGAACGACAACCTTCCATCACGTGAGTTTCTCTCTCTCTCAGTTCAGCCTTCTCCATCTCCTTCCACGAAACGAAGCCTCAATCCAATGATTTTTCGACAGAAAATCTGTCTTTTAGAATCATCTTTCAATGAACTGATGGTGGAATGCACCAGTGAACCTAAGTGAAGCTGGACTTTGTCTATTCATGGTCTCTTCTTGACATCCAGTTTTACTGTATTATTCTTCACTGGAGATCAATAAAGAGTTGCTGATGATGATGCCAGTTGTAGGTTTATAAGGATGATAAAGATGATGATGACATTTGAAAAGTAATGATTAATCGATGATGATGAATATGAGGAAGATGGTGATGACAATCACAGATTTAAGAATGTTGTTGACGTCTTTGAACATTATTGGCTGTAGGAATATCCGTGGATCCTGAGTTGTTCTGATGACCAGACGATTCGCATCTGGAACTGGCAGTCACGCAGTTGCATCAGGTTAGAATCACAAAAATAGTTTCTTGCTTTCGAAACACATCTTTCAGAACTATGTTAAGAAGATGTTAGCCGGAAGTGTTGCCATCAAATACTCGTCATTCTTGAGAAGATTGCCTGTGATGTCGACTTTGTGGCATTTTAATTTGTAATGTGAGAATGATGTCAGAGGCATTCTGTGTTCATTTTCTGTGAACATTGTTTTCGATTGTCATTGTTGTGACGAGTTTTTCTTTAAAAAAACGTGAAATACCACATGTGAACTTCCATTTGAGTTTTTCTTGGTCTGCTAAACTCGCAGACTTGGGTCATTAGGAAATCGATTTTACTGTCATTCTCCTGTCTTTCCTTAATAAGATACATTTCTTGGTGATGAACTGAAAAATGTGTATTTTTACATCTGTGGAGTATCTTGGTGTCTTTTGTTGAGGGGTTTTTAAAGGTGCTACATAAATGATGAGGTGATTGATGTCTCCACAGACATGACTGAGCCACAGCCATCTGTTGTTGTTGTTGTCTTAGCGTGGACTGGCCACAGCCATTACGTCATGTGCGCCCAGTTCCATCCATCAGAGGACCTCATTGTCTCCGCTTCCCTTGACCAAACGGTCAGAGTCTGGGACATTTCAGGTGAGATGTCGTTAAATTCTGGACACCTTCATTCACCTGGCTATTACTATTACTGATGAGAAACCATCTGCCATTCGTGTAACGTAGTCTCCCGTCTGGACTACTTTCTATGTTTTAAGGCTAACGTTGAGAGCAGCGTGAAATAAAGGAGCAGTGTTGTTGATTTGTGCTGCAATCAAAATCTAGTTTTACTTCATATGTTTAAGCTATTTAACTGACCTCTGTGAAATGAGGAGCAGACAAAGAACATGCAGGTCTGAAGGAAGGTTATTCCATGGGATCACTGAAAAGACACAACGTTGTGTCTTAGAAGTGTGTGCAAAGGCAATTGCAGCATTGCTTGGTCACTTGCTTTACTGGAATTTGTTGTTTTTATGGTTAGGTCTGCGGAAGAAGAATGTGGCTCCCGGTCCGGCCGGTCTGACCGACCATCTCAAGAGTCCAGGGTCAACGGAACTGTTTGGCCAGACTGATGCCATCGTTAAACACGTTCTCGAGGGACACGATCGCGGAGTCAACTGGGTCGCATTCCATCCGACTCTTCCGCTGATCGTCTCCGGAGCAGATGATCGACAAGTTAAGCTGTGGAGGATGAACGGTTAGATCATCACTTCATTTCTTACTCACGATAGTTTGATCTGCTAGAAAGCGATTGGGGCAAGACTGTTGGGATTAATTTCTAGGCTTTTTAGAATGATCCATGGCTAATCAGGACCATAGGAAATGATTTCAATCACATTTGCAAATAGAGTAGATACTTGTAAACTAATATATTTGATGTATGTGTTTAGATGTTTCATGAGTATCTTGTGAGACTCTCATCTCAGTGGTGCTATGTCTAGCCATGTATTGGAAGAAATGCAAATTTATTAAGATACCAGTCTACCATTGCCTACCATGCCCTAATGCCCTATGCTGTCATACCAAGTGTTTGGTGATTGATTAGGGCTTTGAGAAGCTAGTCATAGGCACTGTTTAAGCATCTGAATATTTAAATACCTACCAACACATCCATTCGTGTAATGTATGTTGCATACGTCAATAGCTTGTGCTTAATGATTTGATGATGTTGCATGTTTTGACAGAGTCGAAGGCGTGGGAGGTGGATACGTGCAGAGGCCACTACAACAACGTGTCTTGTGTCCTCTTCCATCCTCGACAGGAACTGATCATCAGTAACTCAGAGGACAAGAGCATCCGCGTCTGGGACATGACCAAGAGGTCATTGGCCAATGCCATTTCTTCGTCACCCATCATAGCATCATTTAGCATTTCATTTCACTCTCAACTAAATGAGCATAGACAACCAGAATCTATCGAGTTTAGCAGAACAGTTGGCCTGGAGAACAAGTATTAAATGGTGAGTAGTTTAGTTCGAAAAGACTGAGATTCGGATGAGTGAAGGAAAAGGTTTTTAAGTAGTTTGCAGACTTTTGATTTGATTGGAGAAAAGAATCTTTACAACTTTTAGGATCCATGCAGAGTCTGTTAACAAGTAACCAATCAAGAGATTAGACTATTGGTATATTGAAAAGGAATTTAATTCTCTGTTTGAATAACTGAATGAAACGTTTTTTTGCAGGACCTGTCTGAACACGTTTCGTCGAGAGCACGATCGATTCTGGGTTCTTGGCGCTCATCCAACACTCAACATCTTTGCTGCTGGTAATCTTTGCTTTCTCTCTTCTTCATTTGCTCAATCTCTCATCATTTCTTAGTTGCGTGATTCATTCATTCATTCGTTTATATAGCAAGGAAACTACTCAAAACGCGCCCAAAAAGAACAGTTTTTAGTTTAGTAAGGAAAGTTTCAGGCAGACTCCCAGGGTGTAGACGCAGCTCTAGAGGAAGGCCATTCCAAATCATTGATGTTTATAGCCTCTAAAAATCTTCTAACAGACAGGGAAAATCAGTCCAATTAGAGTGTGATGTGATGCTATCAGGTGACTTGACTTTTACATGTCAACTTCAAAGTTCCTCTAAGTTAAGGTTTGTTTATAATGACGAATTTGTTTGCTGGCGAATGGTGATCGAACGGCCGGGGAAATCTCCACTGTAGGCAGCTCTTGCTGACAGGTGGAACCAACGTAAAAACCTGGACATTTAGGCAGCTGTTGAAAATTGCACAGATCTTGGGCAAAATTTGAATAAAATTTGAAAAGAAATTTCAGAATCTGAGAATTGGATAGTAACCCATCAGTTGAGCTGTTGTTTATTTAATGCCTTTGAGAAATTCCCAAAAGGTGCTGTATAAATTGATGCAGTGTGTGCAGTGTCTGATTTCAAGAGAGAGTGCTTCTGGTCATAAATCGTATGTGAAATATGAAACGAGTTGTCAATAAAGGGCAAGTAATAATAATTTGATGACATGTTCTCAGTGTTTTCTTAGCGTCTTTCCAAATTCCAAATGAGTTTAAATGTGCTTTTCTTTTGTAATCATATCCCACAACCGTTGTTATGCTCATGCTCTTACCAGAACATGCAAGCTTTGGTTGATGGTTGCTTCACATTAATTCTGAGGTTAAATTAGATTAAATGTTTGAGACAGAAGTCATCGATATCCTTGGTGCCCAGAGACTGGATGGCAGGCTATAGAGGATGAGCAATCATATGTTTGTTATTGTTTTGTAACAGGTCATGACGGTGGAATGATCATATTTAAGTTGGAGCGAGAGCGTCCGGCATTTGCCGTTCACCAGAATCTCCTCTACTACGTCAAGGAACGCTATCTGCGCAAACTGGACTTCAACACGTCCAAGGACGTTGCTGTGATGCAGCTGCGAGGGTCAGGTTCCTCTCTGTCTTCCTTTGGTCTCTTGGTTATTTGGGATATTGTTTTGCATTTGGATGTTGTGCTGAATTTTCTGCTCTGTCGGTTTTTAGGATAGCAGTCATTCACATAAAATGATGTGTTTTATAATAAATATGGTGTGGACTCGATACCATGTGCTCCAGGTTTATGTGCCATTCTGCTTAACACTTTAGTGAAGAGCTGCCTTTTTTCCCCAGTCACTTTTAGTACACTCTCTTCGTTAAAGTATTATTGTGAAGTTATGTTATGTCCCCAAAGCTGTTAACTTAACACATACTAGTTAGTGTGCCATGCAAGAACTGCTGTTTTGTCCTGGATATTGACTTGGCATTATCCCTTTTTATAGTGCGACCTGGTTTGCAAATAGCATAAGGCATGCCCCAGGATCACTTGACGTTAACGAGTGCACATTCCAACTGGAATGTAGTGGGCTTTGGATAGGATGTAGATGTTCAGAGATTTAGATGTTTAGTGTGGTATGTGTCTCTTGTGGTACAGTAGTGGAAAGACCTACTCTTTCTTCAATGGGAGTTGGATGGTTGGAAGTGTCATTTGCATGTGATTTCTGTCTGTTGTTTGCAGTGGATCCCGTACTCCGATCTACAGCATGTCGTACAATCCAGCGGAAAACTCCGTTCTGCTTTGTGTGGTCAGTTGAACTTCTTGATTCTCTCATCAGACTCTGTTCGACTTAACTGTCTAGAGTGGAACTCTGCAGATTCCTTGATGCTTGTTGTATTTGGGTTAGGCATCATTCATTCAGTTGTGGAAAGATTAGAAAATTCACCTGGGTTAGCAGCTTCTCAACATAAATGCTTACTAAATACCTCTGTGAAGTGATTTGTGTAAGCCTCACTGAAATTGAAATTCTGAATGTTGCATGGGGCAGCTGATGCTCTCATGAGAAACCAAGTGAATTGTCCTAGATGTCATAGCCAGAAAATGACCTACATTGACTGCTTCTTCCCCCGATGTCATCGTTTGGATAACTTCTATTCTTAAATAGTCCATAGTAGTGAGAACTAGGCGCTGATTTGTTGCGTTCGATTCTTGTTTCTGCAGAGAGCGCCGAACGTAGAGAACAGCACCTATGACTTGTACACCGTTCCAAAGGATTCAGACAGTCAGAACCCGGATGGTAAGTCGTTCTGGTCTTCTGCTTGTCTTCTTCTTCGTGGTTCATTGGTTGCACAAACCAAGTGATGCTCTCCTCTTCCTTTCATTTCTTCACTCAGTGGTGGTATACTTGGTGACAAGTGAAAGAATTCAGGGACAAAGTAATGTCCCTGAATTACATTTCTTTTTGCTCCTAATGTAACTACTGAATTAATGTTCCGCGGGCTCGCTTGACTGCTAGGCAGCGCCGAGCTTTCTCGGTTGCAGGCCCCTCCATCTGGAATGACCTGCCAATTTGCTACCTTTGATCAGTCAAACTAGGTTTTATATCACTGAAGTCTTTTTACTTTTGCCGTGGCTGGGCTGGGAGCGCCTCTGAGTAGATTTCTTGAAGGGGCGCTATATAAATTTCCAGAATGAATGAATGAATGAATTGTATGGTGTCAGAGAATGTAATGTAAAAACTGAAGTATCCGAGGGTTTGTGAGTGTACTGTGTATACATCTGACCTGTTAGAAATGGGTTGTATGGACCATGGCTACCAAACAGATCGGAAGAGGTCTGACTTGCAAAGAATTTCAGGATGATTTAGTTGCTTTCTTTTTCAAAGAAATAATTCAATTCAGTAGTTGAGATGTCCAAATGATTGAAATTGTGGTAATTGAAATACTGATGAGTATGTGGTAGGACATAGTTGAATAGGACAACTGGACGTTAGAGTCATTCGTGGTTTGAGGCTTCATTTGTGTGTGTGTGTTTTGGTGTCAATGTAAGAAGAGGGAAAGAGAGAAAGGTTTCAGTGAGAAATGTTGACATTGGTCATTTTATTTGCAGCTCCTGAGGGAAGACGTTCGTCTGGACTGACGTCTGTTTGGGTTGCTAGGAACAGATTCGCTGTTCTTGATCGAACCCACTCCGTAAGTCTTTCTGCTCATTTTCTGAAAGTGCTGCTCATTGCTTTTTCTTAACAGAGTTAAAGCAGATAGAGCTCTCTGCTTTTGGGATATATAATAATACTAGTGATAATAGTTTTCATCAGTTGGATAAGTTGTAGCAATCAGGTGTTGCATCAGTTGTCGGTTTCTGTTGTAAGCGTTGTGCTGTTGTCTGTTGGTCAGGTTGTCGTGAAGAACCTGAAGAACGAGATAACGAAGAAGGTGCAGGTGCCAAACTGTGACGACATCTTCTACGCTGGCACCGGTTGTCTGTTGCTCAAAGACAATGATGGCGTCATGCTCTTTGACGTCCAACAGAAACGGTATGAGGACCCAACGAAACCGTTTCTTTTTCCCTCAAGAGTCAATTTATTTGGCCTCAGCATATCAGTTTCATTTAGACTTCTGAAAGAGACCGTTGAAACATTCTAGAAATGCCACTGAGTGTTTTGCTCTTTAAGTGGTGCTATATAAATTTTTAAGTACAAAATTCAAATCAGTTTCATGTTTACAGCATTATTCGGTTTCTAAGAGATAAAGAGAGGCCAATAATTTTTTATTTCTCTTTCTTCTTTTTTATGCAGTGGCACTGATCGTAGAATTGTATAGTAATTAGAACTTTGAATGAAATCAACATTTATTCTACATGTAATTATATTGGGTTGGTATTGTTTCTCTCATAGGACACTGGCAAGTATAAAGCTGGCAAAGGTGAAGTACGTCGTGTGGTCAGCGGATATGTCACATTTGGCTCTGCTCTCCAAGCACAGTGAGTTCAGATTCAACTAAAGATGATGGTTTTCTTCTCTTGGATTCTTTTCATCCTAATAATTGAAAAAACAAAGCTAGTCATCGAGGAAGATATCTTTAAAAAACCTCGCTTTTGTACTTCCACAGTAAATTGCAGTTCAATTTGTTTTATAAACAAACATATAGAATTCATGGAACTTGAAGTCGTACGTTGATGTACTGGTTTTAACCTCTGGGTCTGTTTCTACATATGACTAGAATCAATATAAAGACACAATGTTGGATAAATCCAGCCTCTACATATCGATTTAAACGTGAGAGCTACTAACTTTTAGTGTTACTGATGTGCGTTGAGTCGTTAGTTTGATTGTTTTGCTTTTGGTAGACATTGCGATCTGCAGTCGTAAGTTGGAGAGTCTCTGTTCCGTTCATGAGACGGTTCGAATTAAGAGTGGGGCGTGGGATGAATCGGGTGTCTTCATTTACACCACAAGCAACCACATCAAGTACACCCTCATCAATGGGTAAGACCATTCATTAAGACCGGGTCTTTCTTGTAAACTTATGATCTACACTGAATAATTACATTTCTTTAATTGATCACTGCTGAGAAGAGTAAGTCTAGCTTTTTAAATGGTTGACCTAGTTTAGTTAATCTACTTTTGTTGTGTTTTAAGTTGATTCTAGCAAAACTGCTTCCCACTGTGGCCTGTGGCCTCTTCTTCTGATCCATCTATGAAGTTAAAGTTTTCCTTAATTCACAGCTTAAAACTTACATTTGCAGATTACTTCACAGGCTTCATCAGCTTAGTTGACTGATGGCTTGGTGTCGTTGCACCATCGGATGACACCTTGTGCATTAGACATCATTGCTATCGAGTTACTAATTAGTCATAATACTACTACTATATAGATCTATCAAATAGACAGTTATTTTGGAATGCAGTAGAGCCAGAGTCGACTGATGGATTGTACTTGGCAATAGTATCTGGCTTTGACTATGGGTCAAATGAGTGATTG
Source organism: Aporrectodea caliginosa (assembly GCA_020284085.1). Classification (NCBI taxonomy): domain Eukaryota; kingdom Metazoa; phylum Annelida; class Clitellata; order Crassiclitellata; family Lumbricidae; genus Aporrectodea; species Aporrectodea caliginosa. The sequence continues at coordinate 551,092 of JACEVL010000835.1, read as the reverse complement.
TCAATTGAGAGAACTGCTAGATGACGTCGGGTGTATGTGATGTGACTCTGTTTCCAGTGATCATGGAATCATCCGAACGTTGGATCTTCCGATCTACATAACACGTATCAAGGGCAACAGCATCTACTGTCTCGACCGTGAGTGTCGTCCTCGCGTCCTTGGCATCGATTCCACCGAGTACAAGTTCAAGCTGGCTCTCGTCAATCGCAAGTATGACGAAGTGCTGCACATGGTGCGCAACGCAAAGCTCGTCGGTCAGTCAATCATCGCCTATCTTCAGAAGAAAGGATATCCGGAAGTGGCTCTGCACTTCGTCAAGGATGAAAAGACGCGATTCGGATTGGCGCTCGAGTGCGGCAACATCGAGGTTGGTGCGCCTGGTTGTGATGCTGCATATACAAGTTTTCGTTTTAAGATGATTTGATTTTATGATTCGTGATTTTCTGTTGGTTCTCTGTCGTCCATTGTTTTCCGTTTTTCTGATTTTTATTGTTTATGATAATAATAACTTGTGATTTCTGTTGTATGAAATAACACCTGTGGGATTTTTGTAAGTAACTCGAATTGCAGAAATATGTTACGAGTCCAGAGTAGCCTTGTACCTTTAACACTTAAGTGATGAGCATGTTCTTAAATGCACGAAAAACTAATGCCTCTCGTCATTAAAGGGTTAAAGCTTTTAGACATAGGCTTTAAAACCCTCTGCCTAGATTTTACTGCTGTGTTAACCAGCTGAGGCAACTCTACTGGACTGGACCTCTTAGTAGATATCTTGGCGGGGCGCTATATAAGTCCTCTGAATGAATGAATGAATAAATGAATGGAGGTTTTGCAGTTGGTTCATCTTGGAATGATGATTGTGTATATCCGTGTATATATAGGTTTGATCAGATGATGTCAAATGATTCACCTACAGTGTCTCTGGTGATGTGTTGTAGATTGCATTGGAGGCGGCCAAATCATTGAATGACAAGGACTGTTGGGATCGGTTGGGAGAGGCCGCCCTGCTCTATGGTAACCACCAGGTCGTAGAGATGGCCTACCAGAGGACCAAGAACTTTGACAAGCTCTGCTTCCTCTATCTCATCACCGGAAACCTCGAGAAGCTGCGCAAAATGATGAAGATCGGTTAGCACATTCCCTAAAACAGTTTTCATTATTAAGCAGTATTAAAGAATTATCATTGACCAAGAAATCCATGTCGTAGGTTATGAAGGTAACTATTCGAGGAAGATGATGATCTCAGTAGTTAAGTCATCTGAATTAAAATTTTTGTCCATTATTATTATAATTATTTTTGGCATTTGGTCTAGATATGTTTTAGTCTGTGTGATTAAGAATGTACTCTAGAAAGAGAGAGCAAAGAGGTTGATATTATACTGTGAAATTGATGGAAATTGATGCTTGCTAGCGGCTGCTTCATTTTCTTGTGACCGATTCTATATCTTTGTTTTATATAACACCTTGAAGAACTGTTGAATGGCATTCGCAGCTTCATTGTAAGACTTTGCCAAAAGTGGTTGAGTCTGAAAATGGATCATACAGTGATCATTTAGTGATTAAAACTGAGTTGAATTTCTGATTGATGATTGCATTTGTAATAATCGATCATTGGTGACTGACTCTATTTGTAGCGGAGATTCGCAAGGACACGAGCGGCCAGTTCCAGATTGCGCTCTATCTGGGTGACGTCGAGGAACGAGTGAAGATCCTGAAGTCATGTGGACAGAGTGAGTGCCAGCCTCCGCAACAGCATCAGTCTCACAAACTGTCTGACGTTAAATTTATGAAGTGGGAGATAGACAGGTCATCAGAGTGAACAGATCGAGAAACATATATGCAATAAGAAACTTGAAACTCAAAATGTTGTGTGAGGTCATTTATACTTTGAAACACAGTCATTTAGTGTAACATGTCTGCAGTCATTTAGTGCAATACACTGTTGTATTGTGTATGTGAATTTCTGAAGTGCCTCTCCCAGTACAATCTAATTGGAGGCGCTCACAGTGCGAAAAGGCCACGAGAAAAGAAAGTCTTATTAAAAAGTATTATAGATTTGATGGTTTTTCAGTTGCATAGCATTGTTGTAATGCCATTGTTTTGCTTGATTGGTTGTCTTCATTGTCTTCTTATTCGTTGGTTGATGCATTGTCTGCTGTAGAGTCATTGGCGTACCTGACGGCAGCGACGCACGGTCTGGACGAAGAGGCCGACCAGATTCGTGAAAGCTATGAAGAGGCAAAGGAGAAGCTGCCGGAGGTGAATGCAGATGCCACTCTCCTCCAACCACCTGTTCCCATCATGCAGCAGGAGAGCAACTGGCCTCTGCTCACTGTCACCAAGAGCATCTTTGCTGGACCGGTCGGAGCCAAACGTACGTCACCAACACAACTCCACATTATCGTTATTATTGTTTCTAAAATTATACTGTACTATGTGGGATCGTACTTCTGCTAATATTCTGTTTGCATATCTTGTCATTGCATTTCATTCTCTCAATGGGATTCCGTTTTCTAAGAGGATGAATACTAAAATGCAAAGCTGCATTTCTCCAGGAGCAAAAAGAAATGCCTGCGAAAATTGACGTGGAATGATTGTTTATTATATTCAACGGTTTGGGTCTTTAAGGAATGAAGAAAACACAGAGGCAGGAAGGAAGAGTGCTCTAAATAGGCAGAGTGAGTAAGTGTATGGTAAGAAGCCAGACATATCAGTTGGCTGCATGAATAATTGCTGGTGCTCTGAAACTAATGTGTAGACGATCTTTGTAAGAATTCCGTTGTGTATGTGACGTGTTTTGTGTTGACAGAGGCGGGTGGTACTATTCCGATGGCCGCTGATATTGACACAGAGGATGCAGGAGCCGGGTGGGGAGACGACGAAATTATCATCGATGAAGGTCAGATATACGCAACAATATACACAAGTGAAAATGACTTATTTGTTCTTTTTAAGAAAAGTGATATCTGAAGTGTGCTGTGTTCAGGTCGAGTCTTTCTAGGTTTGAGATGACCATTCTCAAGCTCTATTCTTCCTCCTTTCTGAGACACTATTCAGAACATGGTCATGAAACTGCAATTCAAATTGGCTCAAATTCTTCTAACAGGTTTCACATGTGTCTTACATGAATTGGTTGTCTGTCATTAGCATAGTTGCTCACAAAGCCAATGCATTTCATCACTGCTGCTGTTCTTTCTGTTGAACGCTGCAGATGGTGCATTTGGAACTCCTGGAGAAGGAGTGGAAGCTTCCGCTGGTCAAGGAGGTGGGTGGAATATCGAGGATGAGGACTTGGAACTGCCTCCAGATCTGGTGAGTGGAAACTGATGTGAGAAAGAATCTTTTCCAAAGAGATGGATGATTTTAGGTTGTTAAAGGAGATAGAGCTTGCTGCTGCTAACTTCAGTTGATAGTGTTCTTGTCATTTGGAAAGATATGCCTTCAGCTGCATTTACTGTGGAAAAGCCGAATGTTTAGATGAGCTGAGTGGCTGATTGGCATCGACTTGTAATGCAAAGTGTGCCACTAGAAGCCTCTTCTCATTTAGTGACTGTATGTAAGACTTGCGATTCTGTGAATCTGATGCTATCAGTAGGCGTGGCTTCACTGAGGAGTTTTCTCTTAACACTTTAATGACAAGCCGCATTGGTTTCCCAGTCACTTTTATTACAATTCGAATTGACATGGTTTATTACTTATTAGACTTTGGGAAGCTGAACTTTAAAATGCGGATTAGGTGAATAATTATGACTCTCAAGTGGTAAGTGGTAATATGAAATATTTTCTAAAAGAGATGAGAAGTTTCCAGGTGAATGGTCTTTTCTCTGGTTGACCATTGTTTGTCTTTTGTGTTAGGATCTTGGGACAGGTATTACAGGAGGAGCGGATGGGGCATTCGTACCCCCAACGAAAGGAACCAGCCAAGCTATGGTTTGTTCTTACCATTCTCTCTCTCTCTGTCTCTCTGACTGTCTGTCTGTCTGTCTCTGTGGTAGGGTAGTTTCAAAACAATCAGATGTGGCTTTCTCCTTTGCTTCGTGTATGACAGGTGAAAGCTCCTTAATCTCTAGACTGTATTAATTCATTTTTAATAGTGGCTTTGAGCTGTTTTGAAATGGTCCTGCGTGTAGAACAAAGGAAAAGAAAAATAGTTATCAAGAGTTAATTTGCTTTGTTATAATTTAATAGCAGTTAGATTTATTTAGGCCTCATGTAAAGTTTGCTTTGGCAATAAAGTGCATAAGTTGATAAAGACTAGCTGAGATTTGTACTTGGAACAGATACATCACATTAATGCCATTGACTGAGGTCAGTTTGACACCATTCACCTTCAGTGTCTAGCTGTACAAAGTCTGCTTTAAATCTTTAAAGCCTACACTTTGTATGAAAATCTTATCAATTAGAAACCATCTTTGTTGTTACAAGTGTGTTCTGATGTCTTGGTTTTCTTTTCTGATTTAATTCTGATCGTTGTCATTTGTGTGTTGTCTGTTGTTAGGTCTGGTGCAACAATTCTCAGCTGCCTGTCGATCATCTCTTGGCTGGATCGTTTGAAACTGCAATGAGAGTAAGCAGTCTGACCTATTGACCTCTGACCCCATTACATGACCTCTGACCCAATTGTAGTGCTACAACCCTTAACCCCAATAAGTGACCATGATCCATGACCCCTTCAGAACTCTTAACCTATAATTCTTGAAGAAGGGGTTGATTCAGAATGTATGTTGTTCTGTAGTGGAACCCATTTCCTGCTTGAATGTCAACAGAGAGGGGTCGGGGGTTCAAATCCCCATCAGGATCGAAATCTTTTGAGATTTCTGCTCCACCTGCACCCTAGTCCACGCTGCTATAATGAGTACACTGATACAACGGCTGCCAGTGATGCAGTTTTAATGAAAGATGCATTAGTACAACTCTTACTGTTTAAGTAGTTGTTACAAAGTTTTTCTTGTCTGAATTAATTTTTTCGGTTACAATTTTTATTAAATTCCGTTATTGTGGCTGTTTGAATGAGTGATGAAGAAGTCTTAAGAAAATATCGTCTGACTGAGATATGTAATTGTTTTGTTTTCAGTTGTTGCATGACCAGGTGGCCGTCATTTCATTTGAGGCGTATAAGACGCTGTTTATGGAGACGTTTGCCAGAGGACGGTCGTGTGTTCAGGCGCTACCTTCTCTTCCTCCTCTCTTCGGATATCCACATCGCAACTGGTCAGTCGGTCAGACGTCCTAACCCAATTCAAAGCTGGACATTTGCTTCTAAACTTAACTTCCTATACATCCATGTACAAATACACTCCACTTTAACTCCTGCTTTTCATTGATATCTGCTATGAAGAAAGGTAGCATACTTGCTTAGACAACGTCTCTGTTGCAACTTCTCTGGAAGCACGGTCCCAATGTTGAGAGATGATTGAGCTGAGGCACAGACTCAACCAGAGTAATCAGATGTAAGGATCTGTTCCTCTTTTGAATGCATCTCTCAATGCAGATAATCAATTAAGTCTTCCATTGAAGATCTTTTATTGAGTCTAAATGCTTCGCAGCCCCTCAGGTGAGGCTCTTTCACTCTCTAATTATCTTGGCTTCCTCTGTCCTGCCTTTCTGTACCTAACCTTGCTTAATCTTAAGATGTGATGGTAGTTGGTAACTTCTAGTATGCTGGTGTCTAATGCACGAGACACCAAATTGAGACTGTAATGAGGTGAATATCTAGGTGAGGCTGTAAGACTCTGTTTCTGTTGTCTTCTGATGGTTTTGATGTGTGACTTGTCTGGACTGTTCCAGGAAGGAGGCTGGGGCAAAGGGAGGCGTTCCAGCCGTTGGTCTGAAGCTGTCTGAGTTGGTCCAGCGTCTCCAGTTAGCTTATCAGCTGACGACTCAGGGCAAGTTCGAAGATGCAGTCGTCAAGTTCCGGTCGATTCTGCTCAGCGTTCCTCTGCTCGTCGTCGATAATAAGCAGGAAATCTCGGAGGTCAGTCACCATTGTCTACACAACGAATTGGTCAAGTCTTGTAATTGAAGCATAATAACTGGACATATCTTAAGTGGATCCTTTGAAGTATATCTCAGTCAGGGGCTGCTGTGTCCAAACACAGGGTCATCTGTTTACATGGTTGAGGCTGTTTGGTTGTCCTGAACTTTAGTCAAGAGAATCTGAGTATCAGGATATACACTGTTGAAGAATCAGGATGTTTGTATGTACGTGTGTATCTCAGTATTTATATAGCACCTGTGAGGAACCTCTACAAACTGCTTAGTCAAGGCTCTCTGACAATTCTAAAAATCAAAAGGCTTCAGTGTTTCTCTTGAGCTGTCTCCCACAGAACAGACCATTTTTTATTTGTTCGGTGTTTATCCTTGTAAGCATGAGTAGCATCGGTCAGAGTGGGAGTGAAACTCATCGACAGATTTTATTTAAGAGATTTAAAGGCCAAGACTTTCAAATTGTTTTGTTAGAACTGATTGAAGTCGACTTGTTTGAGATTGACCTCCTCTCTGGCTAGATAAGTTGTTGCTTTGAATTCATTCTCTGTTTCTATTTGATTGCGACATTTCACTTTAGAAGTATCTGTCTGTCTCTGATTGATTGATTGATTGATTGTTGTTGTTGTTTCTGTTGATTGTTTAGGCCCAGCAGTTGATTGAGATTTGTAAAGAGTATATAATTGGATTGAACATGGAACTGAAACGCAAGGAAATGCCAAAAGAAACGCTGGATGAACAGAAACGCATTTGTGAGGTAAGGAAAATCAATGAGCTAACAGAGGAAACTCTGAAAACTTTTCCACAGAAACTCGTCTCAAAGGCACTCAATCTGTAGCAGTACACATGTGTGACAAATTCTATATAAATTTCAGAATACGTTCTTAGAGACTGTGATAACCAATTTCTGTAATAATTCTAGGAGATTATTGCATTTTCCAACGTTTCTAATGTAGAGAATGGGATGTGATGTAGTTAGTCAACTTTGTTAAATTTTCAGATCTCATATCCGTGGCAGTTGACTAACTTTCTAGCATTGACCTCATGGGTGCTTGGTTTTGGTGTAGGCCTACCACTGGTTGATGCCGCTTGTGCATTAGATCCTGATGCTATAGAAGTTGCTTATTTCTATGTTGTTATTATTTAGTTGATCTCGATGTGTTATATCTGAGATGAGTGATTCCTAAATAGACAGGAAAGCATCCAAAGTACAGATTCTTCTATTGATTGTGTTTGATTTTCTTTTTGTTGGAATCCAACTCGTTCCTTAATTAACTTCTTAATTAACTACCTTGTGTTCTTTGTCTTTCTGAGTCTATATTCATCCGTTGTTGTGCTTTTCTGACACTGTCAGATGGCTGCCTACTTCACGCACTGTAACCTCCAACCGGTCCACTTGATCCTGACGCTGAGAACCGCTCTCAACCTCTTCTTCAAACTCAAGAACTTCCGAACGGCCGCTTCCTTTGCATCGCGTCTCTTGGAGCTCGGTCCTAAGCCAGACATTGCACAACAGGTGAGAAGGAGACAATGGATCAGATGAGAATGCTCGTTAATAGAATTTCTTCTCTATTCATTGGTTTCATTCTGTCGTTAAATGATAAATAGCTTCAGCCATCTGTCATAATAATCGAAGAAACAGTTAATGGTGATGATGATCATGATGACAAAGTAATGATTATGGCTATGCTGAGCAATAATGATGATTGAGACTGAAGCTGCCATTAAGAGAGCATGTAGGTGTTCCTATCTGTCTCTCATGCGTTTCTAAACTCCTTCTTATAAACTCCTATGAACTCAACATCTGTGGTGAAGACAGTATAGTCTGTTTCAAATCTAAAAGAATGCATTAATAAAATATCTTTGATAAGATGATAATGATTAATTATAATGAAGACAATGACAATCGTGATGATGAAATTCATAGCGATGATGAAGACTATGATGATGATGATGATGATGGTTGTGGATTGAAGTTGTGTGGTTGTTGTTATCGATGATATAGACTCGAAAGATCTTGGCTGCTTGTGAGAAGACTCCAACAGACACACATGAACTGAAATACGACCAACACAATCCATTTGACATCTGTGCTGCCACCTACACACCAATCTACAAGTAAGAAACGCTGAGTCCTGCTTCAGACAAAACGCGGGCGACTCATGAGTCTTTAATTCCGACACTGATGACATGGAGGAAATCACTTGTTCACCTTTGATTCTGCATCGATTACTAGTCTTTCAAGTATCAAACAGTCGTTGAAGTTGTTGTTGAGATAGCGTTGTCTGTGTTTGCCATTGACAGATGCAAAGGTTGTAGCAAGCGGTGACCGAGGCCTCGGCCTCTTCGTTATCAGAAGGGCCTCTTCTATCTAGACTGAGAATAGGTGTTTCTAAGTAGATGTTAAGATGAGTTTGAGTCAATGGAAACACTGTGTCTTCAGTGTAGGATTCTGTATGCTATGTGAGTAAGTAGAAACACTCACTCCTCCGACTGGTCACAAAGGAAACTTTTATTTTGTTAATTAGCAAAGACTGACACAGACGACCTAAGACAATTATGCCTTTGTCATCAGTTGCAGAATGGTTCAGAGACACTTCAGCTGATGACAAAGGCATAATTGTATAGGGGAATTTATGTAGCTCCAAATTATAATTGCAATTGTTCATAGCTGATTGCAAGAATAGCAGTGGTAGGAGTTTGACACATGTGCTTCTGAAGATGAGGTTTATGATGGTTGGTGAGAATGTTGTTTATATTGAATGTAAACAAAGTGAACCCTCAACGTTTTCTCAAGTCCTCCTCTTTGGACTCATTCGTTTCTGACTTGATCTCAGTTGAGTTGAGTCCATTCTCTTGATAAAGAAGGGCCATTTAAAAACCGTCAGAAGAGTCTTCTGTTTCTAGAAGAGACCTCATTTGGAGAACTGTAGAACCAACCCCATCAATAAAACATGGGCCTGGAGGGTGTTCGTTAGATTCTGTTATCCTGAACTTAGCCCTCTAGATACAACGAGACAACGGTGCTTTGCTCCAAAGCGTTGTTCAATGGGCAATGATTAAGAGCTGCCCCACTGACTGTTCTCGTCTTCTTCGTCTGATAAATGAGTGTGAGTTGTTTTTCTGTGTCGTGTTCTATCTATTTATCTGACTGTTTGTTTAGGGGGAAGCCAGTTGCCAAGTGTCCGTTGAGTGGCGCTTGTTATCTGCCAGAGTTCAAGGGTCAAGTATGCAGAGTAACTGAGGTGAGTAGTTCAGACAGGTCTTCTTCGTCTTAGACTTTGTCTGTCTCTGTCTGTCTGTCTCTGTTTGTTGTCATTTGTTATCATTCAGGTTAATTAAATGGAGAAAAGGAAAATTTGGTGTCAGTGATTCATTCTGTTTATCCATCTCTGATTATTTATGTGTAAGAACCTTTGATAATCATGTGATGGTCTTGTCTCTGCACAACTGTCATGACTTAATGACTGGTACTGCTATGTTTTGGTGACATGTGTCATCCTAAGCTCAGTTAGTGGATAGACGAAAGAGTTTGAAGTCGACTTGTACCATTTATATAGGGTTAGGATTTCTGAGAAGCATGTAGACCTCTTCTTGTTTTGTGCATGTCCTCTAGGTTTTTTGGACTGGTTTTTCATAGTTCTGATTTGTTGGGTGGTTTTGACAACCATTTGTTGCTTCCGTGATTTCATTTTGTGCTGATGTCTTTCAGTGGATGTTGTTTTCTTGTGTTTTTAGGTGACAGAGATCGGAAAGGATTGCATCGGTCTGCGCATCAGTCCCATCCAGTTCCGATGAGGATCTGCGAGTGACGTCACTTACGACAGATTCATCCGTTGACTTTAAATTTCATACACAACAAATGTTATATTATTAATAGTAATAATAATCGATATGGTGCGCAGAGACTATTCCAAGTGGGACGAGTTGTTTCGGTTGAGAACATATTAATGAACTTTGATCGTTGCTTGTCTATGATGTTGTTGCATTGTCTGCTCCTATTGTCTTAAGTGGGTCTTTGTTGTCATGTTGTATCATAATAATTAGGAATTGGTTCTACTTTGCATTAGTGTCTTTGTCTCTGACCAATTTATTGTGAAGGCTCACTGTTTAGTTGGCCTGAAGATGATGATGCTGATGATATCAGTTGATGAAACGGTTGTTGGCAGATTAGCCTGTTGGTCAGTTAGTTCGTGTGTGCAGTGATGTCCGGAGGTGTGGAACCATACACAGTCCAGAAACTCTCTATGCGAGACCAGGCGATGTTGAATAACGGAGCCATTTAAGATCAAACTTGATTTGCAGTGGATTAGTCTTGCAAACCAAGTAAAGCCTTGTAATGTTAAGTCCGCTTAGACTGGTAGGTAGATCATAAGGGGAGGGGGTAAGGTTTTTGTAAGGCATAGGCTTAGTCAAGTGATGCACTAGATACTGACTCGTCACCAAGTTTCAACCATTTTCAGTGTCTGAAGATGCTACATGTAGATACATCAAATAAACTTATCAATGCTGTATGAAAAAAATACACGGTCCACTTTTGGTGAGCTGATCTTCAGTACGTGTAAGCCTAATAGTTGAATCATTCAGATGATACAAATCCATAACTTACAGAGCTTTCTTTAAAACACGAGTATTGTATTGTATTGTATTGTATTTGAACATTTGTTATAGCGCCTCTACCAGATTTCCCATTCAGAGGCGCTCCCGACTACTGCGCGTACGCTGAATCGGAGTTTCACGCCGAGCGCATGAGCAATTGCGAGTGAAGGACTTGCCCAGGGTCCCTACGCGGCGGCTTTGAGGTGGATTCGAGCCCGCAACCCTACGGCTGCAAGGCACCGAACATACCCCTATACCACCGCGCCCCAGTATATTGTGTTGTGTTGTGTGTTGTATTGTACTCCACGTTTATAATGCGACCGAGCCACCCGCAGTAAAGATCCGAGAAATTAATCTCTGATAAACCGACCCGACCGGGAAGCGAACCCGGGGCGCCGGCGTGACGAGCGGGAACCAACCCACTCGGCCACTCAGGATCCTGAGTCCCAGGTCACTGGACAGAGTTTACCGAGCTCACCACAAAACACGCTCCTTGTGACCCACCAAGTAACGTACATGTACACAGTGGCGTAGCCAGACTTAAATTCAAGAGGAGGCAACTTCACACGTCACAGACCAGTGCATATTTTCCCCAATGACCTTTTTTAGACATTACATTTTTTAACTCCGACGATGACACCTTTATACTTTTGTAAACTCCGATGACCTTTCCTTTAGACTTTCTTTAAAAAATCCGATGACCTTTTTTTTTAGTCATTAGATCATTTTTCCCCACTTGACCTCGAACACAGGCGCCTAACAACGAAACACGAAACACGACACTTCAATTCAAGAGGAGGCAACTTGCCAAAATCCTGGTCATTTGCGTCGTTGATCAATTGAAACTCCACTATATGGAAAAACCAAGAGGAGGCAATTGCCTCCTCCTGCCTTCATGTAGCTACGCCTATGCATGTACATGAATTAAAGCAAATTCCGAAATTTCTCACCGTCTTACAAAAATCTGTGTCGTTTTTATGCGGGTTACATCAAATCAAATCCGCTATAACCAGGTTATTTGGTAATAATATATTTTCGTTTATTCAACAAACCGCAACCGGTTACAGTGTACAATTATGCAATTCACAAGACACAAATCTTAACTACTAACAGAACAGACAGCCTGCAAACACAAAGCATATCCGCCCAACGGGGGCTCGAACTCGGTACCTCTCGGTCTCTTTGCCAGATGTTATCCAATGCGCCACGGGTCCGTTTCTGTGGCAGGTCAGAAACCGAGGTAGGTCAAGTGGTGCTACGGTCGAAATGATTGGTGGTAGTCTTGAAGTACTGCAAGTGGTGGCTTTACATCGCGTCTAAAAGCTAGTGTAGTTCTACGCGTAGCACGGCAGAAATATGCAGTTCTTGCTGCTCGTTTAGCATACGCGGAGCAATAGAATGGCGGCTGCATTGCTCTATTAGGATGACGTAATGTTTGCTTAGGTCGTCGTTTTCTAGTTCAATGGTTTGGCCGTGGTCGTTGAGGCTGTGGGTGTTGATCAGATGTGAATGGTTGAAAAAGAAGGTAAATTATTTCCATTTTACTACAATTGTACGTAGAAAATGTTGAATCCAGATGGTTGATAGACTTCTAGCAGACAGTCCACTGTTTGTGATGGATTCATACTTTGAACGTGAACTGTTCTGTCGGGTGTTTTTCTTCCTCACGTAATCGCGTGTCTTAGGTCGCTAAGGTCATCGAAATCAGGCTGATGATCCTTCCTCTAAGTTTAGCATTTCGTGGAATTAAAGAAGACAGGATATAAATGCAGCAGATGTCATTAATATTGCCCAACTATATTATCCATCGGAATCAAACTGTGGAAGTTAGCGTTTCTCCTAATGATGACAGATTGATTGTTAGAAGTGATCTGATGAAACGTGGCCAACACACCCTCTCTTCCCATTGGACGCTCTTCGGCCAATCCTTCCTCGTCGTCTTCTCAGCGACGGAAATTGCTTGACATAAAATCTGCCCTTGAGCCAGTTTTAGTATATTCGATAGTGTTGCCGTTGAACTCTGGTATGTACGACTTTATCGGGATATTTTATTTCGAATAGACCTCTTTAATAACTATTACATCTACCCGGTTTAACATTTCCAATAGTCCCTATGTGTACAAAGCCGTTGAACCTTATGTTTTATTTTGGGATCGCGCATTTATATATAGCTCCGTAATAGAACCAATGAAGCCTTTTGTTGTTTGGATTCTTAACAACAACAGGTCTACAAGAATAGACAACTGTTAGGAAGATGTCAGATTTTCAAAATACGTTTACTTTCATTTATATAATTGAATATTCATGAGCATAGACGAACTATCATGAGAATGAGAGATGTATGTAGAATGTGAATTAGGGATGCCAGGAGACAGTAGTACGTTGGGCATTTAACGAAAGGTAGTGACTATCAACTGATGTACTGTGCGGTTTTTTATCAGTAAAAAAGTAGAGTAGAAAATGTCAGTCGACCAAATGTTGAGTACTTGATTAGGTATTTGTCTGTTGTGACTCAGAATCTGCCATTTCCATGCGTTGAAATCATCTGCTTAAGAATTCCAGCTGATTATAAGTAAGTAGAGTAAGTAAGTATATAAGCCACCTAAGCCTGTGTCGTTTTGGTGATCATCTGCTTGTGATCTTTCTCTCGATCAGTCTTGGTATCAATCAAAGCTAGCTGCCTATCATCCTCCTCCTGTGCACAACATTTACATGCTAGTGTGGCCAATGATCAGTGGTTAAATTCAGTCGGATCTGAGATCCAGCACCTCAGATTTTAGATCACCATCTGAACTATGAGATCTGCCACCTAAAAGAGTAGACCCATCATCTAAATGTGTTTCTGTTGCAACAATTGACCATATGCATAGTGTTGGAGAAATTTTATACGTATTCGAATAGCAAATAGTGAATATATCGGTTATAGATTCGTCGGATAGGCTCAAGTTTTGCATTTGATCAGATTTGGAGATCTGCCCTGACCTCTGCATGAGCAGTTTAACCAGTGTTGCCAATGTTCCTTCCTCTGCTGCTTCCTGTTTCTTTCTCTTACCCTCTACCCCTCTCTCCTTCTCTCTCTCTCCGTCTTATTCGCCAGATAGTCCACTTTCAGAAACATGTGGAGTTGTCCATATAGGATCTCCCCTAAATGACCTACTTTAGACCCTCCCTCCTCTTGTCCCCATTTGGCATTACCATTCCCGTGGACTCACACTTTCTAGCAGAGTGCTAAGGCCTAGTTAGGCTGCGCTATTGATATTTTGAGACTGGCTGTGCTTCTGTGTAGGGTTACTTTGCAAAGAGACTCGCTCATGTTAGATCCATCACAGTTGGTGTTTGTGGCACGGAATTTACTGAAATTCCTGTATGTACATTAAGTACAGAGAGGTCTTAGCAGTTAGCAAAGACTGAAGATCATAAGGTTGACTGAAATGCAGAGTCTTTTATACGATTAGCCCAGTTTAGCCGCCAATGTAGTGATTTAAGTTTTGGTGATCGAAGTTTCTAAGCATAGCCAAGGTCAATATTGTAATTGTAACGACAACAATTTCTATAGCATCAATTATGATGTTCAGTCTTTGCTGACTTCTAAGACCTCTCTGTACATTAAGTACAGAGAGGTACAAGTCAGCAAAGACTGAACATGATAAGTTGATCATAACATCCATCTGACTATTCCGTGGACAAGAACAGTGCTCTGTCTGTCTGTATGCTTGCCTATTCTGTTGTTAACCCTTGAATCTTGAACTTTCTTGTGGCTAAAATTTCCTCTCTGAAGTCTGTTCTGTCCTTCAGCTCTTGACTAAGAAGTCCATATCATTTTCTGGACTCATTTCCTCCGTCGGCTACTTCCGTGTCTGCTTGGACTGCCTTTCGTCAGAAGAACATTGTCAGACTGTGGTTATGAGTTGTTGATGTGTGGGCGTTTCTCTAAAGATCGGTTCTAGTGAAACAGACATTCTGAGTACTACAGATTCAAACAATATACACTGTGACTAAGGAGTGACTCTGGCATTTACGCAGTTTTTGTCAGCACTTGCTCATGTAGGTGTCTTCTTACCTCTTCTAAGTCAGTTGTTAGTTGTAGTGTTGAGGATTGCATCAGCCGTCAAGGTTGAAGATATTTGCCAGCAGATGTGCAGTGGTGCATGACCTGCTGAGAAGGGTTCTCCTTTAAAAATGCAGCTCAGCAGTTGAAACGCAGCACCTGATCAATAATTGGCCCAACAGCCAAACATGTCGGACTTTGTTATTATGCAGTTGGCTGATGTATCGTTGCTTTGGCCACCGTGCATTTGAGGCAGACAGAAAGAGACAGACAGATAGAGACAGACAGAGTGAGACACATGGACAGAGAAAAAGTGCTTTTGATACAGCGTGCTCGTAAGAAAGAGGGAGAGAGATGCAGTGAGAGACAAGAAAGAGAGACAGAGGTACAGAGAGATAGAGAGAGTGATGCACTTTGACCACTTGTAAGCTGTAGCTGGTAAGCAAGCCGTCTGATGCTGGTCTTGGCTGAATTGGATCAGGTGCTCCTACTACTACACTTATCCCTCCTAATACCTGTGGAATTATTAGCAGAGCACTGTCAGCTTCCAAGCGCTTTCGTCGATCTATCGATCGGAGGCACCTGATGAATTGCATTGGAAAGAACCTCATAACCGTCTGCTGTGGATTGCATTGAATTTCTAAAGATATGAATCTTGTCATTGAGTGGTTGTAGGTTTGGAAAAACTGTATTTATCAAGGTGAATATTTGGTTTTTACGGATCATACAGGGTTTAAGATTACGACTTATGATCATGTTGTAAGGATAAATTGAGGGAATTGAGTGATTGAGCATTGGACTTAATGAGCTGGGTTGCATATGACCAATGATTTGTCTGGCTTGAATACATACATGTATGTGTTTACAAAGATTAACTGATTTGCATTTCTATATGACCAGATGTTTCCTGACCAGAGTATTTTATGACCAAAGGTTTATCCACTTGTGTATTTTAATCTGAGTTATTTTGATAAATGGATTTTGTACCATTTAGATTGTGTAAATTACAGTACAGGTTGGTATATTATGTGTGACCTTTTACCCCCACATATCTTTAAAATTTTAATATACGTATCTCAGTACAATACAACTGCATTTGATATTTTACTCATTCCATAGTTCAGAAGTGCACAAATGACTGTATACGACAGATCATTGATGGCGTTGAGCAGTTGTGAGTGAAGGATTTGTCAAGGCCCTACGCAGTAACTGCCTTGGGTGAGGCTCGAACCCGTACAGTCTGCATCACAGGGCGAGCGCTCTAAACAGTCGGCCACCGTACCACTCATTAAGACCCTCAAAAGGCTTGTAACCCAGTGGCAGATTTTAAAGGATATTAGTCTTAAAATGAGCTGAAACTGTTTTCTGAGCATATATTTGTGGTGGTTGAGTTCTAATTTCCAGTGGAAGACTGTTCCACAAAGACGGTCCAATATAGATCATATCAATATTAAAGATAGCATTGTCTCAACTGGATTGGTGTTCCACTATGTTCCAGTGGCAGCATTAGCTGTGAAATGCTTTGAATAAGACTGGTTATGGATTGGGGTTAATGATGGGGTCATCATTTGTACTAACGATTGTATTGTTATGTATTTAGAAGAGGAAGACAATAGGCAGTTGACGTTGTGGAAGTCGTCGTCGTCATAGTCCGGTCACAATGCCTAAACACAGCCAGACAACAAGGAAGGCTCCAATGCTGGCCAACATAGAGAACGTCGTCATTGCGCGCTGTGCCATCGTCATGGTTGGCCTCCCAGCGCGTGGTAAGACGTACATGGCCAAGAAACTGACGCGCTATCTCAACTGGATCGGCATCGATACGAAGGTCTTCAACGTCGGCGAGTACAGACGCCGAGCGGCCACTCATTACAAGAGCGTCACAGAGTTCTTTGATCCAGACAACAAGGAAGCGGTCGTCATCCGAGAGAAGTGCGCGACAGACGCGCTCGAGGACATGTGTCAGTGGCTGGAGAAGAGCGGAGAGGTCGCCGTCTATGATGCAACGAACGCACAGAGGTCGTATCGGAAGAAGATCCGCGACTATCTGATGGAACACAACTTCAAGACGTTCTTCGTCGAGTCTTACTGTTACGATCATAGCATCGTCGAAGCCAACATCTGCGAGGTGAAGATCTCCAGTCCAGACTACGAGAACATGGACCGTGACAAGGCGATCGAGGACTTCAAGAACCGCATCAAACACTACGAACAGGATTACGAGACGTTCGACGAGATACTGGACCGCGACCTGTCCTACATCCGAATCATCGACCAGGGAGACAGGTATCTCGTCAACCGGATCCAGGGCCACATCGAGAGCCGCATCGTCTACTACCTCATGAATATTCACGTCCTGCCTCGCACCATCTACCTGACGCGTCATGGCGAGTCGGACATGAACCTGTGCGGACGGATCGGAGGCGACGGAGATCTGTCGGGAAACGGACGAGAGTTCGCGGACGAACTGGCCAAGTTCATTGAGAACGAGAACATTCCGAACCTGAGAGTATGGACGAGCCTTATGAAACGGACGATCCAGACGGCGCAGGGAATAACGGCTCAGAAGGAACACTGGAAGGCGCTCAACGAGATAGACGCCGGCGTCTGCGAGGGAATGACGTATGAGGAGATCCAAGAGCAATACCCGGAGGAGTTTGCGATGAGGGACACCGACAAGTACCACTACCGCTACCCCGGCGGCGAGAGCTACCAGGACCTCGTGGCGCGTCTGGAACCGGTGATCATGGAGCTGGAGAGACAGGAGAACGTGATGGTCATCTGCCACCAGGCGGTCGCTCGTTGTCTCCTTGCCTACTTCCTCGACAAGGAACAGGAGAACCTTCCGTATCTCGAGGTTCCGCTGCACACCGTCATCAAACTGACACCAGTGGCGTACGGATGTAAGGTGGAGAACATCCCGCTGAACGTCAAAGCGGTCAACACCCACAGACCGAGACCTTCGAGCGTCAGTCTCGAACGAAGCACCGAAGAAGCGCTGGCGACCATTCCGGCTCACCAGTAGATGGCGCTCGACGATGAGCCACGTTCCGTCTCGGTGTCACTCGGTTGCGATTTGCAAAAGACTATCTAGCGTGATTGTGTTGAAAATGATCCGGGATGTTGGCAGTACATAGAAATCTATTTTCTTATGAAATTTGAGGCTGGGGTTACTTTGCTTTTTCCCTTCTATGTTGATGGCTGGTGATGCCAGGTTGCATTGGAAGATATCTCTTCCGATATCCACGGCAACTTGGTCTGCCGGCGCTTTTCTAAACCCGTGTTACTTTTAGTGGATTATTTTGATGAATTTATTTAGCTAACGGTTTATTTTTTAACTCTGACATCTATGTTTTGATTGAAGATGAGATCTTGGTTGAGGAAGGAATGAAAATGTGATTGTAGTTTTATGATTAGCTCCAGATTTCTTAGGTTAGAGTTAGAGGTGAATATGTTGGATTGAAGACAGTCGTAGGTTTCAGGCAGAAATGCAAGATTGTGTTGCAAGATTGCATTCGATTTAAGAATGGCAAGTTATGGAGTTATGATGGATAGCAGATGGTTAGAATAACCATCTGAGAGTATCATAGAGGAGAAGGCGCAAAGGGTGAGGAATATGGTTTATCTATCTGCCTCCTCATCTTATTAGGCGACATCTTTTGTTCTTACATACTAGAAACAGAAAAGTCTGAGATTGACTTTTAAGAGCCAGTTGGATGTTGGAAAAGTATGCATGGAATGAGTGTTATGAATGTGCTTGTATGGCATGTTTGGTGTCTTTTGGTTATTTTTCTTTTGTCGGATGTGTTTGTTCATTCCAGCGGCTCTTCAGTTGGTGCTGCCAAACAACTTCTGCTCAGTCACTTCTTGCCTTCAATCTTAGATTCCTTCCGAATCCTTTCCACTGGAAATGGTGTCTGACTCCTAGATCGCTTCCATGTAAACTCCGTAACATATCCACTGTTAACAAAGTCTGCTCTCTGAAGATGTACTTGAACGTGTAGATTGTTTAAGGAGTTCGTTCCACTAACTGTGCATTCAGCGCCTTACAGATATTCTTACAAGATCATCATCAATAGATTACATGCATGTATGTTCCCAGCATTTGTATGATTTGTTTTGATTTATTTTTGAATGTATGTCTATGTCTTCAAGATGGTTTTATGCAGATTGTTTGTGCTATGGATTGCGTCGTTTTCTCTCTATGTCCGGTTTGCATTCGTTTGAATTTATGGGTGATGTAAAAGAATTTGAAAAGTTCTCTTCTATTTTGTGATTAAGAGAATCAGTCGTAGCAGCGTCTTATTATCTTAGGTTTTGTCTTCGTTATTTGATTTGTGTCGTGTGACATCAACAGAAGATGGAGAATGATTCGCTCAGAGGACAGTAGCGCAAAGATTAATACCTGAAATCAATCAATCAAATCATCTTGCGATGAGATGATTTTGACAGAGATCAACAGCTTTGATGTGTCAGATACCTAACGTTTCATTACACCTAACGTTAATTACACTTAATGACATTGAGCTGTGTGTGTGTGCTAGAATTTCAGTAGTTTATTGTATGACAAAGGAGTGTTTCTAAACTGGAGTTTTGTATTGCGCTGCTGACAAAGCGTGGCTTGGGAAATCTGGTGATTGAGTGTTGTTAGGATTTAGTTTTGGCCTAGGTGGTGAGGTTTGGCATTTGAGCTGGGATTTATTTTCAGGCTTTGTGGTGAGGTTTGGCATTTGGGATTTATTTTCAGACTTTGTGATGGTGGGATTGGTTTGGTTGTGGTGGTGACTGTTGGTGGTGTGAGACTGACGTTGCATCGCTTCCAGTTTACCTGCTGTTAAAGACTCCTCCTCCCTCTGGGGAAAATTGAGTCAATCAAATATTGAACTCCTTGTCTGGATTCGTTTGTAGATAATACTTGGAAAGGGTTTCAGGGACATTCTGAGACTCTCAAAAGAGAAGTCTCCTTTTCTCCATCACATGTTTCAAATGTCACAGCTCAACTCTGTGTGGTGGTTTTCAGGTTGTCAATTATTGACATACGATAGTTAAGGACGGACGCGTTAGATGATCTGTAGGTCATGTGTTGAATATGTTAGATGAATAATGTGTTAGTAATGTTAATCACTGATGTGACAGATTTGTGTTAGTCGTGTGTTAAATATTTTAGACGCACACGTGTAGCACGTGTTAGTTATACATAACGTGTTTATATATTAGGAGGAGTTGTGCATGGGGTAAACTACTTGGAACCTCTGGATCATCAAGAGCCACTAGTCCACCTGTGTGAGGTTCGTCTGTGGAAATCTGTATCGGCAGTATTTGGATAGGATTCTTTAAGCTTGCTTTTGTGGAGATCTATATCAGCAGCTGATGGACAGTGTTTGGAGTTTCTGTGGAAATCTGTACGAACAGCGCTGTCTTCGTGTTTTTGAGGTTGACTTGTGTCTTCGTCGATTCCTTTATGGTCTGTTAAGGGGTCAAATGTCAGAAGGAGATGTTAATGCGCCGGTGTTTTTCATCAGTGTTAGTTACTTTGTAAGAATTTATTCTTGTAAATTAATTCTATAGTTTGGTTGTGCTTGGCAGTTTCTGTATCTATTGGTCCATATTTAATCTGGGATAATTACAAAAGTCTTTATAATTATGTGTGTCTTATCTGGGTCATAGGCAAGTACATGTAGGTCAGGTCAACATTTGCATAAAGGTCACATGTTCAGATGCCTTGTTTTTCAATCTTTATCCAATAAAAAATGGTTTGTAATTTCGTCTTCCACTGAATGCCGGGATCAGGCGATATGTGGGTAAGTAAGTGCATTGGTTACCATAGCAGCCTGTTGCAGAACAGACAGATATGGGAGAAAGACAGAGAGAGAGAAAGAAAGAGAGAGAGAGGATTTTGTTGCAGGTTTGGAGGAGGCTCTTGTATCGAGGGCTACGACCAATTCGACAATGTCGATGATAGTGGTATCCTACTTTTCCTACGGTCCTACCTCTTCCTGCTACTCCTTTGTCTTTTTCTTTTCCGATGGTCTTCTCATCCTCTCTTTTCCGCACCAGAGGGATGCGGGTTCGATACCCGCTAGTAGAGATGAGCCGATTTGGAATTTTTTTCCGATTCTGATTAGTTGGCCTGCTCTTTTCGCCGATCCGATTAATGGGCAATATTCACTTTTGTTTGGTTTTAGGCAGTCACTGTTTGCCGACCGTCCGCCATTTTGATGATGCGTCGACTCGCAAGTTAATTATTTTACACGGACTTTCAATATTAAGATTAAATATTATACCGTAGGAGCTAGGTCGCCAAAACAGGTTACTATTTTTGTATTAATGAAAAAGGAATTGTTTTTGGTCAAAAATATTACTTTTTTCAAGTTTTTGTAATTCGGATTTTAAGGCCTGAGATCGCCGATTCCGATTTCTACCGATTAGTGCAAAATCCGGCCCGAACCGATTACCGGACGCATAATCGGCTCATCCTTACCCGCTAGCCCACATAGGTTGATTCAACAATCAACGCCCTAAAGGCAACTGTAAAATGAGCAGTTGGACAGATGGGTGCATTGCATGATGCCGTAGGGTTAAATTCTTACACTTTTTATCGTCTGCCGTTACTACTGTATCATGTAGGCCTAATCTTACTGGGTAGGCTTTAATAGGCCCTACTTGTCGATTTTAATTAATAAATGAATATTATTATTATATAAGTAACGGATAATACGGATTAGATTGGAATGAATAAAGACCAGATGTGGAAGGGGTCGATCCAGGTACACGTCAAACTCGGATGCTTGCCTCTGTGTACGCCATCCGTGCAAACTAGAGTTAAAATTAAAGCATAAAACACTCGGGTAAATAGCAGAGGAATGGGACGTAGGCCTAATAGGCCTATTATCTATAAGTGACCGTCGTTCTCAGGATTTCATAGGCGCTCTGTTTGTGCCTCATTTTAGCAGAACTGGACCCACAAACACGACTGTCATCATGACAAGCAACTAAGCAAGCGGTCGTCGTTTCATTGAAGTCATCCTTTGCTATAGGGCCTACGCATGGCCTTCTAGATATTGACCTACGTCAGTTGAAGGCAGAGTAATTCGGTTCTGGTACAGGTCGTGACTCAGCCAGTCTAAGCTTGTCCGTTGAATAGGGTGATTTTGGACTTTGTATTGACTCAATCGCAGCAGATCCTGCAGTGAAATTGGTGACAAGAAAGGCGCAGAGTTTGACGCCTAAAGTTAGACAATGGCTTCGTTAATTATACTTAATTAACGCGTGTTACGGTGTTTGAATAGCAAAGCTGTGGCTGTGAAGTCTAGATATTTGCTGTGAACTTCATAGGACAGGGTATGATTCACTCAATTGGTTGGCCCCTGCGTGTTTGTAGCAGTCCCCTAGTCAGGGCCTATAGTGGGTCGAGGCTCCTGTACGTGTTTGAGCATGAGTGGACTGCATGACGATCTCCAAGATTTGGAATAATATTATTGATTATGGCTTGGGTTTGATGCGCCATCGCTTGATGCCTTCTGCATTATACACCGACGCGATATAAATTACAAATTCTTACAGTAATTCCCACAAATGAGCATCATTATACGCGCTGCATATGAAACTAATAATTATGTCATAGGCCTATTCTCACACGGTATATTTTAGGACATATTTTTATAATTAAATATAAATCTATCTTCGTAATCGTAATTAAGCTTCAAATTCCTCGACGTAAATTTGACGAATTCGAATCCCCGCCCGAAAATTCGTCAAATTTGTAGCTTAGGCTACGATTGCGAATAGATTAACATTTTTAAAACTATTATTGGCTTCCAAAAGCTGCCTTGCTTTTCATATCACTCTTTCTTCACAGTTGATTTATTTTGCTCAAAATGTTGAAAACCATCGAGAGGTTCCAAAGCATATCTTAGCGCTATAGCAACCAAAGATTTTAAATTAACAGAGAGGAAGATGAACTACTGATGAGAAAACTGCAAATAAGGGCGCGTGATGCATTCTGGTATAGGCGCACGGGCTTCTGGTCTATTCAGTGGGAAATCAACGAACAGTTCCTATCTGTGCCATGTTAAAATCTATCAGTTAAAAGTCGTTTTATACCAAAAGTAACGTAATATCAAAACAACATAAAATTTGTATTGGTAATACTTTATACCAACTTTAGATATTTGGCCAGAAATTGACATCAGATTAATCCTGAAACTTACAGCATGCCATACGGCGTGGGTTGTGAAATGCTGTTTAGGCCTACCGTGTAGCTTCGCTTGGCAAGAGGAAAAACGAAACTCCATAAATTTTTGCGCTTGCATTGCCACAATTAAAGGCTGCACAATAGTGCGGCATGAAACCTTTCCACTTGGCCATAATGCCAAATTCTTCTATACTTTTCAACATCAGCGCCCGTATCACCTTCAAAATCTGCCTCCTCATGTATCACATTCACTCTGGAACCTCTCCCTCATACATGGCATCCATGGTCACGCCATGTTCACTTTTCAATACTAGAGGACTCCGATCGTCGACGAGAGGGGATTTCACCGTACTTCGCACAAACCGGAAGTTTGGAAACCGTGCTTTCTCTATCTCAGGACCCTTTGAATGGAACCGTCTTCCACCTTCAGTTCGATGCATATCTGTTGCACAGTTTAAAACAAAATTAAAAAATCTGTTTACCTTGCACTATGACTAAGAATGTAGCGAAACGCGCTCTCGTGCAAGACTTGTCTTGTTAAAGCGCGCTATAAATGTTCATTTGTATTGTATTGTATTGTATATAAAACGACTTTTTAACTGATGAATTTTAACATGCATAGATAGGAATTTTCGTTGTTTTCCCACTGGATAGACCAGAAACCCCTGCGCCTATACCAGAATGCATCACGCGCCCTACATTCGCACTGCGCAGCCAACATTCTGTAAGTGAGCCATCTTCCTCACGGTTAAAATCTTTGATAGAAACGCGAACTTACGCCATCTTGTGTCGGGTAGTGCTTTCCGCCCATTGGACGGATGAGTGGCCAATGAACGGCGAATGCCTACAGGTCCTACCAATGGCGTCGTCTGCGCCATCGGTCGCAGGTGGTTCTGTAGATCGCTTCATTCATTCGGGGAAATAAAGTTTCAGGAAAGATTAATTGTCAGAGATTTAGTTTGTGCGAAGTATTGGTATGTAACGGATGTTGAAACGTCTAGATAGATTCTGCATTCTCAAACAAAACCTGTGTATGTGTTTTAGAGCTTTTAAAACTAAATGCGATTATTGTTTCATCAGCTGATCTATATTTAAATGCGGGATTCGAACCCCGGCCACTCTGGCCATCGTGGCCGAAGAAGACAATGAAAGCCTTTGTCTGCGATTGTTGGGTTCAGTCTAAGATTTCGTAGAAACTGCACTTTTAAACTTTATTATAATAAAATTTCTGGACGACCTGTAGTTAGAGAATTGCCTAGTAGCCGTAGGCTAGGTGTTAAAGTAATTTAAAATAATTTAGCAGATCGTTGGATGGACGAAAGGTTGGAAGTTGCAACGACGCAACAATGATTGCATTGATTGATCAGTTTCTTTGTCGCTCCCAAGACAAAGCATTTGGCTGCCAGAGGGTCACAATTTGGATTGGCAAAGGCGTTTCCCGTATAGTCTTCTGCCAATGGGATTTTGTTCCATTGTGTGGGTGCATGATCATACATGATGAAAATAAGAGTGGCGGCACTACACCAGGGCAAGCAAGGACAAATGCCCTGGTAAAAAAGGCTTTGCACTGGTCGTTGCCCTGCCAGAATTGTTGCCCTGCAGAGAAGTTATTTGGGGCATAAATTGCCCCTGCACTGGTAACTTGTATGATAGCTCTGGTCATGCCCTGGTTACAAAAATGTCTGGCGCCGCCACTGTATACGTTCTGATAAGAGTCACATGCTTAAGTCAAAGATGAGAACACCAATTCTGACTTGGACTTGAGAGTTGGAAAGAACTCCAAATGGGACTCTATCTGAAGAAGTATGAGCTGACATCAAATTGATGAATGGGGTCAAAACCTGTTAGGTCAAAATTAGACTGTGAAGTGTAAGGCCAATGAATAATAGGGTTATAATGTTTGGGCTTTCTGGCTAATCTCAAACAATTAAGTAGGCCTATAGACCTAAGCAGAAATCTATTAAATATTTAACTGGATTATTTAGTAATAATTTTCATTTGTAGCTTGAATCATGGATTCCTCACTTGACAACGAGTGTGAAATATTCAAAGTACAGAAGGAAAGTCGAGTTCCAGAAGACGTGACTTTCCATGATGCAAAAGACGACTGTTATCCAATTGGACAGGACGTGAGATGCTCCTACAAGATCCTTGCTTCATTGAAGTTGAGTTCATACGACTGGGTTGGGCTGTTCAAGGCCGGTTCGAGTTTACCTTCTGAATACGTCCACTATGAGTGGTCTCCACTTCCCAAGGACTATGTCAAAGGAACAGATGTGGAAAATGCTGTTGTCTTCCCAGGTAACTAAACGAAGAGTCTTCCATCAGAATTTTCTGTCTGATGTTGAGTTTGTCAAAGGTGATGCAACTGTAGGCAAAAAATGGTAGTAGTTGTTTGTTGAGTGGATCTAGACTTTGAATTGTACCCAAATTACTATACCTGTTAACAGAATAACAGTGCTCAATCAATCAAAGGCATAGACGACATTTTACCTTACGTCATAGATCGGCTCTATCCCTTACAGCCTACATTTTGTTGGGCTCATTTGGGTCTGAAATTGGAAACTTGTAGCCAGTTATGGGCTGAAGAAACATGGCTGTTGGGTAGAAAACTAGTCATAACAGACTAGACAGACAGATTCAGGTGAATACAGGATTTCTGAAGAAGACTCGTCTATAGTAAATTCATAACTGCCATTTAATATTGTGTATTTTTCATGGAAATCAGGACACAGGATGCCGACTGAAGATGGCAAACTCTACCAGTTCTCCTACATCAGTGCCAATGGGAAGACATGTGGCACGAGCAAACCATTCCGGCTCAAGATGCTGAAGTCGGACGAGTTTTTAGAGAGTACGGAGGATGGGGAGGAGGAGGAGAAGGATGGAGAATTGGTTGTGATTGAGACAAAGACTTTGACTCTTGAGGCAAAGATCAGAGAAGCAACGGAAGAAAATTGTACACTGAAAGAGGTAAATACGTACAATTAACATCCTCAACTCAACCACTAACACAGGGCTTACAATCAGTCCTCATTCCCCAGACTTATCATACAACAAGATCTCCTGATTATCTTTCTCTGGTCATACCTAAAACAAGAACTGTTCTTAGTGAACAAGCGTCTTCAGTTGCTTGACCTACTTGTGTCTGTCCATTCTGCTCAGTTGCTTATGTCATTTCGTTCTCAACCTATCACTTGCCTCCTTCAAATTGCTTATCCTCCATAGGCTGCCTCTCTGTCTTAGTGGAGAAATCTTCTGGATATTGACGTGATTACAGCTTAGTTTTGGTGTGCCATCGGTTGATGCCTTGTGCATTAGACACGAGCAACATGATAGAAGTTACTAATTAGTAATAATTTCATCCAACAAATCAGCATTCTTATTGCTTGAAAACAGAACAAAAACAATTATGTCTAAAATTACAACATATCGTTAGGCTAATCAATGAATCATAGTTTAACCATTCATTTTATAGAAACTGACAGTGAAACATTTACCATGAAACTAAGCCACAGGAGTAAATGTATGCAACACTTGGTTAGGTTAAAATAAGGTCAAGAGGTGGGTCTGAAATCTGGGTCAGGTCAAAAGCCAGGTAATTATGAGAGACAAAATGTACTCTTGTGCTATCATTTATTTATATTCTACAATTGATTAGTAATTTAGTGTTAACCTAAGATCGAGTTTGAAAATTGAACTCTTCAAGTTATCCTATCCTGATTCTACTCCTGCGCCACCATTGCGGACTTGATTAGATTTAGCCCCGGTGAATAAGCTGGTCTCCCTTTTGTGTGACACCAAGATATTTCAAAGATTTACATTACATGAAATAGAATGGTCTTAATATGCTGGTGAAATAATAATTATTTATTATTATTATTATAATTAACAGAAGGTTGATATATTTTGATGCTAATCAATTTGTTGGACCATTGTCTTTTAGAAACTTGTCTATATGGACGATGCAGCGGCTTGTGTCGTCGAGAACCAGAATCAATTAGAGGAGGAACTGAGGGGAGTGAAAGAGCAGATCGAACAACTCAAGAGCAGGCTGCAGGTCAGTAGAGCACTTTGAGAGCAATTGTTCTTCAATGACTTTTCCATATTATTTGCAAAAGTAGAAGGAAGAGAAAGAGACTGGTAACTCGCCTTCTCAACCAAAGTGACAGCCATACAATAAGTAATTGTATCAGATTTAATGATGACGTCAGTTAGTTTCTGAAAAATGAGAGTATGCAAGAGAAACCTGCTTTTAATCCATTAAGATCACCCAACCAAGAAATAAACAAGTGAATGAGATGATGGCATCAACTGATTTGATGAATTTTTCGTTTCTTCTGCAGGAGAAAACTGCAGCGGCTGAGAGCAGAGAGTTGGAAAACCAGACACTCGAACTCTGTATTGTACAG
Organism: Aporrectodea caliginosa; assembly: GCA_020284085.1. Lineage (NCBI taxonomy): Eukaryota > Metazoa > Annelida > Clitellata > Crassiclitellata > Lumbricidae > Aporrectodea > Aporrectodea caliginosa. Next base: position 523,854 of record JACEVL010000835.1, on the reverse strand, counting down.
CTGGAAGAGAAAGTGTCTGGTCTTAACAAGGTAATTCCAGTAGTTTTATCAGTATTAATTATGGCTGCTACTATTGCTATTAGTGTTTTGTAAATTATGATTAGTAGTTATACAAAGTTTGCCACTATTACAGCAGTTATCACTGTTAGTATTTGATCAATAAGAGATGCAAAGGTAATTAGTAAGAGATGCAAAGTAATTAATGAGAGATGGATTTGATTAATTAATCAGATGCAAAGGTAATTAATAAGAGGATCCAGTGTGTTGATAAATTGTTCTGAAGTAAAATGTGTCTCTGTCTCCAGTCTCGGATCTTCACCTGACATCTGTAGACAACCCACTGACGTGACTGAGCACTTGTGAATAGGAAGTTGTCCTGCACTTAGGTTTAGCGTAGCTGCTTAGCACTGTAAAAATTTGAAGTTTACGGCTGTGACTGTCTTGAGGTCGTCACTAATTACGACAATCTCTTGCACTCTTTATTTTCAAACAGGAAAACTCACAGCTGCTTGATAGAACGGTTGCGCATGATACTTACGTCATGGAACTTGAAGAGGAGCTCATGGAGTCGAGAATGAAATATTCTGATGTCATGGACCAACTGCTTTCTGTAAGTGTTCTCCGTAGACTTAGTCTAAATAAATGCTGCATCTTCTCAGTGTTTGGTTAATATAAGTTTACTTAGTGTGGTAACAGAGTGGTTGGAGCTGGGCTCCTTTTAATCTTCAATTTTTCTGACGACATTGTCCTTATCACCAGGCCCGCCGAGAGGGGGGGCAGGGGGGCAAATGCCCAGGGGCCCGGCGACTTTTAGGGGCCCGGGCCCGCAATCAACTTATGATATATATTATAATAAGATATACAAAGTTTATGATGTATATACAAAGTTTATGATGTTAAGCCTTATAAAATAGAACGTAACGAGGGGCCCGGGAGGGCGGAAAATGCGGCTTGTGACAATTTTGCTTCTGACAATTTCACGGAAAAAAAAAAAAAAGGTCATCAGAAATTTGTGTGTGGAAGTAAAAAAAAAATTCAGTTTGTTCAAAAAAAGTTAGGGGCCCGTGATTGCTCTGCCTAGGGGCCCGGAATTTCTGTCGGCGCGCCTGCTTATCACTGAAAGTTGAACAAAATTTAAGTGTAAATTAAGACAAAACCTGCTGATTGCACTTCAGTTCTGTTATTGTGGTGATTGTAAATCTGCTAATTTAGACAATTTTAATGTGTTGTTTTAGACAACGAACTTGTGTGAGGAATACAAGTGTCAGATTGCTGCAAAGGAGAACGAATTTAAGGAACTGGATCTGAAACTTGGGGCACTGGATGAGGTAACTAAATGAAACAGGAGGTTTTCAGGCTTTATCATCATCATTATCATGCATGTATTAAGCACCACTGTCAAATGACCAAGCATCAATGGATGGTGCTGAGCAATTGTGAGTGAAGGACTTGCTTAAGGTCCCTACACATTAACCGTCTCAGGGGAGGAGGATTGAACCCTTACTCTCCATGTTACAATGCGAGCACTCTAACCAATCAGCTACCATGTAATTTAGACTGTAAATAAAGAGAATCATTTAGTCTTTAAACTATAAGCAACTGGAGACTTTAAGTTCATAAACTGTCATTAATATGAAGAGTTGAGTCGATGGTTAAAATAGCTGAGAATAGTAAAGTAAGGTTTATTTTCCAAATTGCTTCTTCTCTGAGGTTGTCATCTCTCCAACCGACCCTCTATGCTTTGCCGTGAATTTGGTTTTGCTTTCGATCGTGATTGATGTGGTGAACAAACCAAAGCAAATTGTGCAGTGCTTCTTTGAGGTTTTTAAAAGGTTATATATTTAGTATCTTCACTCACCACTGCAGCAGGCTCATAACATTCACACAGTTTTTGCATCAAAATCATTTGATTTGCATATAAGATTTTACAGTTTCAGAGGAAAGATGCTTTCTTTGACGTCAGCTACATAGTTTCATGGATCTGGATCGGATTTCTTTCTGTTTCAGGAGAAAGAGAAAATGATGAATCAGTTGTCTGATAATACAGTCTTCATTGATGACTTAGAATCATGTGTCGCAATCTTGACTGGATCAAGGAATGAACTGAGGAAAAGAGTGGACAGAGTTGAGGAAGAAAATAGACATTTTCAGGTCAGTTGAAAAGATCTCTCTATCAAAAACAGCAAGTTTTCAAGAGCTATTTTATTACTAGTAATTAAATTTGTAATGCTCTTGTGGTCACTGAAATGTTAATCTAAGGCACGGATAGTCAGCCGCCAGGAGAAGATGCAGTTAGATATCCATGTGCTTGAAAGCCAAGGAGAAATAGTGAGCTGCTTTTTGGAGGAAAGAAGTGAATTTGAGCTATGAAGAGAGAATGGAAGTCGATTTCATTCCTTGGGGCAGAGGCATAGAATGCACGCAAACCCATAACTGTTCTGCATCGTGGCTCAGCTAAAAGGCCGTGCCCGTACTTGATGATAGCAGGCAATGAGGAGGGATGTAAGGAGTTAGTAGTGATTGAAGGTAGGAAGATGTGCTGGTGCTGATGATTTTGCAGGTCAAGCAAGGCAATTTAGATTTTATGCTGATTTCAACAGGAAGCAGCATTACGTGAGCTAAGGAGTTTTGGATGTCACTAACATTGAACATTTAAACTTCCTTTTCAGCGATATTTGTATGTTTGCAGGCTTCAACGTTTGTTTCGCTGAAGGTTCTTAGCGATCAGCAGAGAGAGGCAGCCGACCGAATGAAGTCTGACCTTGAAAAGCGTCTCGTGGAAGAAACTGCGACCTCTGCTCGCATGATGAAAATGGCAGAGGAGCTGAAAGAAAAACTACTGAGGCATTTGTTGGAGAAAGAGAAGGAGGATAAGATTCATCAGCAGGAAAGAGCAAAGCTTGAGAAATGTGTTGCTGAACAGAAAGCTTCATCTCTGAGCTCAAAGAAACTGGCAGCTGAGCTAAAAGAACAACTACAGAAGCATCTGTCGGAGAGAGAGCGAGAGATGAAGGCCGCTGAAGTTGTAAAGGCAGACCTTGAGAAACGACTTACCGAAGAAATGGCTTCTTCTCAAAGGTCAAAGAAACTGGAAGATGAACTGAAAGACAGGCTTCTGACGCAGATATATGAAAGAGAGGAAGAGAAGAAGGCATTTGAGAAGATTAAGGCAGAGTTAGAGAAGTGTTTTTTAGAAGAGATCACTGCTTCTGGTCGTGCGAAAGAAACCACACAGGAACTGGAGAAGAAATGTGAAAAGACAAGTCTGATCTTCTTTGAGCTGATGGCACTGAAGGGTGAGAAGGCCGAGCTAGAGAAGCAACTATCAGAAGAAAAGACAAAGGCAAAAGAGAAGCAGCTACTGATTGAGAAACTAGAGAGGCAGCAGCTGCTGTCAAAGACTGAACAAGAGAAGAAGGACGTTGAGCAAAAGAACGAATACTTAATTAAGTGTTGCAGCGAAGAAAATGTCATGAGTGTTGACAGGAGCCAGTCATTGAAGGACTGCCAAGAAAACCTAGAGAAGCTTTTGTCTGAAAAAGAGGAACAGATAAAGGCAGCGAAAGACGAGAACGCACAGCTTGAAAATCGTCTGTCGGAAGAAATTACTAAGTCTGATCATGCAACGAAAATGGTGCAGGAACTGGAGAAGAAATTAGAAATGCTCTTCACAGAGAAAGAAGAAGAAGAGAGGACAGCAGCTGAGAAAGAAATGGCTAAACTGGAGAAGCGTCTATCCGCAGAAGTGGATTCATCCATGCACCGGGAGAGCTGGGAACAACAAAAGGCAGATGACGCCTCCACATTAATGATCGAGCAGTTTGAGAAGGGCATAGCCGACATTGGAAGTCACCTGGCAGGTGAAATAGAATATGGATATCTTTTGCAGACAAAACTAAATGGGAGGATGAACGCACTTAAGAAGTGTTTTTCAGAACAAAGAGCTATGACTGGTAACATGGTCGATGAGGAGAGAACAGAATTTCAGGATTGTCTCTTGAATGAAACGACTTGTTTCAAAAATGTCAAGAGTAGGCCTATGGTTAATGAGGAGAGGTCAGCAGAGGAACATGTGCAAAGAATATCGACCGATGGGTGGAATCTTCAGGTGGAGACGTGGTTGAAATATACCGAACTGGTAAGGCTTGCAAACGACCATTATAAGCAAGCCTTCAGCATGCGCCTGAATGCCTCTGATCATGACACGGTGAGTTCTCACCTCTACTAACTGGTTAGCAACAACTAATAGGAACAGAATTGCTATTTTGTACAATTAATTCCACATTTACTTCTCCGTTAAAGCTTCTCAGAAGATGCTGTGTAAGTGTCTAGTCATTTTACTGCTTAGTTCATTTTAAACTGGCCACAAATGAATGCAGATCGCAATAACTATTAGGATATTTTGGATGTTTTCAAAAGAATCATTTTGGTTGACATAATCTAAAGTGATATTTATGCAGTGGAAGCTGTATGGTGTAAGAAGGCCTCCGTTCTTACACGCCTTCTTACATGGATATTCTGGGTTTCTCAGAGTTTCAGCAGACGAAGATGACTCGTCTTCCTGCTATTAAAATCTGGGAGATGATCAAAACGTGTTTAACGCAATCTAAATTGATATTTATGCATGGGAAGCTGTTTGGCGTCATTGCCAAACAATGCTGCCAGTTTATCATAGAATAAGATAGGTTTTGAGTCTTCAGTTCAGAAGAGAAGACGAGGAGGTTGTACGTTTCTCAGGAACCTATTCCAAAGCATCTTATTTAATATTATTAAAGGTGTGTGCAAATTTGAAACGAATAGAGTTTGCAAATGATTCCTCTTTGAAGCTGATTCTTACTGATTAAACTTTACAGTTTTGTTTTCAAATCATCAGACATTCGTATCGTTTTGCCAAACCGTCAGACATTCGTGAAATGTGTGCTATTTACTGATTTCTTCATTTTGCAGGTCATCTGATCTGTGGACATAAAGACGTGTTCGGTTTGCAATAAGCGTGTTTGCTGCAAGCCTGGAACAACACCTTTTTCAACATCTGGCCACACATTTGGTGTGAATTAAGACATCCAAAGATAACTTACAGCTCATTTCTCTGGGCTATCCAGAAAACGTTAATTTGGCTGCTGTCTTTGCTCAATATAATATTTTTACATGTTTGTTGATGACTTTCTTAAATGACTTTTTAAAAAGGATTTTGCAGATTTTAACACTGAATAGATCAGTATACAAAGTCTGCCAGCAAATTTTTAAGTTGATCATGCTCTGAGTTGTGGTTGTTGATCAAGGGTGCAGCTTATGCGTATACATGTATTGACCAACGCTTTTTCATTGGTCTTGTGTAATGCTGCGCTGCTTCTACTATCAGGTTAGACAATTTGTATGCACACTGTAGGGAGGCATCTGATCTAAAGAGTAGATCTGTGAACTATTGCTAATTACAGAAACGGTGTTTCGTAATTAATCTGGTCATCTGGATTTATTTTTCTAAATGTTTATCCGTTGGTTCCGCTCGCCCACGTTTGTCTATGATGTTTCTAAAGTTTCAGTTGTGTCTGTCGCTTGCCATTCTATGTTTAATTTGATCTCAATTACCCGTATGCTGTTGCTGAGACTGCAGAATGTGTCTATTGTCATTGCATTGCTACAATCATTAGGCCTACAACTGGAACCGTTTAACTAGGACCGAGTGTTTGCCGTTGTTCATTTTGTGTCTTGAATGCATTTAGATCAAAATGCTATGAAGAAGAAGAGCAGTCCCTTAAGCAAGCCCTGAGGCAGCCGTGGTGTGGGTAACTGGGTATGAAGTGTTAGCGACTTCATTTTCTTAGCCTCAGCATATAAGGGCGGGTGGCCAATCCAGTCCTCTCCCTCGCCGTCTCATCTTCACACCATCAGTGTACTCAGGGACGCACACGGAGCACAAATATCAAGCCTAATTTCTGCCCTGGCGGGGATTTTAACCCCCAACCTCACTACTGACAGCCCAGCATGCTAACCACTACACCATTCTGCACCTCTATAAATGGTAATAAATTCGAGTTCCTTATTGCCATTAGGCCAAAATGTGTGCATGCACCTGATCTGGTCTGGTAGATTGATAGTGAAACTCTGGTCTTTGGTGTGCCGCGATAAAGGCAATTTTTTTGTCCAGCATCTGTGTAATCAAAAGTACATTTCTTACAGCTGACCCACAAATTCAATTCCTGGCTTCTGAAGCGGAATATCATGTAAGATGACGGTTTCACTTAAAGTAATCAGTGTTTGATGATGCCTTGAAGAGCTGTACGTTACACATCCAAATATTTAAAAGCCGATGAGCAATATAGTAAGTTTAGGGAAACAAGATTTACGAATGGTTCGTGTAAGACTACCTTTGCCAGTCTGCCAGAAGAAGATACATGTAATAGGCCTACATAAAGGAATGTCCCGCCAGAAGTATGGCCGACCAGTGAGGGGCGAGACGCGCTTTACATTTAATTGGCGAACTGTAGGCTATTTAGGCCTATTACCGTACGACGGGAACAGCCAATTCAACGATGGTTCAACAAAGTTCCTTTTAACTATAAATGTTACGACAATTATTGACCCCTCCAGACGCACGCATTTCTTTTTAGAAATTAAAGATTATTTTACGAATAACTGTTGGTCAAGGAAAGCGCCATAATTTATTTACGATGACGTCATCGGTTGCTAAGGAAGTTAAACTCAAAGACGTTCAAAGTTTTCTTCTTTTCTAAGTCAAACATCATCGACTAAACGACGCATAACTTACATCCTTGTCTGAAATCAGTCTGTAGCGACTTCTGTGCGATCTTTAGATCTCTCAATGTTCTTAATTACGAATTAGCCGAATAATAAATCGTCGTTTCAGCGAATCTCGTAACAGCGAAATCTTGGATTGATCGGATTATGATGAAGGTGATGATGAAGATGGTGATGATGAGATAAGAAGAAAACGATGGAGACGGCAGAAAGGTTCTTCTGTCTACTGGCGTTTGCCCTGCTTGCGATGGACAGCATATTGGCCGCACGAGGGGGTAGGTCGGATTTCTATATTATATTCTAACATGGTAAAGTTAAATGGCTACAGACACATAAGGAGCAAGGCATGAATCGAGGGTCGCTTTTTAAAGTAACACCCGTGTTTTAATTGTCGGGAGTTGGGGGCAACCCCAATCCCGTAGCTCAGCTCTTCTAACCCCCAGCCAAGTAACTGAAGATGTGGTGGGGGTGGTTCAGGTCTTGACCCCAGATAGGCCTAAGTGTTTTCTTGTGTAATGGCCTATATTAACAACTTTTGATTTTGACACGCGTTCGTGTCGTCTATACTGCGGTAGTCTGTAGTAAGGGGCCGTCCATAAAGTACGTCACGCTCCGGGGGGGGGTTTAAGAAAGTGTGACAGTTTGTGACAGGGGAGGGGGGGTCAGGCCATGTGTGACGTCACACATTTATTTTTTTTAAATTTTATTTATAATTTATTTTTTATTTTTTAGCAGAATTTCATAGCTTTAAAAATAATTTTCAAAAATTTTCTGAAACATTTTAATTAGTTTTATGTCAAAATAGCATGAAATGCATATCTCCTGAATGTGTTTTCACGATTCCTCTCGCTAGGAGCGCTAGTAATAATGCTGTTGCGAAGCCTTGTTTATGTATTAGCCTTGCTTTCGGAAGTATTATTATTTCTATGTTGAAAGTGTGACGTACTTTAGGGGGGTCCGAGTTTTGTGACAGTTTGTGACAGAGGGAGGGGGGGTAAAAATGGTCAAAAATAGCGTGACGTACTTTATGGACGGCCCCTAACATCTTCGACCTCTCCAGCTCTTGTTTGACAACTAAATCACTGATTAGCACCGCACCGCGAGATCAGTCGATCCAGTCTGGACTCGGATCGACGAGTCGACCCTGTCTGATCTGAAATGCAGATCTAAATGCCTACAGGCTGTTCTATAGCGACCGTATAATACGGCCTCCATGACCCTGATAATTTTCAGTGAATTGATCGGGTGAGATCCTCCTTCACCACCGCTGCCCTTTTGATTGGACGCCTCGCCATTTATAGTCCCCCCCGTCCACGGATCATGCTAGCCCAAGATTTAGCTATCTGGAAGAAGCCATGAAGTATCATCGAGAGGTGAACCGTTGTAACCTCACGCTCTCTAGCATACATGTAGAGGCACGTGAGACGCAGTCTATGCTCCAGCCAATGTTCCTCGGATCCGACGACTGATGATAGTTTTCAACGAGAGAGAAATTCTTTGTGAAACGGCGGAGAAGGAAGAATAATCTAAAGATAGAGTTCAAAATATATAACTATATGGTTCAAGAGATGGAACTATTATTGTATTAACAGGTTCTTACTCACAGTTGCTCAGTCAAAACAAAATAGATAGACAGGTAGGGTGTTGTTCTTCACTTGCTATTTCTTGACAACCCCTCTGACTTGACGCAGCGCTGGCGAGCAGGGCAGCTCTTATTCGAAAGCCGTTGTTGATGATATAGCGCCCGATGGTAACTGTTTAAGGTGCAGCGAAGATGGTGTTGAACGAGACGCTGAAAGCGATTACTGAGTCGAAGGTCGGAGAAGGAGGAGGAAGTCGTAGCTTCAATCTATCTGTGGGAGGAATGACTTCGCTCGAGTTTAAGATGCGCGGATGCGGAGGACTTCAGCTCAGCCTCCTCCGTACTCCAGACCACCCTCAGCCTCATCCTCCTCCTGCTACGGAGGCTGCTGCTGCTGCGCAGCCGTTCGTCCAGGTCTACATCGGAATCGATAGCAGCATCTACGGGGTTATCATCAGGTCAGCCTCTGTCTGTCTGTCTGTCTGTCTGTCTGCTTCTGCTTCTGTCTGTCTGCCTGCTTCTGTCTGTCTGTCTGCTTCTGTCTGTCTGTCTGCTTCTGTCTGTCTGTCTCTCTCTCTCAACCGGCGATGTAATAATAATAATATCCTTCGCCGGTTCTTTTGTTGACCCTATGCCCAAGATGGAAGAGGGATAGCCTTTCCAGTTTAACTAAAATAATAATAATAATAATAATAATAATAATAATAATTACATTCTAAATAGTTAATATTCAAGTCCCTGAGGGATCCTGTATACCTCTGGGCATAAAATAAATAAATAAATAAATAAATAATAATAATAATAATAATAATAATAATAATAATAATAATAATAATAATAATAATAATAATAATAATAATAATAAAAATAATAATAATAATAATAATAATAATAATAATAATAACAGTGGGGATGAGGCTTGTTAGTTCCAGAATGGTTTTACTCTTCAGTTAGTTTCTAAGAGCCTGAGGGATCATAATAGGGCCTAATAATACCTCGGGTAAAAAATAATAAAAATAATAATAATAATAATAATAGTTATAATAATAGTAATAGTAGTAGTAATAATAATAGACAGACAGATGGAATGATCTGTGAGTGGTGGTTGAATGATGCAGAGAATGTCGAGAGGAGAAGTCATCTGGTCGAGAGAGGTCTTGTGAGACTAGAGATTGGAATAAGGAAAGAGTTCTCTATTGTTTCGACTACGCTCCGTTCTGGCTGCGATGGAACGATTCCACGATCGAAGTTGGAGGAGGATTCTACGCACAGTACAACAAGACCCTCATCAGCCACAGTCCTCCTCCTCCTCCTACTTTTCCATCTCCGTCGTCTTCTTCTCCTTCTCCAGTTCCATCTACGATGGACTCTTCCGAGAAGGACGTTGCAGGGGAAGCGGACGAAGCAGGACCCACTCCCATTCCGATGCTCAGTGGAATACGACGGATAAGAGTGGAAAACGAGAAGACGGAGCTCATATTCAGAGTCTACAGAGGAACGAGTAAGACTCATGATTGTATTGTATTGTATTGTATTGTATTTGAACACTTGTTATAGCGCCTGTATACCAGATTGCCCATTCAGAGGCGCTCCCAGAGGCGCTCCCGACACTGCGCGGACGCTGAATCGGAGTTTCACGCCGAAGCGCATGAGCAATTGCGAGTGAAGGACTTGTCCAGGGTCCCTACGCGGCTTTTTGAGGTGGATTCAAACCCGCAACCCTCCAGCTGCAAGGCACCGAACATACCCCTATACCACCGCGCCCCAGTTGTATTGTGTTGTATTGTGTTGTATTGTACTCCACGTTTATATTGCGACCGAGCCACCCGCAGTAAAAATCCGAGAAATTAATCTCTGATAAACCGACCGACCGGGAAGCGAACCCGGGCCGCCGGCGTGGCGAGCGGGCTACCAACCCACTCGGCCACTCAGGATCTCTAAGCAGATGTTAAATATAACACGCTCTCTTTGAACTACTCAGATCCTACGAAGTCTTCTTCTTCATCATCATCATCATCATCATCATCATCATCGTCATCATCATCATCATCATCATCATCATCATCATCATCATCATCATCATCATCATCATCATCATCATCATCATCATCGTCATCTTTTTCTTTCTTTCTTCTTATTCTTCTTTATTTTTCGTCGTTGTCTCAAGTCGTTCAGAAAAGCTATTTAGCGCCTATATTTAACATCTACAGTAGTCAACCAAAGCGGTGCAATTGCTAAGAAGTAACTTCCGTTAAGGCAACGGACTGCTATTTTCTCTTACAGTCCTAATACAATTGATTCAGCTGAAGGCACATCTTCTGTTTAGGCCTCTACATGTCCCTTTCTCTGAATAATTGACTGACCGTTCCACAGTTGACCTTCATGACAGCGCAATGAGACCATGTTATTGTTTGTGTAGGCCTACTTTTGCTTCTTTGTTTGTTTCTGTATACGTCTGTCTGTCTGTCTGTCTGTGTCTGTGTCGGTGGACAGACATCAACTACTGTTTCGTTAATGAGAAGGAGGAGGAGCCAGTGGTCGCTCAATGTGGAGATGATTTCATCACCAGGGAACGATGTCTCGACTGCGGATGCTGCTATGACGACGGTCGCCAGACTCCCTGCTACCAGTCATTTGGTAAACAACAAGCGCTGTTCAGTAGTCCAGTCTTAGGTCTTCAGTCTTAGATCTTCAGTCTTAGGTCTCGTTCCAGCTCATTTCCTATAACTCTCCTATTCAACACACTATTATCATAGTTGCCTTCGCTAGAAATCCACCATAATTGAACAGGGTAATTAGCAGTATCTTGTAATTATTTTTTAGTCTGGTGTGCCGTTTTAAGTGTTTTTGAGCACCGATATGATTATAATCGGCATGTTAATCAGAGCTTTTCTGTGATATCATTCAAATACTTTTAATCTTCCGTTATGCTGTACTGAACTGCTGTTAATAAACAACACTATCACTGTTAAAACTGTGCTACTAAGAAGTACAAGAGCTAATGGTGTCGACTATCAGCAGCTATTATAGATAACTTTGGTTCCAATGTTGAATTAAACTATCATTGACGAAAGTCTGTGTTTGCATATTCTCTGACTTGCTCAATTTCAGTAATTTATTTAATTTTAATTTTAGTAATTTATTTAATTTTAATTTTAGTAATTCATTTAGTAATTCAACCAGAAATTGCATTCTTACTTCTGAAAGGAAAATGGTATAATTATTTCTACGTTGGAGCCAAAATAATAAAAACATCATCAGCTGGTGCCCTGCTCTTAGCCTTAGTGTAACGCTTTACAAATCCGGAGTTTACGATATTACGATGCACTTGGATGTTTGTATGACGCATGTTAGACGTTGTTCTAGGGCGCTAACCATCCCAAATTGTATTTTCAAAATTAAAGGCATCATAATATTGCGACTGAAATAGCAAGTCTGTAGGCTACTTGGTGTATTCCCGCCTGCATGAGCTGCCTAATAATTAGGCTAACGCGTGGGTTGTTCCGGGCATGATGTGTTCTTACAAAGCCACCTAGTGGATTGGATTACAGAGGTTCTAAATTATGCACTGACATCTGGAGTTTACAAGCCTCAGTTGCATTTATGGTATTCATATTTTGTACACAGATAACATCCGGAAACAGACTAAGTGACCAGTTTAAAATGTACATAATAGCTTCATAGACATAACTAGACACAGAACCCAAATTGTATTTTCAAAATGTGCCCTTGTGAATTTTTCTTGAGCTATGAGTTGAATGACACTAACGCACTACTTTTTAACTTATAAGAACAAGTCCTGACGTAACAGTGTGAACAACTCCGATACCTTCGATTCAGTGAAACTGATATAGCCGCCCCTGCCAGATTTCTACATATGGGAGTGATAATGCTGAATTTAGAGTGTCTTCGTTATAGTTCTGACTAGAAAAATCATTACGCTGTTTTCTTTGCAAACGTGTCTTGGTCAAGCCGGTTAGAGGTGAGTTACAGTGGTCAATCCAGCGATCATCGCTTGATGCCTTACGATAAAGGCGCTATATAAGTCATTAGATTGGATTAGATCTTGACGATTAGAAACTACGGTGTTTGACTGCAAAGCCAAAACAGTCTGATGAATAATTATTAAGGACCAGGATGAAAAGCAACAGAGCTGGTCCCTCAAGGATGTATTGTTTTACACAGTGCGGGCAGTATGCCCAGAGCAGAACAGGAAACGATGTGGAGTTGTGCGAATCGATCGTAGGACCATTGAGGCACGAAGCATTACTAGTAAAGAGCCAGGCTTTAATATTATAGTTGAATACCGCAACAGCGCTGTCCAAAAATGAAAGCGGGTAAGTTCTTCACTTTCTTTATCTAGTAACCGTCTTCTTTCGTAGATTCACTATTCTCTCTTAGACCTATGTAACAAAAGTCTCCAGGAGCGGCGTGTATGGGACAGACGCCAAAGGGTCGTAGCGCTAGGCCGGTGTAGGAGGCTGAATGCACTTCCCTTACAAAACGATTCCGGGAGTGTTTTTTATCCTAGTATATAATAACTCCAGAGTTAATCCATACTAGGACAAAAACACCCACCTGCGAAAAAACACCCCGGGAGTGTTTTCGTTTAAGATCGGACTAAATGACTTGTGGAGTTGATTCTTCCTAGGACAAATTGAATGGGGGAGTTGATTCTTCCTGGGACCAAATGATAGGGTGCCGTATTTGACTGTTTTCGTTTGGATGAGTTTTCTTCGTTGTTAATTGGTCCTACACAGAAGATACTCCTTAACTAAGACTACGCCATTCAATTTGTCCTAGGAAGAATCCACTCCACAAGTCATTTGGTCCAAGGAAGAATCAACTCCCATTCAATTTGTCCTAGGAAGAATCCACTCCACAAGTCATTTGGTCCAAGGAAGAATCAACTCCCCATTCAATTTGTCATAGGAAGAATCCACTCCACAAGTCATTTGGTCCAAGGAAGAATCAACTCCCCATTCAATTTGTCCTAGGAAGAATCCACTCCACAAGTCATTTGGTCCAAGGAAGAATCAACTCCCATTCAATTTGGCCTAGAAAGAATCAAATCCACAAGTCATTTGGTCCAAGGAAGAATCAACTCCCCATTCAATTTGTCTTAGGAGAATCAACTCCATAAGTCATTTGGACCCAGGAAGAATCAACTCCCCATTCAATTTGTCCTAGGAAGAATCCACTCCACAAGTCATTTGGTCCAAGGAAGAATCAACTTCCCATTCAATTTGTCCTAGGAAGAATTAACTCCCCCATTCAATTTGTCCTAGGAAGAATCCACTCCACAAGTCATTTGGTCCAAGGAAGAATCAACTCCCATTCAATTTGGCCTAGAAAGAATCAACTCCACAAGTCATTTGGTCCAAGGAAGAATCAACTCCCCATTTAATTTGTCCTAGGAAGAATCAACTCCACTGGAGTGTCTATTCACAAACAGGAGTGTTTTAGTCCTAGTATCAATACACTCCACCGGTCAATTATTCCTAGTAAGAATTAACTCCACCCGTCAATATATCCTGGGATAAATAGACCCCGGAGTGTTTAAAACGGGAGAGTCTATTCAGCCTACTACACAGTCTACACCGGTCTAGATTTGGCTCTAAGCCGGTTTTCTTTACTAACTGGAATTAGTTATGTGGTGTTACTATGCGCTTTCTTTGCGATACTGGTCACTGAAACTCAGCCTATGATTGTTGATTTCATACTTTGCTTAGACTCCACGTAATAGATAACCCGTGTTTGTCGAAGTAAGGTAGGGAACTATCTAAATGAATCGATATATGCAACGAGTCTACACTCACGTCTAAACTTCTAAGCTCTTCGTGTTCCCACCTATAGGCTGTTGGGCCCATTATAGACAATGTAGGTTTTGTGTGATGACTAATTGTGAGACAGGGGGTCAAACCCGTTACACGTCGGGTTCTGACCTTTTTATTCAGTCATATGCTACAATTAATCTGCTTCAAAATACTTTTTACAGAATACAAATATCTTTTTCCTAACTGAAGTTACACTCGTTTGATTCTTTCATTAGTATAGAGTGAGAAAATCGAATAGGAATAAATTTCTGAATATTAAAGTCCTCAGCAACCATGACTTGATTATTCTGAAATTTTGCTGGGCAATAAAGGGCTATAATCTGTATCGAGAAAAGCAAACGGCATCAAAATGGGATTAATACTTTGCAAATTATGGCAAATTCACAGACAACTGCTGAATTGAAGAATATTCTATAATTCTTGACCCCTCTCGCCTATTTCAGCTACTAGCTCAATATCTAGGAAGCGACAAGCGACGGGTTTTGAGCCATGGCGTCACAATTATAATCGAAATTGCTCATCTATTATAAGGCATATTCAAGAAAGCTCATCAGATGTGCTCCAGAAATGACTAAATAAGATCACAATCGAACAGATTGATCTTCCATGATCCATCGCTTGTGAAATAGAGGCATAGAAAGGAAAAGTGCAGGCCTACACATATGCAGGCCTACACATATGCAGAGTCAGCATTAAATTTCTCGGAAACAACAGTAACTGTTCATTACTTACACTATTCGTATCTAAAAATATATGTATGTGCTAAAACATACGATGTCCGATCATACGTTAACATACGTTACATTGAGTTAATTGTTCTCAACTGTTATTTATTTATTATTGTAAAGTTAATTTTTCAACTAATATAGGGGCCTACGGCTATATCCTCAAATTCATGCCCTCCTTACAGGTAGGCCTATGTCCACAAACAGTCACCCATGTTCCCATATGTGACCCATGAGGACCCGTATAGGAATATGTTTCAGCCAACAGGATTTCTGCTTCCTTCCAAAAAAGACTTTTGTGCTACATGGTTCTGCTTCCCGTACTTGCAAAATTTTTCTGCGGGCGCCCATGTCCGAACACGAGTATTTCTTAAACATAACAATACTATATTACACAATACATTATGCAGCCCTCATAAGCATCGTTATCCTGAAAATGTACCTCACAACCTCTCAAGCAATATAGTCTGTAACGTCAGATTTCAATTAATTAATGGCTCTATACGTAAACGGATCATTATCTTTAACTGGGCATTCGATTCTTTCCAGATGTAGCCTGTATCCAAATGTGATATCTGTATTTGAAATTGAACCGAAAAAACTGCATGTGATCGGTGAAAGTCTTTGAAATTCAATCCCCTAACGTATTTGAAATTGAACCGACTATATATATATATACGTCCAAAAACAAGCTATAAGCATATAAATTCCTGAAAAAACCAGGGAAGGGGTTAACGGATCACCCGGAACAACCCGCATGCGGGCATTTAATACTGAACACTCGCGGTATGATAGTGTGCGCTATGTACAGGCCATATACTTATTTCAATCGCAATATTAAATAACTGTAAAAGGCTAGCTTACTGTACTGCAATTCTTCTTCCTCTTCTAGTAATTGTAAAATTCAATATATATATATATATTAATATATCTACTAATATATATAATAAAGTATCTACTAACAGCTACAGCGCAAATGCTAATGCTCAAGATCCGTAACAAGTCCATTTTAAACTGTTTTTTTGAAAACAAAGAGGCCTTTGCTTCCTGAATAGGTGCAGAAAGGCTGTTCCAGGCACGTGGACCAGCGACCCTAAAGGCTCGATAACCCGTTTTAGTTTTAGTAATAATAAAATTTAATACATCAACCGACTTTGGTGATCGCAGCCGCGACCTATTAGGATCGTCCGATAGCGGCCTCAGGCAATGATGCGAGGTTGGTGTACATAGTGCGGGTGGTATTTACCCACCAGGAACAGAACAGGAAACGCACGCCTAGAGCTGCATGACACTATCGAAATGACCATGTGAATTTTTTCAGATATATGAGTTATGCCAGTAAACGCACTGATTTGTAATATAAGAGTTATAACATAACACGTCTGGTCGTTCGGTTCACTGTGAAATCTTAATTGCCGTATGGGAGTTATTTGTGAGATTAATGGTGCACTTGTCGTAATCTGACAAATTAAGCAACTGTTTCTTTGCAGATGTCATTATAGACGCCGGTTAGAGGTGAGTTACAGTGATCATCAATTTTTGTCTACCAGTATTTAATTATGATAGGCCCGATAGTATTTTTAATATAGCAAATTAGTCAGTTACTGTTTATGTTCGATGTAAGTCTATCCCATACCGGATAATAATAATATTATAAACAACTCTGAATGCAAACGCCGTTTTTTACTAGCTGAACCATCAGTAGGCCCTATCCTATCTAGGGTTAGACACTACTTGCCTACAGTAGGTCCCTAATGATAAATTTATATTATGCCTTAATTTTCCCATACCTGTCATTTTGCAATATTTCATGGGGATCTAATTATCCGACACGTCTGAACAATCTGGTGATTCTTCAGAAACGTGCAATCAGGGTCATATTCAATATTTCCTGGTTATCTAAAACATCACCTATATTTAAGAAGCATGACATATTGCAAGTACGTGATATAACCAATCTTCAGATCAGTTTATTCATGTACAGCCTCTAGAGGTACTTGCTGCCAGCCGTGTTTAATAAGTTAATAGACCAGAGTTAAGATGTGCATAGTTACAACACCAGGACATCGGAGGGATACAGTAGAGACAAAGCGAGGACTAGACTGAAGCAGTTCTCAATAAAATGCTGTGATCCAGCGTTATAAATTTCTCTCCCGGATGAGCTAAAACTAATATAACAGCTTTCAATTTATTCAAGAACAGAACCAGGACTTACTTTAGTAAATGAACAGAAATCTCAATAATAGTTGTAACTTGTATAAGTAATTCTTGTAGGCTATGTAACATGAGACTTTTATGTTGTCCCGAACGTCAACCAGTTAAAGCTATTGGTTTACTTGTTAATTATTCTGCTAATTCTGTAACTAGAAAATTATTGAATTAGCAAAGTTGACTAAAAATGCCGAAACTGGAGCCGATAGCGCGTTGGATAACATTTAGAGCGAGGTCTACCTGACCCTTCTCGGCTGACCTTTGAGGCTACTACGGTGTATAGCTATTTCAATATGTATACCTTGTACAGCATTTCTTTTTCAGGCGCTTTGTTTCTTATTGTTATTATGTGACATGTTTTGTTGTTATGTGATTGATTTGAATCAGTGGCGTTTATGAAGGGGCAGAGGGGGAAACCGCCCCCGGGCGCAGCACAAGCGGGCGCAAAATTACCTTACAGTGGTACACAGTACTATGACAAGAACGATTAAAAGTTGAAAAAAATTGGGCGCAGTCATCAAGTCTTGCCCCGGGCGCTGAAACCCTTCGTTACGCCATTTCGAATTGAATTGAAAAATGCGCGTTTCGTAGTGGTCAAAACCACATTATTATGTTGTTTGTCGTGGCCTCTCTGTCTCTTTGAGACACAGAGATAATATTATCAGACCAGAGGCAATTTTGAAAGGCGGTGTTACTTGGAAGCGATCATCGATTGATGTATTAGACTATTATTCAATTCTTATTTTGTTCGTTTGTTCGTTAATTTGTTGGTTTGTTCATTTATTTATCGGGATATGCAGTGCTTTATGCATGTGCTTACGACTAATTGTAGTCACTTGAGTCATCAGTAGTTTCTTACAACATGATAATGTTGTCATCGCACGTTACCACTGAAATTTGCCATCGCCCGTGAAAAATCAGGTGCTTGCGCTTTGGCTGTAGGTAGTTCTGCAGATTTTAATATGATTAGGACCCTATGTTATCATTTATGCCTTTCTAAGTTTGGATATTGGCATCTACAGTTCCCTCAAATAGTTAATTTTTTAAATTTTCATGCTGGAATCAAAGCTGGATTCAACTCTATGTGGTAGGGTTCAAATGAAGCCGCTATGCAGCTTTCGATTTTGCTTCTCGCCGAAATTCAGTGTGTCTCTTAATATAATGTCTTTAATTTGTAAACTCAATTTTAGACTGAAAGAACCTGTTTTCTGCAGTGACGAACATCACAAACGTTCAATTTCACCAAGAGAAATAATTTTCCATGATTGTTTGGAACTTGAAAATGAAAATAATCATCATTAATCTTCTATACCTGGCTTTCTTTTGTGGCTTGATCTTTCAGTCAATGTCACGCTATGATATTATGTCAACATCATCATCATCATCATCATCATCATCATCATCATCATCATCATCATCATCAGCATCATCATCATCATCATCATCATCTTCATCATCATCATCATCATTATCATCATCATCATCATCACCATCATCATCATCATCATTGTCATCATCGTCATCGTCATCATCATCGTCAACGTCATCATCATCATCATCATCATTATTATCATCATCATCATCATCATCATCATCATCATCATCATCAAAATCATTATCATGATCATCATCATCATCATCGTCGTCATCGTCATCGTCAACGTCATCATCATCATCATCATCATCATCATCATCATCATCATCATCATCATCGTCATCATCCTCCTCATCATCATCATCATCATCATCATCATCATCATCATCATCATCATCATCAATCATCATCATCATCATCATCATCTGAGTCTTGCTTCCTCTGTAGCGTTGCCGTTTCCACAACGTTCAGCCATCCGTCTCTGTTCTGGGCTCGCCTCGAGGCCGCGTGCAATGCAAAGTTCAGGGGTCAGGTCGGCTTCCTTTGCTCTTGTCCACGTGTGGCAAGAGCGTCCAACTGGTCTTTTGCAACCTATCGGAGGCCCAGAAATCATTGCTTGCCTAGATATTATGACACTGTGTAATCATAACCTGATCCTCTCTATAAATTTTGATTAGATTCCTAGTTCTATTGGAACTGCTCAGATAGGTATATCATCTCACTAATAACAATTATTTAAATAATTAGGTGCCAGTCAGTACAGCCAAACCGTCATGAAGATGGAATCGATGCCAAACAAACACATTTTTAAAGAGCACTTCATTAAAGGCTCCAATTTGTCTCAATAGCACTAATCAGCAAACTAAATCTAACACTGATTCATTCGTTCGAATATATCATCAATGAATCAGTCAGTCAAAGAATTTATATAGCGCCTCTTCAAGGGCTGTACTCAGAGGCGCTCCAGAGCCAGGCCTAATCATAGAGAAAAGTCTTCAATGGGGCGTAGAAGGAAGTCGAGTGAATACGAGGAGATATGCGAAGGAAAGATGGCAAGTCATGCCACGCTGTTGGACCAACGACAGAGAATGCTCGGCGATGCATAGTAGCAGTGCGGGCAAACGGAACCAAAAAGTCACCCCGAGAAGAGGAACGGAGGGCTGAGCGGACCCGTAAACTAGGAATAGAGCGTAAAGATGGAACGTAAGTAGCGAGGAGCTGTACCAAAGACAAAGAGACCAAAGCCGATACACACTACGCTGCCGGAGAGGAAGCCTCTGCCCAAATGTACCTACTAATTCGCTCCCAGCCCAACCCCGACAAAAGAGAAAAGTTTTAAATACCTCTAACACATAATGAACCCTCAGCAACTGTACCCCATAAAATAATATTAGATTTGTCTGCCTTTCCATTATGTAACTCACTGCGGTTTGTCGGTCTGTTTTATTAAACGAAGATATATATATATATATATATATATATATATATTTGATTTTAAGAGGAATTAAGCGCAAAAGTATTGGTAGGCTATGCCATGCAGTTTCGACCTAACACTGATGAAGTGTCTTCCAAGTCACAACCGAGATCATGTATTTTATGTTAATTCTTATGCAACATTCACACTATTTATAGCAAGAATTACCTTGGATACGACGATAATTAATCTAGCTTACCGGACCCGTTAAGCACGAAGGAGCCAGGCTTGTTTACACTCCTGCTTAGAAAATCCTCCAAATTAAGAGTCACTGAATGACTTACGTTTTCAGTTCGAATACCACCGTCAATTATCACAGGTCCATCTCGTAAAAGTGGAAGTGTGTTTTATCGAATTGATGACAGCTTAACACTGAACTGCGAAGGAACGGGAGTACCAACTGTAACGTAAGTCATAACATAATAGGCCTACTCTTACTGTATTGTATTTATTAATTTATATAGCACGCACTCAGCAGTAGCCATTCAATAGCATCATCATCATCATCATCATCATCATCATCATCATCATCATCATCATTGCGGTCCATGGGCTCAGTGCCCGTTGGTGTCAATCGCATGTTTCACCATCCGTCTCCATTTGTCTTTCTCCGACTGCGGATGCGGACCTTGTTCGTCCGGTTTCTCTGTCAAAACTTGAAAAGTAGGTCTAACAGATAATTAAATGCGTAGGTTTTTTCACATATTTACACTTGAAGATATTTTCGACTTATGTTGTCAGATATGAATGGAAGAGGAATGGGATTAAATTAAACCAAACTCATCAAAATAACCACAGAGGCGAAGATGGTACAATAACGATACAAAACGCCGCAGCGTCGGACGAAGGCTTCTACCAGTGTTTTGCTAGGAATCAATATGGCACAGCGCTTTCAAATACGGCACACATCCAAAGAGCGTTTCTTGATTCCGCATCAGGAACTCCTACAACTCTTAAGAAAACCGTTCAAGAGGGCATGCCATTTCATATCCAGGCAGATCGACTCAAAAGTCTCCCGAAGCCTATATATGGTTGGGAGATGGCAACTAACACTTTGGACAAAAATCAACTACCATTACGTGCTTCGAGAAGGGTACAAATTGCTGAGAATGGTGAGAGCGAACTTGTGTTTTTTTTACTTTGAAATTGCACAAAAAAGTTTACTTTGAAATTGCATAAAATCCATACTCAAACTGGTGAGAGAGTTTTATATAATTGTGTAACATAATTTAGTGGTGCTCTTCTCATGTCCTTTGCTAAAATTTATCAGAAGCGTATAGTATTGTCGAAACAGCCGCATGCAATAATAATATCCCTAGATTTTGTTATTGATCTACATCTGAAATGTTTTTAGTTATTTAATGGATACCTGTCAATGCTCTGCTGTATTTCAATAGGTTGACGGCTGAGGATTGACGATTGTTTTTAAGTTTAAATGATCATCGACTAATTTCTAAAATATCACTACGAAGGCGCTATATATATTTGAGATTGGATTTTATTATGCTGCTATATAAATTGTTTTGCTACAGATGGACACCGCACAAAATATTGAATCATTAACACAGAGACGCAACAAGCAGTTAAGGAAATACACACGTATAAGGAAGACAATTTAAGCGTCTAAATTAACTGCAAGGTTAATGCCTTGCATATATACATGAATAAAACCGTTAATAATGCTAACAGTTTTAAACTTTTGCAATGCATTATAGTTCTCCCAAAAATAGTCTACCATTTCTGTCGTTTTATCACTTCGTTGTCAGCAGCAAGAGGCAGCGTCCAACATGCATGAAAATTCCCTCGATATCAACAGATGCCTTGTTAAATTCTGTTTTTCAGGAGATCTTCACTTTGCTTATGCTCTTCCAGAAGATGGGCTTGGTGGAAGAATTTACAAATGCACAACCTACAACCAGTTCCTGGATGTCAAAGCGGGAGGAAGTTACACAAACTTAACAGTTACAAGAAGTGAGAAAAATGTAGTAACTGGTAGATAACTCCAAACTTACCAATGATTGCTTTTTGATGTTATTCCTCTCACTGAGATAATGCACCTCATGTCTTTGTCACGTTGCAGATCCAGCAGGCAACATCAGTGAGTTTGCCCCAACTTTAGGATTTCCTTCTGAAACGCAAATTGTTGCTCTAATTGGAGGAAGTGTAACACTCAGATGCTTCTTCTATGGATAGTAAGTCTTCGTTTATAGGCAACAACTTTAAATAAGCATCAGTAATTCTCTGAACCCTGGGTTGCATTATTGCCACAAGCGTGCTAAGTATTAGATATTGTGTGTGGGTGTATTGTATTGTATTGTATTTGAACACAATTGCGAGTAAAGGACTTGCCCAGGGTCCCTACGCGGTGGCTTTGAGGTGGATTCGAACCCGCAACCCTCCAGCTGCAAGGCACCGAACATACCCCTACCACCACCGCGCCCCAGTTGTATTGTGTTGTGTTGTGTTGTATTTTATTGTATTGTATTGTATTGTGCAGAGTGCAGTAGTTATGAAGTCTTTTAACCCTTTATAGATTAAGGCGTTCTAAAAGCTACTAGGAAAAACAATATTTCTCGTCGTTACACGATTAAGACATTGGCTCAGCAGTCCCGCTAACCGTACTTCTAAAACAGAGCAGATAAAGATTTCTTGTTTACTGTAAAAATGCGTAGTCAACCTAAATGATGATTGTAGTGTAGAGATGGAAATTTATGTCACTGCAGTTGTTAAGTATTTGTTAAGTATAAAGTTGTATGTATGCATGCATGCACGTATCATATATGTATGTACGCCTATGTAGGCATGTATATATGTACATGTATGCAGGCTACTACTTGAGATCTAGACTCATTAAAAGCTTCGGTGACTCTTGGACTAACAAACTAGCTAGCAGTGTTGTACTATAATCATCCCTTCATCTCGCTGAAAACACATGCAACTTGCTGAGCTAGAAGTAGACTTCGATTAAGGTCAGTCCGAAAAACGTTTTGCAATGGTGTAGGCCTATAGTCTGATCAGCGGTTTTCGCGCATTTCTTGATTTTAGTAGACATTAACATTTTGTAGCATTGCAATAACTGCTCTCTCTCTCTCTCTATTCAGTCCAGAGCCAACGATTTCCTGGTCAGGACCGCGGAATACTCTTCCCATGGGATACACGCAGAATTCTGTTAAAACAGAACTCACCATCAATGACATTACTGCATCTGACGAGGGAGACTACATCTGCACTGCTTCAAATACCCACGGACGCCATACACATACACTTCAGATACGCGTTGAAGGTCTAACATTTATATGACTAATTTGGATTATGGTGTAATGTAATGTAATTAGTAATTTATATACCGCCTCTCCAGCCGAGGACATTCTGTAGTACTCCCAGTGCGAGCACCCCGAGAGAAGAAATTGGTTTTTAGAAGAAAGAGAAAGAGAGATAAAGGTAATGATGCAGAAATTAGGTAAGGGCATTCCATAAGGAGGGCCTAATGATGGCAAAGGATCGAGTTTGAGCAATAATGGTCCTAGCTCGTGGGACAAAGCAATTATTAATTATGGTCCAGAGATCGGAGAGGCCGATGAGAAGATGCAGAACGAGGAGGACGAACGAGATCTCTAAGATATTCTGGAGCAAAACCCATATTGGACTTGAGGACCAAAGCAAAAATTGGTTGCGGTGGAAGGTTGTTCACCGTGTTATCTAATGACGACACTAACCCTGACCCTAACCGACCCTCACGACGCCTAACCTGACCCTAACCGACCCTCAAGATGTCCTCCATTTCAAAATTCCAAGGGAAGACAACAAGTTCACGTGACAGGCTTTAGCCAACAACGCGATGGGCGTGAATGTAGTACTAGGGTTCCGCTAACGTCCGGGGAGTGAACGGATCCACTACGTTCTTTTAAACTCGAGAACAAACATTTTAAGATGTGATCCAAGAACGCAACGCTTCAGTCTTTACGCAGCACTGCAACAATCGATTATAATCGCACAATGTTATCTTTAAATTTGATATTTTACTTTTATTATAAACAGCTGTGCCGAAGTTTAAGAATACGAAGGATGGTCCATGCAATGTCAACGCAACCGAAGGGGAATCGGTTACCTTCAACTGCAACCCCTTCGCAATACCTGGAACAAATATTACCTGGCTACAGAATGGAAAGACAATAGATAGTGAGTTATTATGTAGTCAACCAACAATCCTGAAGAGGCTCGATATTTCTTTTCACACTTTTCTTCATGATTATATCAATAGCCTACTGCCTTATTATTCCAAGACTGTTAGCGAGGAGCTAGCTAGTTTCTTCGACTGATGTCCAAAAATGAACCACCTTGGAACCTTTCAAAGGAAGCCGTGGCTATTAAAGCTAAACCAAAACTCAGCATGTATGAGAAATCGAGAATTTCTCTTGTTCTATGAACAGTGAATCTTTAATTTCTAATGGACTTGCAACGGTGCTCTTGAAAATGATCCAGCTTGCGCTTTCACTCAAAGCATCCAGCTTTTCGCCACAGAAGAACTTCGATTAGATAGAAATTCTTCCGACCGAACGCAAAAATTCCCAGCCCTTATTTTCAATCGATAATTTAAAATCCTGAAACCAAAAGAAATATGAAGAGCAAAAGTCGTAAATAAAATATACCTACACACATAAGTTATAAAAAATTCTGCTTCTGTGAGTAATAAATATTATATTAATAAGTATGTCAGTAAGTAAGCATCGACTTTAATTCACAGTTGTAGACTCCATTCTGAGTTATAATCGACATTATACATAGGCCTATAACGTGTACATTCAAAGAGAAGAATAGGCCTAATAAGAATATATCATACGAATAAGAAAGGTTCTTCGCATAAACAGTTACAGAATAATCAATTGAAATTCAATGATTTTATCGAATATTTTAAGAACCTTTCAGAATTTCTATAAGGACCTTTAGCAGTTAAGAGATTCAATTTCTATATGGGCCATTACAACAGAAATAATATAATAGATGATCTGGCATTTCATAGCTAGTTGTTCTCTTAAAGCGAACAATCCTCCCGAGAGATTTGCATTCAGCAACGACAATAAACGTCTGACGATCAGAGACGTTTGTCGAGACTGCGTCAACCGAGAGAATCAAACGGATCTGATGGTTATTCAATGCAATGCAAGCAACGTTCATGGATACGACTTTGCTTCGGGATACCTCAACGTTCTCAGTAAGTCTAGGTTGTGTGTTTACCTATTAAGCACATAGGTGCGTGTAGTTAGGATTGATGTCGTCTCTTGATTTCCCCGTGCTATGCCCACGTAATTGTCTACCGGCTTTTCAAGAGAAGAGAAGATTATTATTATTATTATTATTATCATAATCATCATCATCATCATCATCATCATCATCATCATCATCATAATAATACTAACATATTATTATTACAAAAGTGACGATCAGAGGTAAAAAAAAAGTGACCGTTGATTTTCTGGAGCAAAAGCACTTCATCTTTCAGTGTATTGTAACTTCTGATCCTAGTACACCTCCGACTGTGCGATGGTACAAGACAGAACCTTACGGTGACTTAGTTCGTGATGAACCGCCTTACGTCTTTGTGCATGAGGAGTTCTTGATTATAATGGTTTATCCAAACTGTTCTTCTGAATGCGCTAAATACCTCGGAGAATACAGATGCTCCGGTGACAACGGATACAGCCGGGAAAATCAAACGATAACAATCTCTTACAAATATAGGCCTCCACCAGGTGAACACATTAGGAATTATTGCATTATATTTTAAACTTATATTCTACATCATTACAATTATTTTATTATTATATTTATTTTAAATGTGATGCTATCATTTGATTTTAACATTATTCCCCTATTCCCTGCGTCCCCTACCGCATGACCGAATTGTCCCACGGCGAATAACTTGACGAGGAAAACCTTTTAACAAGAATGCTTTATAATGTTTAATTTCATGTAAACCAAAGTGCGGCTCTGCAGCTAGATAACTAAAGAATATACTTATTGTGCCGAACTCGTGGGCACAAGGTTGATTAGAAATGCACTACATAAGGACTCCTTGCAGAAAACCCCTTGGTTTCTAAAAATAGCCTTCCTTCCGGAAGAGATGACGCTCTCTGTGCTTTGTGGGTGATGGTGAAGCGTCACATGCAGATAAGAGCCTCGATTAAATTGAAGTTTAATGTGGTTAAACCTGCAAATGTCTGTAAATAAGGGTTGCTTTACTTGCCGATGTGACCGTGGATAAGGCAGGGTTACTATTTACGGACGGATGCCAAGTTATTCTTGTTGAATTGTTTTCAAGTTTGGCTCCGATTTGCTTGTTCGAGGCTGCCATTTTGGTCTGGCAGGCAACGATATTTTGGGAATAGTTATATTGATAAATTTCGGGAAAGGGATCTCTCAATTGATACAGGGGGTATAAACTTTCGATTCTTTGCGATACGCTTTTGGCCCGGTTTAGTGCTAGAAACCTCCCAAAATATTGTGGTAGAGCTGTTCTAGTATAATGTGCATAACTTAAGTAAGGACAATTACTGGCGATAATTAATGCTCAGTTTTGTCAAAGAAATCGTCGATAGCTAGATTTAACTTGAAATACCTAGAAATAAGTAAGGAAACAGAAACAAGTAGAATTTGTGGACATTCATTTGATTTAATCTCACGAACAGTGAACTTGATTGCTTTAATTTAACAGTCTGACATGGCTACAAATGATCTTTCAATGTATCGCCACTCTGACGAATTGTTGGACATAATTGTTAATAATTCTGAATTAAAACGCAAATATCTAGAAAAATATGGAGATGCTGTTCTTGACTTGATTAATGAGAATAGTACTAAGTTCTCAGACAGCAGGGATGAGGAAAGAGTTCGAAGCCCAGTCCTGGATGGCCAACAGCTTTCTTCACATGCAGATCTAAAAATAGATACACAAGTAAGTAAGCACAAGACTGTGCTCGGGGCCACAACGCACCCAAAATTATCCCAGCAGGGGATGGTTGCTCCTAGCTCAGGAGCCGTGGACATACACTCGCGCATCTTGGTACCAAATATAGAAGAAACTGAAGAACTTACTTACCTACAGGCATGCCTCCCTATTGGTAGGGATAGGCCAGGTTAATAAGAGGGTAGTAAGGTCACAAGAGGTTACAAGGGAATACAGAGGCTTACCTAGCTCCTGGGATGGAACCTATCTGCAGGCCCCGACACAGCGGCGTGGGCTTGGCTGATGACCCGAGAGAGGGTTACGATATGGAGATGAGGTCGCCACGTTACATTATTTATTAATGATTGTGATTTAACGTTTAGACAAAGAAAATTAAAAATTGAATATAAACTTCTCAATCACTTACTTTTGGCCTACTTAGTTGCACTAAAAAGAATCTCAGAGAATTAATGACTGTTTTTAATGATCAGATGCCTGATGCAATTATAAAATAATCAAATGAAATCTCAAATGATTCCTTTATTTAGTTGCCTCAGACAAGCAGTTTTCCGAATGGTTAAGTTACTGTAAATGTCTTTCACAGAATCAGTTGTACAGAAAGAAGAGTCATGGGCTGCGTGGAAGATAACTCTAGTCGCCGGAGCTATTGGTCTCGTTCTGTTTCTCATCGGAATTTTCCTTGGCTTCCGTTCGAAGCGGCGTTTTGCCAGTAAGCAGCCTGTTGCATTCAGTTTTTCTTAGGTTATTGTACGGGTGGTAGTGGGATCTTGATCTCTACTTAGCCTAAAATAAATTTTCTGTGTACAGTTGCATATTACCATGACAAGCTTTGTCGATACGATATATTTAAGGAAGTTTAGCGTCTGTCTGGCTTCCGATTAAATTTGAGACGTAAATGATAGCTGGCGCGTCCGGTTATCCCTCAATGCAGAGTGATGTAGGTAGAAACATTCAAAAAAGCTAACACACGAGGAACAGTCATGGGTATTAAGTACTTTGACTTTCCTTAACTTAGACTATGAGGTGGCCAGTCGTTTCCCATGCTGCCTAGTCATTCCACCAACAGTTTGCGGTGAAATGTACACGTATTTGGACGCAAGTGGACCAGGCTTATTTGTACCCTGAAAAATATTCCCCTACACCTTCTCCATTCTGGAGATTGGCTAACACCTATTCTGCCGCGTTAACTCATTATGATCATCTCTTTATTAAAGTTGTTGACTAATGCGAGATATGCAACCAATTACTGTATGTTTGCAGCTTTACTGATTTTCATTTCAGCTATCAACGGAAGAACGAAAGACCGGAAACTTCCACATCTTCCTAGCATGTATGAGAGTAGACTATGCTTCAGTGGTCTTCCTCTGGAAGGAATAGGAAACAACGGTAGATCGATGCGAAGAGCATGCAGCATGTATGAGAAAATAGGTTACGATTCAATTGATCAGGTACTGGAAGAAATCAGAAACAGAGAAGGGGCGGCACCTCACCCGCCCAACGTGCATCGATTCATCAACTATGAGTCAATAGATACGCCGCAGGTAGAAGCCATGAACAGAGGTAGACCGATGCTGGATGAAGATACCAAGTACGACGACCTGAGATATACGATCCATCAGGAAGAAGTCGTAAATCGTATAAAATAGAGCAAAATCAAGTCCACGGCTATGAATCACTCAGAAGTGAATCTGAGAAATTTCCAAACTCAGAATCAGCATCAGGAGAAGTACTCGAATCTGAAAAGAAGTAAATTCCTACTTTTGATCAAAAGACATGAGTATGCAAACCATTTGGAAGAAGTCACAAATCGAAAGAAAGTGAATCCACGGCTATGATATCAATCAGAAGTAATCTGAGAAATTTCCAAACTCAAATCAGGGTCAGAAAGAAGTGAATCCCTACTTGAATATGGGTAAGAAAGAAGTGAACTCCTACCTGGATCTTTGTTCAAAAGAAGTGGATCCCTACGTGAATGTGGGTCAGAAAGAAGTGAATCCTTATTTGGATATGGGTCAGAAAGAAATGGATCCAAACTTGTATATGGGTCAGAAAGAAGGGATTCCTTATTTGGATATGGGTCAGAAAGAAGTGAATCCCTACTTGGATGTGGGTCAGAAAGAAGTGAATCCTTATTTGGATATGGATCAGAAAGAAATGGATCCAAACTTGTATATGGGTCAGAAAGAAGGGATTCCTTATTTGGATATGGGTCAGAAAGAAGTGGACCCCTACGTGAATGTGGAGCAGAAGGAAGTGAATCCTTATTTGGATATGGGTCAGAAAGAAATGGATCCAAACTTGTATATGTCTTCAGACCCGACGAGTCCACCAGCTGCCCTACGTGAAGCGGATTATCTCGGTCTCAAGAACTATACACTAAAAGCAGATTCATATTAAATTATATAATTATATTTCCTTTATTGAAACGTTAAGTTGACAAACCGCAACTTAGTACAGATAGATAGAAAGAAAAACAAAATGACTACGCCTGATCTATTCTAGAGGGATAAGATGCCTGATATGACCCTAATTTGCTCGGGAGCTTGCTCTTGGGACCCATTTATAAAGTACTCGAGGGACAAAATTTTGTTCGTCCTTGGTAGTTCAAATTGTTAGCATCCAGAAATACAACATGTTGCCCACTAAATATTTCTAATTTGTTTAGATTTATGCAAATCATATAATTTGTAAATATAAAAGTGCTCGCTAGTGACGATTATAACCTAAAATGGCAGCAACAACTGTGGCATTATGTAACTGCAGCTATTTACAGAATCATCGAATTGTGTTGTTGCATGTGTTTTGGGAATCTTTATTGCTGTGTCTCTGGCAATCGTTCTGGTGGTCGGTGGTATTGTCATATTGATGTGGTATAAAGATCAGAAAGATGCAGGTTCGATACACAAGGTTGACTACTTAGCATCAAGATGAATTACGATGTATCACGCTTCAGTATAATGTACATAATAATAAATTATTATTAACATATCATGATTATTATCGGCATGTTAACCAGAGCTTTCATTATGACTTCACTGAAATGGTTTTAATCTTCGGTCATGCTGTACGGAACCGCTATTAACAACAATGTCACTGTTAAAACTGTATTACGAAGACTTACAAGAGCTAATGGTCCCGAATAGCAGCTGTTCTAGGTAACTCTGGTTAAATGATGAAGTATCTCTAAAAATTACAGATTGTATGAAAGTCTTTGTGTGTTTATTCTTTGACTTGTTCAATTGTAGTAATTCATTTCATCATATTTTTAGTAATTCATTATTTTAGTAATTCAACAAGAAATTGTCTTCGAACTGTTGAAAAGAAAAGCGGTACAGATGTTTTCTAAGTTGGAAACAAAAGTTATGAAAAGAGCATTCATGTATACTTCTCAGTGGTTGGCCCCTCCCTCTGGGACGGGCTCCCTTTGACGCTGCGCTTGCATCCCAGAATCTACTCTGAATCTTTCTATGCTTGCCTCAAAACTGTCCTTTTCAGCCGTGCTGGGGTCGGGAGCGCTCCTGAGTAGGACATTGAAGGGGCGCTAGGAAAACTTCGTGATGAATGAATGAATGAATGAATACTGTCAGTTAGATGTGCTCAGATCGCTCTGAGTTGCACTTCGTTTTTAGATAAACATGAGTTCTTCATTTTTGGAGTAAATTATCGCCACTTTTGCATTTATGTGCAGACGAAGCAGAAGAAGAATAGGAGCAGGAGGAGCAGGCGGAGCAGGAGGAGGATAAGGAACAGGAGGAGCAGTCCCTTAAGCTAGCCCAGAGGCAGCCATGGGTATGAAGTTTTAGCGACTTCATTTTTCTTAGCCTCAGCATATGAGGGCGGGTGGCCAGTCAGCTCCCTCACCGTCTGATCTTCCCACCGACAGTGTACGGTCAGTGTACTCATGATAGCTGAGTTTTGCAGGGGGTGCAAGTGAACAGAGATCTCAGATCTCATGGTTGGGATTTGAACCCCGACCTCTCGATTGACAGTTCAGCACGCTAAACACTACACTATGGAGCACCTGCCATTTATGAGAATTGATCTAAAAATGTGAGACGAGGCTCGTACTGCGAACGGATATCAGACACGGGAACACATCTCCGTACGGTAAGACTATTGAAGGTTATTAGGCTTAAGGTACTATTCTAAATCGGTTGATTGACTGTTGTTGACGGAGGACTTCAGGCGGTAGGCGGTTCCAGACAGATGGCCCTGGAACCATGTTGTCTTGTGTGACTTAAACGCAGAGCATACAGTTAATGAAAGTGATAAAGGACGTAATAGCACAATAATTCTGTTTTATTCTTTTATTAGTTAGTCTCGCTGTGTGACACTGACGTCATCGTTATAGACTCTTATAAGATGTTTTCTGATAGCTGCCTTTCGCTTCAAATCAACCATAATTGAACAGGGTAATTAGCAGTCTTGTAATTATATCTGAGTCTGGAGTGCCATTAAGTGTTTTTGAGGCACCGATATTAAGTTCGGGTCCACCTACACAATGCACAGTAATTATAATTTAATAATGCCCTCCCTGCAAAGTTTAGGCAGACTTAAAGAGAAAACTTTAACACACTGGAAGAGGGAAGTATTCAGTTTACCGAAGGCAGTATCGTTTGGAGAGTTGAGAAGATGAGGAGGTAGAGAGTTCCGGATGGCAACTGTGAATAATAATAATAATAATAATAATAATAATAATAATAATAATAATAATAATAATAATAATAATAAACGACGGCTTATAGAAACATTGAAAACAGTTACTTTTAATCAGTCTGTACATATGTTTGTTGGCTTTATGAAGAAATAAATTTGTCTTATAATAATAATAATAATAATAATAATAATAATAATATTAATAATAATAATAATAATAATAATAATAATAATAATAATAATAATAATAGGCCCTAGTAATAAAATAATAATAATAATAATAATAATAATACCTAATAATAATAATAATAATAATAATAATAATAATAATAATAATAATATTAGTCAGAGAACGCAACTTCCAGATGCCATTCAAGTAGTCTCCGAACAATTTTTATACAGCCTGAGGGATCATATCACCTCGGTCCTAAAAAAATAAAATAATAATAATAATAATAATAATAATAATAATAATAATAATAATAATAATAATAATAATAATTTATATTTCTATAGCGCCGTAGCACAGCCGAGGCCGAAGGAAAGGGCGCTGTACATGAGTTCAACAAATTAATCACAGTCATATGATTGTTTAAACAGATAGATCTTGAGCTTTGATTTGAATGTCTCCAGAGATGGCGCATTTTATATATGGTCTGGAAGACTGTTCCATGCAGTTGGTCCTGCGACAGAGAAGGAACAGTCGCCAAACCTCGTAGAAGACCGCGGGACCTGTAGCAGATTTTTGCTGAATGAATGCCGACCAAACACAAGACACGTACCAGGATGAACATACTTTCCAGCTAATGACGGTTGAAAAGCATATCAGCCTTGAACATTGTAAAAAGGTTTAAGCATGGAAAATAAATAGGGAATGATTTCTATATCCTTATATATGAGGAGTGTCAGCTTGATGCTCGCATAAGGAAACAAGTATAACGAATGCACCGCATGCAGGCGTGACCTAGTCAGTAGGAGAGTCCAAGATATAGTCCTTTAGCACATTTATAGTCAGAGCATTTAGGTCATCATCATATTCGTTTAATTTCAAAATAATCCAGTTGACAAAACGCAACAGGTTACAAGTAACACAATTAGCTAAAACAGTCAGGCTAACGTTAATAATTCTAGACAAATATACAAGTAATTATAATTATAGGACAATTAATTAATATGTATCTTTAAACAAGATACGTGGTATATAATTACATTTATCATTGATTGGGAGATTAAAATTATGAATTCTGGGTCGTAAGTTATATTTTATTTGCTGTGTAGGCGGGAAAATTCCTCGGAGAACATGACATGATTCCCCACAAATAGCCCGAAATAAGCCAGAATCAGCAGCTTGGGACATATCTACAACGCTAGACCAAAAGTATACATCTGCAGCCCCTGTAGTGCGTGTATTGTTAGTAGGCTTATAATTTGCTGATACTCGTATACTAAGGTTGCAGTTAGGACAGGCATCTCAGAAAGAAGCTTAGTTTACAATTTCTTAAACGCTCATCAAGGTCCATCCAGGGGCTGTCACGTCTCTGAATAGCTCTGAATAGCTTGTACTGTAAGAGCAGCTTTATAAATTCTCAGTTATATCACAATACAATACAATAGTCGTTTATTAAATTCAAAAGCTGACACAAACGCAACTTCTACAAATGTTCGGGGCTTCTATGGGAGCAGTATAAACTAAGAGACAAAGTCAGTAGGTGTTCTTATACAGGATGCGGGAAATGTAATTGCGATCGTCTTTTTAAAACGATACGATGGAAACAGCAGGAAAATATATATTTAAACAACAATTAGTGGGCCATTGCGTGTCGTATGTGCCTACAGGATGCAGTCGTTTTTATGAATTTACTTTTGGTGAAATACAGAGTAGACATTATGGTGTCATCATAGGCGGAGACTTGGTCTTGGGTTTGGGGGACCGGCGGATCGGCCGAAGGACGATCGGCGAGGCAGAAGCGCCGAGCAGGGGGAAGGTTTGGGGAGGGGATGTGCCCTCCCCTATTTAAATTTTTTGAATTTCGACACTGTAATGGTAGCATTTTTAGCTGTCATCTGAACAAAATTGCTCTATAATTTGAGTGCTGATAGGAACCAGCTGTCACTCGTGGCTAACATGTAGTTTGAGTCGTGTTTGAGTTTGGAGGAGGGGTTTGGGGAGGGGGATGTGACCCCTCCCCTATTTAAATTTTTTAATTTCGACACTGTAATGGTAGCATTTTAAGCTGTCATCTGAACAAAATTGCTCTATTATTTGAGTGCTGATAAGAACCAACTGTCACTCATAGCTATTATTATTATATTCACGAAATCAGAAATATTGGGGGGGATATAAGCAGCTCCGTCCCCCCTACCTCAAGTTTCGGGGGGGCCGTAGGCCTGTCCCCCCTAAGTCTCCGCCCCTGGGTGTCATGGTTAAGCTTGACCCGGAATTCGAGTCTTATTTCCTGTACGAAAAAGCAGCGGCCACACTCGATGATAATCTAATATTCTGACAGGCTGCCAGTCTCTGGATAGTACCAATTAATTTTATGTAGCAGAGTAGCAGCTTAACATCTGAGTGCGTTTGGAGAGTAGGAGAGGTTTTAGACGAGCAAGGTAAGCTAAATACAGCAATTGATGGATATAAAGTAAGTAAGTACTGCAACAATGCAGAACCGAGCTTTTT
The DNA here is from genome assembly GCA_020284085.1 of Aporrectodea caliginosa. Lineage (NCBI taxonomy): Eukaryota > Metazoa > Annelida > Clitellata > Crassiclitellata > Lumbricidae > Aporrectodea > Aporrectodea caliginosa. The sequence goes on along the minus strand of JACEVL010000835.1, from coordinate 489,594 downwards.
CTGTGGCAGGCCCAATGATTTGGAATGGTCTTCCTCTAGACTCTAGAGCTGCGTCTACACCCTGGGAGTTTGCCTGAAACTTTCCTTACTAAACTCAAAACTGTTCTTTTTATTGGAGTCGGGAGCGCCTCTGAGTAGTTTCCTTGAAGGGGCGCTATATAAATTCCCGAATGAATGAATAATGAATGAAAAGTATGGTCTTCAATGCACCATTTACAAACGCTCAATGGGACAACAGTTACATAATGATAATGATAAAACAACGAACTAATAATACTATTAATAAATAATGTGTAAAAACTTAAATGCTAGTGAAACATGATTAATAACTGTACAGCATCCTAGTGATAAATCCCTTTCTAGTAAGGGGTCAGAGCGCGGAATAGTAGGCCTACGGTTGGGTGAACGAGGTCTGAGGCAGTATCCGGATACACTGAATGCTTGAAGGCACCTAGCTAAGGTCTCCAGGTAAAGAACTAAAGACCTTTAAATTTAGAGCATTTTATCGCAGATCACCCTAAAAACTCTAATTTGTTCAATGTGTCTTGCTTATATTCAGTTGGATAACACTGTTTTTGAAGACGATTAGAAGAAATTTATATCAACACCTTTGTGCAAAAAAACTTCCATTCAACTCAGAGGATAGCAAAAATGACGCTTCTGAAGGCTATTCTCGTCGCTTCACTGTGTTCTACGTTGAATTCTACCAAGACTGACAGTAAGTCTTCAGCTTCACCTTCGAATTTGCCAACCAAATTGAAAAATTATTTAAGATCATTACAGTATAAGAATTATAGTATAGGCCCTAGATAAACCTCACCTAGTGAGATTATAACCTCTACTTACCTCCTGTAAAGTTGTTGTCAATAGCTTATCGGATATCAGTCGAGGGTAACTGCCGGTGACGGCACCCATGACGTTGCAAACCTTTAATATGCAATTTTTCTATGGCAACTTTGTACTCTTAACCGTTTCAGAGAAATAATGGAGTGAGTGATTTCACCAACGCTGCCCATTTGAATGGTTGCCACGTCATCTAGTCCGCAATTCAAATCGCTGCTAAACGCGAACAGGTATCCTCGCGCCTAGAGTCGTATTGGCGTAGGCGTTATAATTTAGCCAACCAGTTTAGTTAAATAGATGAAGGTATTAGACTACTTTCAACTTCTCTAAGGAAGATCCTCCATATGTGCTTTTTCAGTTGTTGCGCCCGATTTTGATTTTCCAGCTATACTACAATAATCCAGTTTCTGGTGGATATAGTTTTCCTACCATTGGCTTCTTAGTGCTCGCTTTCCAGTGCAATTCCCTGGCCTGATCTGCACTGCGCGTAGTCCTCCAGTCTCCAACTATAGTCGTTTAATCCATCCTGTATTACTTCGAGCCCTTATCTTCACAGTTTCATACTAATTCTTTCATTTTTAAACTTCGACTTTTCTGTCGTTAAAAGTAACATTAAATCGAAAGTCTTTTCTGTTTTGTAACATATTTACATATGAGGTTACCCGTGAAATATTTCTGCAGATATGAATGGAAGAAGGATGACTTTATACTCAATCAACATCTTCCTAATATCCAGAGAGGCGCAGATGGTAGAATAACAATACACCCTGCCACATCAATGGACGAAGGCTTCTACCAGTGTTTTGCTAAGAATCAACATGGCACAGCTTCTTCAACCGTCGCACACATTCAGCGAACATTTCTTGAGTCCGTTGCAGGAGCTTCTGCTGTTCTTTCGAAAACCGTTCAAGTGGGCATGCCATTTCATATCCAGGCTGATCCACGCAAAAGTTTCCCAAGGCCTATATATGGTTGGGAAATGGCAACTGACACTGTGGACAAAAATCCAGTTCCACTAAGGTCTTCGAAGAGGATACAAATTTCTGATAATGGTAAGGTCGATTTTTATATTGAAATTGCATACTCAGAAGTGCTCTTCGACATGTCCAGCTTAACAGTTTTAAGATATATCACAACGTATATGTTTAAATGTTGGCAGGTAATGCCGATACACCTATGTTTGCTTTATAATATGTCTGTTTTTAAAATTATTTTTTTAAATTATAATATCGATAATAATGATAACAGTGGTCGTCGAATCATTTCTGAAGTGTTTTGAGATTTGATTTTATCGTATAGCCTATAAACCTAAATTCAACAAAGTCGGGCAGCACACACACTAATGTCACATATATAGGCCCTACAGACAAGAATGAATACAATACAGACATATACAAAGAGACAAAAATCAGTTCATCTAGCTCTAGAGTAATTGCATTGCATAGATAATTGAATGAGAGTCACTAGCACTACATTTATACAATACGTGAACTTTCTGACAAAGTATTACTTTCTATCGCTGCGGATGCCTAGCATAACATGCAACTCACGTAAAACAAAGTTATAGCTGCAATTCAACTTTGGCAAAAAGAGGATGTCTCATATCGATGAACTTCCAACATCCATGAAAATGTCCCTCGATATTGACATTCTGTAATGTTATTTTTTGGTTCTAGGAAATCTTCACTTTGCTTATGCCCTTCCGGAGGATGACCTTGGTGGAAGAATTTATAAGTTCACAACCTACAACCCTTACCTGGATGTCAAGGCGGGCGGAAGTTACACAAAATTAACAGTAACAACAAGTAGGAAAATTCATCTAACCATCACTGGCATATTACTTCAAGCCAACAAATAAGTATTTTAATGGTATTTATGTTAATGAGATCAACGTTAATCTATTGATATCTTGTCTCTTAAAGAATCTGATGTCGTTGTGATGTTACAGATCCAGGAAGAAAAATCAGCGAGTTTGGTCCAACTTTAGCATTTTCTTCCGAAGCACAAACAGTTGCTTTTGTTGGAGGAAACGTAACATTCAGATGCTTCTTCTACGGATAGTAAGTTTACGTGAATGAGCCTCAAAAACTAAATAACCCTTTAAAAGAGCTTAGGACATGGTTACTTAAAAGTTCCACTTTTAAGTAAACAATCACAAGGCTCTTTTTTGAGATTCCGATTGGATTTCTGCCACAACTGTCCTCTATAAGAGGTTTATTTATGTATGCAAGAATGATGAATGAAGTAAATGAACTGTTTCCCGTGATGAAATTAAAGAGAGGCGTCGTTCTTTTCCTTCCACTCACCCCTTCAGCCGGCAGTGGACGAATCCCAAAGTCCTGTACGCGGGGTCTGTGCATAATCGGACTTTTCCGCTTACTCCCAACTTACGCCGGTTCCAGATTCTACTATTTGGTGAAGAAGACGCGTATATGACTTGCCAAGGAGTCGAACCAGCAACTGCATGATAATCGATCAATCGTGTTACCTATCGTATAGATCAATGATCATCATAATCCGAAATAACGACTTCAATGGCTGTTTATAACGTCTGCTACAGTCTGGGAACACGAGAGACATACGCTCGGAGAAGACAGATAAAAATGCGTCCGAAAAGAGTTCCGCTGTTATTAAGCGGCTTTATGTATTTGCTGAGGTTAAGAGATATTAACATTTTCCAATATTAATTACCTGTATTTTAGTCCGGCGCCTTCGATTTCCTGGAAAGGTCCAGGGAATACACTTCCCACTGGAAGATACGCACATAACTCCTTCAATGCAGAACTCACCATCAATAACATAACTGCATCGGATGAAGGAGAGTACCACTGCAGAGGTTCAAATGCCCGAGGACACAGCCCACATATATTTCACATACGCGTCGAAGGTCTGACATCTTAGAGTACACAATTGTAATAAATAAAAATTATTTATCGATCGAACCCTCTACTCAAATTGAAGTTAGATTACTTATAGTGTGCCGATAAGTTTTATTTGAGACAAAACCTAAGAAAGAATTGACATCCTGTTAAGTGGCTAAATGTGATTTCATAGAGGCAAAATATTATCATTTGAAGACTTGACGAATTTATGATGAAAATTCATTACGCTGTCTTGTATTGTAAGCTCCTATAATTTATAAATTGCAAAAATATATTGAAGAGCGAGCGGCGCTGTAAGAATTAAATATGTGCTCTACGCAAAGACACTTGTTATCATTTCTGTAATCCAAGTTTCTTATAAATTGGACAATGACAAGATCTTGAAGCCATCGTAATCGTAATCGTAAACTCCAAGTCTAAACGAGCTACTCGAAAGCTAAACACAGGGAACCGATCTATACAGAATCCACAGAACTTTTATCTGAAACGTATAAGAAGCTCTGTGTAACATTTAAATTTTTTACTACTTATGTAAACAGCTGTTCCGAAGTTTCAGAACAGGAAGGATGGTCCATACAATGTGAACATAACCGAAGGAGAATCAGTTACCTTCAACTGCAACGCATCCGCCAAACCTCAGGCTAAGATTGTCTGGCTCCAGAATGGACAGCCAATAAACAGTGAGTTAAATATATATATTTTATTGAACTCCACTGCTATCATCGGCATGAACCTGTTCAATATTTCCTCTTGCCCTCCTACTTCATGCTTCAATTCTCAGGCTGGGAGGAGTGGATGGATTCTTCAACTAATATTGAAATGAACGAAAGTAAGACCTTGTTAAAGAGACCGTGGCTATATCAATCAATCGTTTATTGTAGCCATTTGACATATATACAGCACAAGCAGTGAAAACTATCCAAAGAGAGGCAACAAAGGGGTTCCCAAAAGGGATCGAGATCCCGCTAGGTAGGGACCCCTGCATGTGGTAAATTTCTGGATAAAACGCACAAATTGCCTATAACACTGTGACAACGAGCTGCATTGGTTTACCAGTCGATTTTAGTACACTCCTGTACTTAAAATGGTAAAGGCGGAACAAAAGATCAGTACACGTTAGATGTCAAGAGTTTGTCTCTATTGCATTTCATGTGTGGTGAAGTTCTAAAACCTAATGGTCCTCTCTTTTCGGAACGATGTTCCGGTAAACATTCTTGAATGCGATTCTCTTCAAGCGACCATCGACTGATGCCTTGTGCATTAGGAAAAGGCGCTATAGAAGTAACCAGATTACATGGGATAGAAATACCTCTGTCTTAACGAGAAAAATCCAAGTCTTATTGTATGATAACCATTGTCTTAATCGACAGACTCGAGTTCCCTGACTAACGAGTATTGAGGAGCAAATTACTTGACGAAATAGACTTAGACAACCACTATTTCTATGGCTGCGAGCTTTGCAATATTTTATTGAACTCTACTGCTATCAATCATGGCTCTTTTGATGGTGGCAGAGCACTTTGTGAGAATATGGAATAGGACCATATGACTGTCTTACGTATTAAAAATCCTCCAGAGGCTCCGAAAGAACCCTCATATTATCTAAAGAGTTACATTATATAGGAGACGATTTGTATTTTTCAGCTGACAATCCTCCCAAGAGATTTGTGTTCAGCAACGACAATAACAGTCTGAAGATCAGAGATGTTTGTCGAGACTGCGTTGACGGAGAGAGAAACACGGATCTGATGGTTATTCAGTGCAATGCAAGCAACGTTCATGGATACGCATTTGCTTCCGGATACCTGAACGTACTTCGTAAGTAACCAGACGTTGTGACTGCACTTTTAGTTAAGCCAAAGCTAAGGCGCGGAACGAGCAGGCACTTTGCTCGTCTCCTTATTATAGTCTACATATTCATACGATTGGAAAATGATTGGAAAACGATTGGAAAACGATTGAAAACGATTGGAAAACGATTGGAAAACGATTGGAAAACGATTGGAAAACGATTGGAAAACGATTGGAAAATGATTGGAAAACGATTGTAAAATGATTGGAAAACGATTGGAAAACGATTGGAAAATGATTGAAAAACGATTGGAAAACGATTGAAAAACGATTGGAAAATGATTGGAAAACGATTGGAGAATGATTGGAAAGCGATTGGAAAACGATTTGAAAATTATTGAAAGCGATTGGAAAACGATTTTAAAACGTTTAGAAAACGATTGGAAAATGATTGGAAATATACATCAACTCTGCGCACTCATCACAAATTAACTATGCACTGTTACAGTATACTTAGATCGCTCCATGAACTATCAGTGCGGTCAGCTAATTTCATATGCGCATCCCAGCGCTTATACTGACGCATTATCCCGCTCATAATTATTATGTTATAGGCTACGTTCACCGAAAACACGGTCACAAACATACTCCAGATAGCTACAGTAACTGAAATAGCACTCACTTAACTGAAAGTTTTTCAATACAATTGTAGGAAAGTTGGATAAGATGCCGATGGTTGTCAATCGTACAAAGCATTGTGCATATAATTTTCCAGGATACGAAATTAACGATTAGCGAACGCTTTGGGGTGCTCGACCGATTGGTGCCTGTTGCATTACTAGAAAGAAGCTAGCTTTTAGCTGTGATTAGATCAAAACAGATAATCATCTTTATCGTCATCATCTTCTTCGTCATCATCATCATCATCATCATCATCATCATCATCATCATCATCATCATCATCATCATCATCATCATCATCATCATCATCATCATCATCACTATGATCATTATCACCATTATACTCATTCTAACTGTTTTGTTCTTTCTAGTTAGGACAAAAGTGACATTGTCGACCAGTTCAACTCTCGAATCGATTGATCTTGCTAAGGAAAACCTATTCCAGTTCGACTGTAGTGCAACGTCTGATCCGAGCACACCATTCACAGTTCGATGGTACAAAGTGGTGGACCAAGGACAGGAATTAGTGTACAACGAACCACCCTATGTCTATGTAATGCACGGCAACTTGACTATATACACTGAACCAAACTGCTCCACTACATGCGATAAATATCTCGGAGAATACAGGTGCGTTGGCGACAATGGATACAGTAGAGATACCACAACAGGTTAGTCAACTTTATGTCATACGGATTTGAGCCTGCTATCTATTAATAACTTAATTAATGCTGGCGATAGATAAAACACTGCTTTTCAAACAATTGACTCGTTACCAGACGCGAGAAAACATAACAAATGTATTATCACATAAATGTACTGTTTCAGCTGCTGTATTTTTAATTCGACCAGGCTTATGTATAGGCTAACCGGCGAATTGGCAATTAATTTTTTTCAAATGGCGTCACAATAATTAATATTATCATAATTAATATACCATTCAATGACACGAGCTTCTCAACATCTGTGTGCCTCTTTTCCGCTAACGCTTGAAGATCATTTTGTTCGATCCTGGTTATATCGCGTTAGGTCGGGAGCGCATGAGATGAGTCTCTCTTGAAGTGTCGCTATATAAATTTGCACTTACTATTACCATATAGCATATTGGATTTGTTACAGTGTGTATCGGGAACATGGGCGTGGCAGCGTCATCGTCATCGTCAGTTTGGGGGCCAATTCTTACAGTCCTGTTAATTGGTATCGTGCTTGTTGCCATTGGAGTTGTCTTCGGCTTCTACAGAAAACGACGATATAATGGTAAGCAAACAGTTTCAATTATTTCTAAGTAATAAAAGATGATCGCTTGTTTTGTGTTATAGTAAACGCCAGAAGCTATTAGTAGGGCCTATGCAACTGCAAACTTTCGTAATCGTGAACTCCAAATTTCGGTAGCGCTACTCAATTGCTATGCTATCCTAGAACACCAGCTTACTGCGTCGTACCAAAGGGGTTGGCCCTAGAACTTAACTTATAAACTTTATAACTAAACTTGCCTAAGGTTAAATCCTACAGGTTGACGGTCATCCTATATGCGGACATGTCCTTACACTGAAGTCAATGTCATGACCCCAATAACAAGAAATTTTGTGGAAGATGTTGCTTACCTCTACTGTAATAGTACTGTACCTTCCAAACGTTGACTCGCGCACGGAAATATCGCAAAAGCGCAACTGAGCTTCGAACCGTTAAACCGAAATTTAGCTAACCGTAGCCTACAGCGAAGCACTAACGAATCTAATGCTTAGGCGCTGGGTTAAACCTCTGGCACTTTGATTTTTCTGACGGTTGACTATATTCCCGCCAGGGCAGAAATTTGCTACGAGATTTCTGTCCCACCTGCGCCCCCTAGCCAACTTAACAATAATGAGTACACTGACAGTACACTGTCGGTGGGAAGATGAGACGGCGAGAGAGAGGACTGGCCACCCAACCTCATCAATCAATCAATCAATGAAACTTGATATAGCGCCCCTTCAAGATATTTACTCAGAGGCGCTCCCGGCCCAACCACGGCTGAAAAGAATAGTTTTCAGAGAGAGATAAAATGCAGGTGAAGAGTTCCTAGGTAGGAGACGGAGCTCAAGAGGAAGCCCATTCTTAGCCGAGGCTAAGAAAATGAAGTCGCTAACACTTCATAACCATGACTGCATGCCTCTCAGGGCTAGCTTAAGGGACTGTTCTTCTTTTTCTTCTTAACTAAATCACCGTGTTTCGGTTTTGTCTATGATACTTCTCGTTTCAGCTGCCAAGAAACGAACGACAGTCACAGGAGAAACAGCGATTTTCTATTCTAACAGCGTCTACGAAGAAATAGGATACGAGTCTATTGATGTTCTGCGGGAAGAAATCATAGGCAAGGAACGGCCAATGTTCCATGCGTGTAGTATGTACGAATACGTTGGATATGAGTATCTAGATCTGATTTCGGGAGAAGCGAGATGTTCAGCGGAGATAGTCCAGTCAACGGTGCAATCGAATGAAGTGAATCCGTACATAAATCCTGCCCCACATTCAGTTTCTCCACAATTGTATGCGACTTTACATGCGTAGACCTTTCTCGTTGTTGAGAACTAAGTCACATATACTGTGAATATATATTTTACATATTACAAGTAAAGCTTATAAATATAATGCTTATGAGATTATTAGCCTATTAGTTTAATATCTACTCGGAATTCGATACATAGGCGCATAAGTAACTTACGATTATCCGCGTATTAATCAAAGCTTTCATGTAACTTAATTAAAACGTGCTTAAACTTCGCTCGGCTTGAACTGCTGTATAGGAAACAATTGACAGTGTTAACAATGTGCTATGGTACAGTACTACGAGGACTTGAAAAAGGTGATGGTGCCCAGAATAAGCTGCAGTAGATAACTAGGATTCTAATGTTGAAGTACCTTTAAGCAAAAATAAAAACGACAATACGAAAGTGTTTTGTGTGCATTTTTTCTGACTAGTTCTATTTTGGCCATTGATTTTATTTCAATTTCGTTAAAATTCATCTAGTAATTCAATAACTTCTGGATATTGGCTCCACTCAGCTATTCAGAGGCGCTCCCTCCAGACCCAAGTCAGTGCTATCAGTAACAAACAAAATGGACCTCAGGTGTTTCCAAAACAGAGGAGGGGAGAGCTGAGGGACTCAAGCCGCATTTCATACAGAGAGATGGAGGTACTCAACGTGTTGGGCTCTCGGGCGTTCTCAGTGACTAGTCCAAAGCTATGGTATTCGCCCCCGAGTTCAGTTCGATCGATGATTTCTTTGATGTCATTCAGGCTTAGACATAAGACTCGTATCTTTCATTTGGCTCTTTCACCGTAGCCTAGTTTCTGGTTTCTCTGGGCTGCACGAATTCAAGCTGGCCTCTCCAGTAAATCTTAATTTGTCTTCGCCTTTGAGTACTGACCTTGAAGCGGCACTATATAAATTTCTACTGATTGATTGATTCTTGACTGCGATGTAACCCGATTGATGTGTGCGGCATTATGATAGCGGCGCTATAGAAGTCATTTGACAAATTCAGCTATGGTTGATATAATAGATTAAGCAGATAATTGTAGCTACATGAGTGCAGTCCAATAAAAAGGTATGCAGCTTGCTCTTAGCTGCACAACGTGTGAACAATGAAGATAATTTCTGTAATTTTTGAGGCGTTAATTGTCGCTGATTTTTTCAAGCATAATGAACCGATGTATTTGCCGAGTCACAAGCACCAGTGAACTGTGGACTAGATTTCAGATGCAGGAACCCAACGTTGTGATATGAGAGACTGTTCTTGGCTTTCGTTGCTTGGCTATGTAAGCGCTTCAATGTCAGCAGTTCAGCGCGGACAAGTTTTGCGGAGTTGAATGTTGTCGGCTTTCAAGCACATGAACTTGCTTTAGTAGATGTCGAAAATGAAGATTCACAGCTTATTATTCATCGCTTTTCGCTGTTTTCTATTCACAGCTACAGAAAACGACGGTAAGTCGTGTTGTGGATCTCGCCATAAGCTTATCGGATCTAAAAAATATTAATGATCGTCGTAACAGGCATTGATATTATTGTGACTGACGAGTATAACAAACGCTTGCAAATCAGCTGAGTAGTTTCTTTTTAGACATGTTGCTCTCGGGGTCTGATATCTTGGTGTGCTTATGTTTAGAACTATGTCAGAATGACCATAGCTTTAGTTTTAGAACGATCGGTTTAACGTGCTTACTATAGTTTAATTTCTTACCTTTCGTACTGCCAATTTCCAAACGGTATTGCATCAGAATGAAATTTAGGCCTATATTATGAATCTAAGGTGTTATAGCACATTCCCATAATTAATACGAAACTAATGACGATGTGACCCTGGTGTAGTATTTAAAGTCATCTATACGACAGAAGTGTCTACAATTCTTCGGATTATGGGCAGTTCTGTTAATCTTGATTCTTGTCAGTTCTGTTAATCTTGATTCTTGTCACTTGACATCTGTTGGCGCTAAACAATTTCTTTTATGTATATAGGTTTGGCCATATCCAACCTCCAATAGGAAGAACTGCACTGGTTACACATACGAAAATGCATCGAGCCTTTTTAAAGCTATCAAATTCAAGCTTATGCCTGCCTGCAAGACATAATTGTCTTGCAGGCAGTGCTCATCTTAGGAAGCAGCGTGTCTCTGGCTCTTCAATCAATGACTGGAGATTTCTTTCCTCTACTGTGTAAGGGAGGTTCATAACTTCCAGACCAGAAATTTACTGTGATCAGCCCTTCCTTCTGAAATACGCTGTATTGAAACCTGAAATTTGAGGTCTTTGCCTTTCTTCGCCACTTTCCCATAAACACATGGAGACCATTCAATTCTGGTTGAGTGTTGTCAGGTCCCTTGCACCCCGATCATAAAAAACTTATAAGTTGTGCTATATAATTTGCTCATAGAATTACACAAAAATAACAATTACAGCAGTGGCTGGTGTACAAGACATCAGCCTAATATTATAAAGCTACTTCTTTGGATAAAAGTTATTAGTCAATTGGCTGGTTTGCTTCAGAATATGATGACCTCAAATTTACTCAGTGAGTAATATTCAGCAGGATCAATTGGAATAAAGCATCATAAGCAACCAACTTTCACACTTGATAAGAAAGACTTTGCTTTAGTATTACCTCCTTCGAAGCCCACTGGAAACCAGCAATAACACTGTCCTTGATTTCGTTGAGATACTGGACTCCCTTTGTACAGTCAATCACCACGTTGGGTCCGTTGGTCTCTGGACCAAAGCACCAGATCTTACGGGCTTCTGTCACATCGTAGTCATACTTCTCAGCCAGGTACCTGGCACGCTCCTTGACCTCCTGACGAGGTGTCACATCACCCTTTAAAAGGAAGCCAGAGTGTCAGAAACTATGATCACAATGCCAAAAAAATAATCACAATGCCAAAAAAATAATCACAATGCCAAAAAATACAATCATGTTCTAATTTCACTGTTCTTTTTTTAACATTAGAGTTGCATCAGTCCTATCGATCCAAAGTGGTGTTAACCTCAATAAATAATTCAGCACTAAGTGATCATCATTTGCAACCACCTTCACTTCATTAAATTGTTGCTTTTGAAATACTATTATCATCATTTAAAACAGCAACACCTCAGTAACTCTAAGAGACCTTCATACTTAATGAAACTTGGCTGAACAGCAAATTACACAAATATATATTTAAAATAACTGTTACTGTCTGCAGTTCCATTTGATTGGCTATTACGAGAATCTTGTTTGTACCTTGTCGATATCTTCGGCAAGTCCATCGGGCATGGGCCTGGCCTTCATGTATAGACGATTGTGTTTGTTTGGCGACTTGGACAAACACATCCTGTCCGACTCCTCGCTCACTGTTTCTCTGTACGAGACAACAGGTTCCGAGACTTTGATGGGAATGCAGGCATGGTCTTCCTCAAGATCCTTCAGGCAGATCTCAAGATGCAACTCACCAGCTCCAGCAATGATGTGCTCACCAGACTCCTCAATTGAGCACTGCAATAAAAGTTACAAACTTCCAAGATAATTCACAGACTCACATTTACATTGTTAGAACATTATTGTTCACTTTAGTATCTATATTCACTTGACCTGAACTACTAGCTTCACATCTTTCCTGATCAATATATCCGATATCTATTTAAATTCCACTATGCTTTATTTTCCATTCAGATCATATCCAATGACAGTTTAAAATCTGTTAGCAAACATATCAATTTGGAGGTTCCTTAACACGTTAATGAAAAGCTACATTACTTTCCCAGTCACTTTAAGTAAATAACAGAATTACAAACAAATCTGCCAACAATTTCTTCCACATGTTAAAAACGACAATAGTTGGAATCACACATAATTAACACACCTGAACCAGAGGATCAGACTTGGCCAAGCGCTTAAGACCCTCGACCAGCTTCGGCAGGTCAGCTGGGTTCTTGCACTCGACGGCAACTCGAACAACAGGACTGACGCTGAACTTCATAACTCTCAAGTTGTGGGCATTCTCAAATGTCGTGATGGTTCCGGTCTTGATAAGGAACTGGTCCACTCCGACCAGACCACAGACGTTACCGCATGGCACATCCTCAACTGGCTCAGTGTAACGGCCCATCATCAGAATTGTCCTAATAAACACAACATTCCACAGTTTGTCCAACACATTAACATCTGTATTTGCTAGAAATATACCACTTCTGACAACTTTGGGTCATTGTTAAACATGCTATTTCTACAACTTCTAATAAGTGCTCATATGGTACAATTGGCAATGTGATTTTAAATTCCAGATCAACATCTGAACTGGGGATAATTTTGCTGAAAACCATATCTTTGAATGTTATTTGACTTACTGAAAAATATGTTCTTTATTCTGACAACTGTTGTTTCAGTTAATGCTAGTAAGTCAAAATGTCCATAATAACCTCATTATCACTGTACTGTTTAGGAACAAGCAATTATGCTACAATTTAGTATAGCAAACCTTGAAACAGAGAACAATGCATCATAGCACATCACATGTCAGACAAAAATATTGCAATCCCTTTTCAATTTCCTCCCTGTCTCACCAATATCATTATAGAACAGTTTACTAGATGACTTAAGTAATGGTCCAAACCAACATTTCACCAGCACAAACTAAATTGGTTTCAGTTTCCTTCTTAGAATCTGTACCTCTGCTGTAGGTGTACCATTTGCATTGTAACGACTGGCTAAATTCCAAGTCAACGCTTTAGCTTTAGAGAATATGGAGCCAGTGGCATCACTGTTCCAAAAAAATTTTCCACAGAACCTGTACTGCTGTTCACTACCGATCCAACAAAGTCATCGCTTTATCTTAGCCCATGATAAATCTTACAGCTCACTCAAAACAATGTAAACACTATAAAAAAATAAATTAACCTTCTATGACGAACGTATACAACATGCCCAGACTTTCCAAACTCAATACTGAGCCAAACGAGTTAACACAGCTTCCCCAGCAGTAAAGTCGCCACAACATGACAATTTAATTTATATCGCTTCTTTGGCCAAAGGGTTAAGAATTTAACTTACAACTACATGGTCAAACTACCGTCAAACTAATTACTATGTTAACCCTTTAATACACTGAGAGGAAACACATAACAGCTCATTCAAAGCATTTTTACAAATTTATAGCATGCTAACCTCTGGATGCTCTTGATGTACAGATCTTCCTTCTTTCCAGGGATGAAGTTTGGTCCCATGATGCGAGCACTCATGCCGGTCGTGACAACACCAGAGAAGACGCGTCCGAAAGCAAAGAAACGTCTGTCTGAGGCCGGCACCAGTTTAGATACGTACATCATCAGAGGTCCCTTTGGGTCGCAGTTCTTCATTGCTGTTAATGCACCATTTTTCATTTTTCAAACCTTGGTTGAATATAATTCCTTAAAACTACATTATCGCATTGGGAATTCTCCCCTTAATTCTGTAAGAGTTCAAATAAAGGGCTCCATTAATTCTTTACGTCATCCATTTTGGCTGCAATGAGTGAAAAACAAATGATATCCATTCTTTTTTGCACATACACTTGCAAACAGTCCATTTGGCCCCTCTGAATACCGTTACAGACAACTATTACTGCATCAACTGCATTAGATGCAGAGAAAAGACTAGTCACACCACTCAAAAATCTAATTCTCAAGTAATGCCTTAAGCTTGTAGAAAGGAAAACTGCAACTCACCAATGGCAACCTCGTCGTCGTGCGGTCCTTCATAGAGCAGCTCCATACGGTACTTCTGGGCGGTGACAGGTGAAGGCAGGTGAATGGTAATCATCTGAAGCAGGGCATCACCAGCTGGCAGCCACTTCCTCATGATCACCTTCATCAGCTGATTCTCCTGTTTCTCCTGTTCCACATCAGTTAATTTAACTCCTAACTTCTCAGCCAGGGCAATAGCATCTGCCTTTGGCTTCTTCATGCAAAACTCGAATACCTGTAATAAGAAAAATTTTTAATAATTCAGACTTTCTGACCACAAAATCAAGCTGCAAATTACAGCCAACAGCATATCTCCTAAATTCCATCGGGTTCTCGCATTTATGCCCCCAAGATCCCCCCCTGCAACGATTCACAAAGTCAATTTAAAAAATTATTAAATTATGTGTAAAATTTTTCCAATTTTTATAAAAAAATTTTTTAAAATACCAACGAAAAAAAACGGGAAAAAACAAAAAATTGAAATTTTAAAAATTGGTATTTAAAAGGCCATTTTTTTTAGCGGCTTAAAGAAATACAAACCAAACATACTACCCCAGGATTAAACGGGCGGAAAAAATTTGGAACTGGTATTAATCAGTAAGAGCCTGAATGTTTATTTTCAGCTTGCTTCAGAATGAAATACTGACCACACATACTACTCGCATGGAGTAAATTCAGCAGGATCAATTGGAGAAATAGCATCATTAGCAAGCAGCTATATTATAAAACAAAAGCAAAACTAAGTGGAGTTTTTTAGTGACTTCACTTATGATTAGTCTGAATGAAGAACCAATTACAATCAAACAATTTCAGTCACTAGTATTGTTATTTTTGTGAGGTAGCGACACAAAGGCCTTTACTCCTGACCCAACATCCTACATTTAAAAAACAGTATTAGTGAAAATATGTATATCAGCCCACTGCTGCACCTTGGCTTTTATGTATATAGGTTTGGCCATATCCAACCTCCAATAGGAAGAACTGCACTGGTTACACATACGAAAATGCATCGAGCCTTTTTAAAGCTATCAAATTCAAGCTTATGCCTGCCTGCAAGACATAATTGTCTTGCAGGCAGTGCTCATCTTAGGAAGCAGCGTGTCTCTGGCTCTTCAATCAATGACTGGAGATTTCTTTCCTCTACTGTGTAAGGGAGGTTCATAACTTCCAGACCAGAAATTTACTGTGATCAGCCCTTCCTTCTGAAATACGCTGTATTGAAACCTGAAATTTGAGGTCTTTGCCTTTCTTCGCCACTTTCCCATAAACACATGGAGACCATTCAATTCTGGTTGAGTGTTGTCAGGTCCCTTGCACCCCGATCATAAAAAACTTATAAGTTGTGCTATATAATTTGCTCATAGAATTACACAAAAATAACAATTACAGCAGTGGCTGGTGTACAAGACATCAGCCTAATATTATAAAGCTACTTCTTTGGATAAAAGTTATTAGTCAATTGGCTGGTTTGCTTCAGAATATGATGACCTCAAATTTACTCAGTGAGTAATATTCAGCAGGATCAATTGGAATAAAGCATCATAAGCAACCAACTTTCACACTTGATAAGAAAGACTTTGCTTTAGTATTACCTCCTTCGAAGCCCACTGGAAACCAGCAATAACACTGTCCTTGATTTCGTTGAGATACTGGACTCCCTTTGTACAGTCAATCACCACGTTGGGTCCGTTGGTCTCTGGACCAAAGCACCAGATCTTACGGGCTTCTGTCACATCGTAGTCATACTTCTCAGCCAGGTACCTGGCACGCTCCTTGACCTCCTGACGAGGTGTCACATCACCCTTTAAAAGGAAGCCAGAGTGTCAGAAACTATGATCACAATGCCAAAAAAATAATCACAATGCCAAAAAAATAATCACAATGCCAAAAAATACAATCATGTTCTAATTTCACTGTTCTTTTTTTAACATTAGAGTTGCATCAGTCCTATCGATCCAAAGTGGTGTTAACCTCAATAAATAATTCAGCACTAAGTGATCATCATTTGCAACCACCTTCACTTCATTAAATTGTTGCTTTTGAAATACTATTATCATCATTTAAAACAGCAACACCTCAGTAACTCTAAGAGACCTTCATACTTAATGAAACTTGGCTGAACAGCAAATTACACAAATATATATTTAAAATAACTGTTACTGTCTGCAGTTCCATTTGATTGGCTATTACGAGAATCTTGTTTGTACCTTGTCGATATCTTCGGCAAGTCCATCGGGCATGGGCCTGGCCTTCATGTATAGACGATTGTGTTTGTTTGGCGACTTGGACAAACACATCCTGTCCGACTCCTCGCTCACTGTTTCTCTGTACGAGACAACAGGTTCCGAGACTTTGATGGGAATGCAGGCATGGTCTTCCTCAAGATCCTTCAGGCAGATCTCAAGA
Organism: Aporrectodea caliginosa; assembly: GCA_020284085.1. Taxonomy (NCBI): domain Eukaryota; kingdom Metazoa; phylum Annelida; class Clitellata; order Crassiclitellata; family Lumbricidae; genus Aporrectodea; species Aporrectodea caliginosa. Next base: position 472,757 of record JACEVL010000835.1, on the reverse strand, counting down.
TGCAACTCACCAGCTCCAGCAATGATGTGCTCACCAGACTCCTCAATTGAGCACTGCAATAAAAGTTACAAACTTCCAAGATAATTCACAGACTCACATTTACATTGTTAGAACATTATTGTTCACTTTAGTATCTATATTCACTTGACCTGAACTACTAGCTTCACATCTTTCCTGATCAATATATCCGATATCTATTTAAATTCCACTATGCTTTATTTTCCATTCAGATCATATCCAATGACAGTTTAAAATCTGTTAGCAAACATATCAATTTGGAGGTTCCTTAACACGTTAATGAAAAGCTACATTACTTTCCCAGTCACTTTAAGTAAATAACAGAATTACAAACAAATCTGCCAACAATTTCTTCCACATGTTAAAAACGACAATAGTTGGAATCACACATAATTAACACACCTGAACCAGAGGATCAGACTTGGCCAAGCGCTTAAGACCCTCGACCAGCTTCGGCAGGTCAGCTGGGTTCTTGCACTCGACGGCAACTCGAACAACAGGACTGACGCTGAACTTCATAACTCTCAAGTTGTGGGCATTCTCAAATGTCGTGATGGTTCCGGTCTTGATAAGGAACTGGTCCACTCCGACCAGACCACAGACGTTACCGCATGGCACATCCTCAATTGGCTCAGTGTAACGGCCCATCATCAGAATTGTCCTAATAAACACAACATTCCACAGTTTGTCCAACACATTAACATCTGTATTTGCTAGAAATATACCACTTCTGACAACTTTGGGTCATTGTTAAACATGCTATTTCTACAACTTCTAATAAGTGCTCATATGGTACAATTGGCAATGTGATTTTAAATTCCAGATCAACATCTGAACTGGGGATAATTTTGCTGAAAACCATATCTTTGAATGTTATTTGACTTACTGAAAAATATGTTCTTTATTCTGACAACTGTTGTTTCAGTTAATGCTAGTAAGTCAAAATGTCCATAATAACCTCATTATCACTGTACTGTTTAGGAACAAGCAATTATGCTACAATTTAGTATAGCAAACCTTGAAACAGAGAACAATGCATCATAGCACATCACATGTCAGACAAAAATATTGCAATCCCTTTTCAATTTCCTCCCTGTCTCACCAATATCATTATAGAACAGTTTACTAGATGACTTAAGTAATGGTCCAAACCAACATTTCACCAGCACAAACTAAATTGGTTTCAGTTTCCTTCTTAGAATCTGTACCTCTGCTGTAGGTGTACCATTTGCATTGTAACGACTGGCTAAATTCCAAGTCAACGCTTTAGCTTTAGAGAATATGGAGCCAGTGGCATCACTGTTCCAAAAAAATTTTCCACAGAACCTGTACTGCTGTTCACTACCGATCCAACAAAGTCATCGCTTTATCTTAGCCCATGATAAATCTTACAGCTCACTCAAAACAATGTAAACACTATAAAAAAATAAATTAACCTTCTATGACGAACGTATACAACATGCCCAGACTTTCCAAACTCAATACTGAGCCAAACGAGTTAACACAGCTTCCCCAGCAGTAAAGTCGCCACAACATGACAATTTAATTTATATCGCTTCTTTGGCCAAAGGGTTAAGAATTTAACTTACAACTACATGGTCAAACTACCGTCAAACTAATTACTATGTTAACCCTTTAATACACTGAGAGGAAACACATAACAGCTCATTCAAAGCATTTTTACAAATTTATAGCATGCTAACCTCTGGATGCTCTTGATGTACAGATCTTCCTTCTTTCCAGGGATGAAGTTTGGTCCCATGATGCGAGCCTTCATGCCGGTCATGACAACACCAGAGAAGACGCGTCCAAAAGCATAGAAACGTCCCTTGTCAGTGGTCGGCACCATTTTAGATATGTACATCATCAGAGGTCCCTTTGGATCGCAGTTCTTGATTGCTGTAAATGCATGAATTTTCAGTTTTTACTCCCTGGTTGCATCTAATTATTGAACACTTTTAATACACGAGGTACGAGTTAACTTGCATGTCATTTCGTCAACAAAGACGTAACGTACGACATAACTCGTACCTCAGTTTACTGGGCCTAGGACTGTGTGCACTGGCCAAATGCTGACACGGCCTGGTAATAAATGGCCCAGCAGTCAAAGTTTTAATAGTACATTATCATCCTACTGGGAATTCAACCCTTAATGTAGGTAGTTCAAATAAAGGGTTGTGTTGTCAATTCTTTACATCCATTTTGGCTGCAGTGAATGCAAATCTGGCATTAAATACACATGCTTGCACATAGTTCATTTGGCCTGACTCAATACTGTTCCTGAAAACTATTACTGCATCAACTGCATTAGATGCAGAGAATACAGACTGGTCACACCACTCAAAAATTAAATGCTCAAGCAATGCTTTAAGCTTGTAGAAAGCAAAAAACTGCAACTCACCAACGGCAACCTCGTCATCGTGCGGTCCTTCATAGAGCAGCTCCATACGGTACTTCTGGGCGGTGACAGGTGAAGGCAGGTGAATGGTAATCATCTGAAGCAGGGCATCACCAGCTGGCAGCCACTTCCTCATGATCACCTTCATCAGCTGCTTCTCCTGGTTTTCCTTCTCCTCAACAGTTAATTTAACTCCCAACTTCTCAGCCAGGGCAATAGCATCTGCCTTTGGCTTCTTCATGCAAAACTCGAATACCTGTAATAAGAAAATTTTTTAATAATTCAGACTTTCTGACCACAAAATCAAGCTGCAAATTACAGCCAACAGCATATCTATGTTAATTAAAATAAAATGCACATGCATAGACAGTTCTGCACAATTTAGTTGGAACTGTAATTGAAAATTTATGAGAACATTTCAAGAAACTCATCAGAGGCACTCCCGACCTAACAAAACGAAACCACGATCGATCGAACAAAACGGTCTTCAAGGATTTGCAGAAAAGAGCCAGCTAATGTTGCAGGTTATTCCCTGTTGGTCCCTCTACTTAGAATGAAATTCCCCTTCACTAAGGGCTAAACTAATGACTGGTTTTTCCTCTTCGGTCTCTCGTTCTTTAAAGAAGTTTCTTTTCCCCGCAGTTTTCGTGCGGAGCGCACCTCTGAAGTTAGTCTGAGAGAGGCGCTATATAAAAATATAGATACAATATTCCACAAGTATGGGCTAGCCGCAGCAAAAAGTCCAAGCTGGACCGTGGACGTCCAACCAAATTGCCTTGTACAGCAGATGGAAGATGCAGTTGGTCTTACAGTTGTGCTAAAGCATATTGTATGGATACATACTCTTTACAATTTAGTTAACCATCTTACATTTAAACTTGATATTGATAAATATACAGCTTTCATCAGGTTGCTCAAGCAATCAACTAATCTCAACATGTTTTGGTGATCTAACATTAAAATATCTGATTATCACCCTATTTATCTCGATTATGGATATTCGTAAAAACAGCAAAACAAAATTATTTGCCTTGTAGATTGGGTCCAGGATGTACTGGGTAAATCCACGAACGTATCCTTCCTTGCACTCCTTTTCCCACTTCTTCTCCTTGGGACTGTAGAACTGGTCACCCCAGAGCCTCTTCATCAGCTTGTGCGCCTCAATCTTGAATTTATCCGAGTACATTTCAGAAAACTGCTTGAGGGTGAAAGCCCATCCATGAAGACCAGATCCAAAGCCGACTGTACCCTTGGCTGGATCAACCATCACCTCACCCATTGGTCCACCATCCTCGCCATATGTCGCGATGATGACGTTCACGTTTTCCACTGTACGCTGGAACGTCTGGTAGAGTTCCTCGGGGGCCAGTTGGAGAGTAAGGAGTGCCAAGTCCATCTTGTTCATAAACAAGACTGGCTTGATTCTCTCGGCAATTGCCTGACGGAGCACAGTTTCAGTTTGGACACAGACACCTGTTAATGAAAAATTAAGCAGCTTCAACATGTGCTAAATGAAATTTAAACACTAACAAGACTAAGTTACTGCATTAAGCACATCAAATGTGTAGATTTTATTGCCACATTTGGACTCTTGCAATTTAACATGTTCAAATGCTACAGCATTTTGCGGCGGTTTAGAAGTTTGGAGATTATGATTACAGCAGGAAATATTAACGCTGTGTAAAGAAACTAACTTTTCTAGAAGTCTGTAGTATGATTTAGAATCAAGACTAAACAAAGCACAGGCAGGAATTTTCATATTACACAAAGCATTTTCGATCTGAAAACACTCCCGAGTATTCAAATCAACATCTAGTACTTTTGATGCATAACAATGACGTTCAAACTTGGCAGTTGTGAATTTGTGCTAGATTTCCTGTGAATTTCCCGTCCGCTGTTTTGGGGAAGGGGATTTCAAACAATTTTCTCACCAGAGACACAGTCAACAACGACAAGGGCTCCATCAGTGACACGCAGGGCAGCTGTCACCTCAGATGAGAAGTCAACGTGTCCAGGCGAGTCAATCAAGTTGATGAGGAAAGAAGTGAGTCCCTCTTCACGGGGCTGGGTGATGTGCACCAGATCTTTCTCAGGCAATGAATAGTACAGGGAGGTGACACTGTGCATCACAAAAACAAAATTAGTTCAATCATAGATAAATGGGCATTTACAAATAAATATCTAGACACATTCACACCATTTTATAGCCTCGGACATTTGCATCGTAATCGAACATTTATGTAGCGCCACTCAAAAACCGAGGCGCCCCCTCCCGGGCCAATGTCTTCACATTAACATCGGCTGTATATCCTGTTTTTCAGCACCATGTCGAAGTACTGGCCTTGGCAAATACTACACACAAATAGTTGCAAAAAAAATTATTTAATAAACTTATGTAAACAAATGTTTAGCCTTAAAAGAAATACCATCCATTGAACACCATTCCATTTTCTTGAAATGATGTCAATTTATTGAATATAGTGCACTATTAGAAAACTTCACAACTGCATGAAAATGACTCAAATGAGTTATAATTTATACAAAACGCTGTCAACCAAAGATTATTGATGAAGATGTGCAATGAGGAAATATATTTCTGGAAATCTGCTGTTTCTAACCGTCTCTAAACCTATTAATGAACTAAGTTTTAACTTCAAACTTTAACAATAAGCTCCATACAAATGTGAAACTTTGCATATGGAACTAATAGTACTCGGTTCGTACTTGAATCCAGCCAACAGTACCTCCAAATAGTACTCTGTAACCCAGTTATTCCCTAATACCATTGCACCGTGTAACTGTGGATGCATAAACTCCTTATTCAGGAGAACATATCGAATTAAGTTAACATAAAGGTCTATTATATTAACGAATCTATAGACTTACGTGGACTTTATGGTAATGCATCGTTCACAAATATCTGCTCCTGTATCCGTAAACCTCATTTCCCCAGCCTTAGCGGAAGCGATGATTCCAGCCCTGCTGATTAGAGAATCCGTAACAGTTGACTTTCCATGATTATCGGTTAGAATTCCTTTACCATAAACCTGCGATAATTATATCAGCTAGGTTAGAATTCTGCGAGACTTTGGCAAAAATATTAAAATTAAGCCGATGGGGCAATGCAAATGGCTGTCGTGTCTACGTGTTCAGTCGTCACACTAAAACACGGCTTCACAAAAAACCGAAAAAAGCTATCCAAGAAGCAGGATATTCGTAAAATAATTATCCTGAAGCTGAACAGTAGTCTTAGCCATAGAACTGTGAGGTAAAAATCGACAGATGGTACGAACCATTTTGGATTTTTTTAGCTTTGTTGTCTCGACAAAATCTTCCACTTCTCTACCTCTTTTGAGGTCTGCATACGAAAGGACAGAGAGGAAGTCACGTGTCTCGATCGCGAAACCAACGACTACTTATATACAAACGGTCGCTCGGTCTCTCCTTCAACAGATGACACACGAGTTATGCAATAACGTTATTTAGCTCATTTACTCCCCTCCATCACCGTGACTCACAAGTTACGCAATCGCGCTGTTTCCCTCATTTAAAACGTCCTGCGTATATAACGTATAGTTAGGCTCCTGCATGTCTGATAGTATTAAGTAAACTAGCGACTACATTTCGCAATTTGCCTTCTAAGATGGTATTAAGTTTCTGTTTTCTTATAGGTGTTTGCTCTTCTAGTTGCTAAGGGCCGGCCTACTCTAAGTGGAATATACAGAAACCGGATTTTAAGCAATAAGGCTGTCGTAATCGCAATCTCAAGACTTCAACAACTGTTACAGTTATACTTCCAACAAACTGATTCGCGGAAACCAGCTTAGGCTATTCAAAGGCGCGCGGCGCTTACCCAAAACGAACGCGATAATTAAGCAGGTAGCCTATAGGGTGAAAATTCAATCGTTCTAGGTCAATATCCAAAGGAGTTGGAAATCACACGATCTAATTAATATCGATGGTGATTAGAACTGAAACTGCATGTGGCGTAAGGGAATAGGAGGGATCGGGGTAGAATTTCTGAAAGAGCAGTAGCCTATATAGGACAAGGTATACGCCTATACGTGGTTTCGGTTTCTTTGGAGAGATAGCAAGAAGTGAAATGTTGGTGAGTTCGTAGGATTTGACGTGATTAGGTTGGGAGGATTGAAGTATGTTATTGTATGTAGGCCTAAGTGATCTGTAATGGTTTGTTTTCTATAGGCCTATCAGGTATTTTAAGACAGTGGAATGGTTTTAGGACTAATAATAATAATAATAATCTTTTCTTTAATAAGCGCCTGACAAACGCACTGCGCTGTACATTTACATGTTATGCAATTTAAATCTTAACTACTAACAGAACAGGCAGCTTGCAATACAACGGCGCTAATAGCAGCCTACAAACATATCCGCCCAACGGGGGCTCGAACTCAGTACCTCTCGGTCTGTGTGCCAGATGTTATCCAATGCGCCACGCCCCCGGCCCCCATATAGTGAATCGTGATGTGATGGACCAGGTATGTGGGGTTTTAGTGACAGCACGATCACGCTGTAGAAATCTCGAGATTAGGCCTAGGCCTACGATTAAAAATGTAATTAAACTAGGGATCCTATCCTATAGCAATCGAAGTATATTCTGCACTTAGGCCTAATTTTTGGCATCTGTGGACCATCGACGTCGATACGATACTGTGGACAACCCCGGGGTTCTTTGATGTGACCTGCGCGCTTAACTTAAGTAGCGCTTTAAAAATTTCCCAGCTTATGATTAGGCCTACTATTTAGCTAACTTAATTATCTGTCGATAGGAAAGCATAAGCTATATATATAGGCCTTGGCCTAAGGCTTACTGTTAGACCTTATTGGCGTAGGCCTATTATCGGCTTACTGCATGATTCATAGGCCGTTCCGCCGTTAACGTCTGCCTTCAAACGGGTAGCTATTGTGAAAGATCAATAATTATTTAGCCTATTGAGAAATGAACAGGGTCGAGAACGCACGATAGCTATAGAGAGCGTGTTCTCTTAATTTACATTTCCCTTACCTTACACCCTGGAAAATTTGTCGTAGTTTTTCATTTTGCGCCACCTGTCGAATGGTTTTTGGGTCGCAATCATTATAGGCTAATTGGGCGATAATTAGTCCGTAATAGGCCATACGTCGATGTAAATAGGCAACAGTTTCAGTTAACAAAATGATGGCTGTTGACGGGTTATTTAAAGGTTTGCACAGATTAAACATCATTTCGCAAGTTTAAGTAGTTTGTATGGTTCACAGTAAGAGTATGTAATGATCGTTAAATCCATCGAAAATGAAGATTACGGGTACGCCCCTTTTTTAGACCCAAATCTGCATTTTGTTGGTGCCCGTAAGCGGAAAGCATAGTCGAAAAGAATTACTTTTTCACCGAGTTTATGAATACGATGCCCTCTGTTCGGTTACAGCGCATTTAGGTTAAAGTAGGGCAAACTTTTAGTATCGGGGGCTGAAGGATTATACAGTATCTTTGGGCATGCAGCGCGGACAGCGGGCGGTAACAGGTTTTCTTATGACGACAGTAACCCTAACCCTGACCCTAACCGACCCTGACGACGCCTAACCTTCCCTAACCAACACTCACGACGCCAGTAAGCTTACACACTATATCCTTCAGCCCCAATACTATAAGCTTGCTTAAAGTAGTAGTAAAAGTGTTGGGTGTGGTGTTCGGTGCAGTTTACCAAGAGGAAAGGCCAGAATAGGTGGATGTCTATGGTGGAGGGAGTTTTGGTCTGTGATGAGTGGAATTTCTTCAGCCTTATTTTAATAATTGTCTAAATTCGATCATTCCCAAGACGCCCATTTTATGGAATATTGGGCAAATCTCTTTTCTGCAGCTGTTTTGTCCATAGTATGAAATTGAGATTTTGAAGAGTGTAACAGGCATTAACATTTGAACTAAGCTAGCTTGCATGCTTCATTTAAAGACATGCTAGACTACCCAACAAGTAGACCAGTAATGTGAGAAAATTTGTTGAACCAAGACATAATAACTGTTACATAACATTGTCCTCACAGCTTTCTCAATGACCAATTGAACCTCATGTGAAAATATCCTTTAATGTTAAGGCAACATCAATCAATGAATTTTCGTTTATTCTATCAACACAGGATGACATAGACGTATCGTGTTTACAATCGTAAATAAGGCATCTATAGCTCTGAGATAGGTTGTTATAATTAAGCCGATGATTAATTTATGTTTTTAGATGGGATACGGGCTATAAAATTTCCTTCTTCCTTTTGGGGAGAGTGAAATATTTAGCGAGTTCTTGTTTCTGAGAAAACTGTCTCACCACAAATATTCCCTGTTTACCTACTTAATCTTATTGACATTACTTTAACTTGCCCTACTTAGTTCTCAATTCTGTACAAATATGTTTTTGTTGCACTATGACAGAATACATCAAAGACAGCTAACCTAAGAAAAAGCAACAGAGCTTTACAGCTGCTTGAGTTATGTTTTTTTTATTTTTACAGAGTTTGGTGAAGCGTTTGGACGACTTTTTGATCATCGACCTGTTGTCCAGGGTGAAATTAATTTCTGCCAACGTGAATTTGAGGTGTTGTTATTATTATGCAAGTTTCTATAATTTTTCTAGTTGCTAGCATGTCAGTTTGTAACTTCTGACCCCATTGTTCAGCTTGCAATGCTTTAAGTACACTTAAGGTACAAATACCCGACAGTTTTCTATCAAATACCAGGGTCCCCTCATATGGAATAGCATACCAGAATGTGTTCGTGCGGCCATGAGTCTAGCCTCATTTAAAATCCAAATCCGTGCACACACAATAAAAAATTGTTAAATAAGAAATGTTAAATAGCATTGCATTTGTTCAGTTCTTTTTTTGGTCTTTTTTGGTTTTATTGTCTTTTGTTTTACCCTAAGGCGGAGGGAAGCTACCTCAACGCTGTTATTTCTGGGCTCCCAAGCTACTGCCACTGTGTTAAGTATTTGTCACTACTAAGACTCATTGATATTATTTTGTAAATAGGCCCCCACTCAGCGGGATTATTCCCTTCGGGTAAGCCTATTGCTCCCTTATGTATGCTGTGATAATTGCATATTAAATGATTATGCTTTATGTTTAATTACTGTTAAATATTATTTGTTTTGTGTCTTTGTGTTATTGGGACCAATAAACAAATTGAATTGAATTGAAATTGAATTGAAAGGTGCACTGAAATTGACTGTTGTTGAATTTTAGGAGAAGTGGATTGTTTGGTGACTATCCTGGTGAATAAAGAGACGGTCCTAAATCATTTTTGACTTGGTACATGCCCTTCTCAAACTTTGGAATGTGCTAGTGCACTGTTTCCCAACCTGGGTGCTGCGGCACCAAGAATCCCGTGAATCCGCTTTATGGGTGATGTGGCTGGATGTCAGAACCATAATATCTGTTTTCTGTCAAAAAATTTGAAAAGCTACTGATGATCACTAGTGACTTAGGCATATAACTATTTCTTAAAAGTAAACTAGTGTGGGTGGAAATAGTCACAACACCGGTTGATACAAGGACTGTTGCTTATCATCAAAATAGAGAACTAACTGGGAGTTAAGTAAATGACACTAAGGCCAGGTGCCATTGACTAAATGACTTTAGTAGGTTCCTTGTTCTGAAAGTGATTGGAACCATTGTGCTAGTGGCTATTACAGCAGACACTACTTTTCTATGCGCAAAGGAGTGTGGCATCGTTGTCTTTGCAGGAGGTAGATGCCTCGGGAACTGGCCAGGGCAGGGCCACAAGTAAATTTTTTTTGGTTTTTTCATATGCTCCTAGGCACACAACTCTGTGTGTCTGTGCATGCGTGCGAGCGCGCATGTTTACTTACATTCTAAGAAACTCAAATCACTGCATGCATGGTTATCTAACCATGTGCCAAGACTAAAAAATTAAGTTCTTCTAAAATTTAGTCACTAATGCTTCATATCTTTCAATGCCTCTCGTGAGGGCAGTGTTGTACGTTTTAATGAAAACTAAAATGAAAAATTTCGTTAACAAAAACTCAAGGTTATAGTTAACTGAAACTAAAACTAACGATAATTAACTTCAACTAAAACTAAAGATAAATGATAATGAAATAAAAACTGAAACTCACGAAAACACATTGAAAACCTAGCGTCCTAGGATATTCAATGTCTTTAGACATGGGGCTGAATTGGTGGAAATTGGAGAATCACATTTCGGCAGTTCGTTCAGTAATCTTCCGATCTTTGGAATTTGATAAAGTCTTCATAAAACTCAGCAAGAAATTTTCACCATATTAATCATTAAAAGGACATGTATGATACATGGCATGTTGATATAATACAATACAATACAAATGAAAATTTATAGCTCGCTTTAACAAGACAAGTCTTGCACGAGAGCGCGTTTCGCTACATTCTTAGTCATAGTGCAGGTTAAAAAACTGCATTGGCTTCCTCTCTCTGACCGCATTCAGTTTAAAGTCCTTGCTTTGGTCCTCAAATCCAAACTGGGACTTGCTCCAAAATACCTCAGGGATGTCATTCGTCCTCCTCTTTCTGCATCTTCTCATCGGCCTTTACGATCTCTGGACCGATCTGACTTCTTTGTCCCACGAGCTAGGACTACGATTGCTCAAACTCGATTCTTTGCCATCATTGGGCCCTCTTTATGGAATGCCCTTCACTTCACCTTGCGTTGAGACTTTCCTTTCTGGATCATTGTCTTCATCTCTCTCTCTCCTTAAAACATATTTCTTCTCTCGGGGTTCTCGCACTGGGAGCGCTACTGAATGGCCTCGGCTGTGAGCGGCGCTATATATTACTAATTACATTACATTACATTAAACAGATAAGTTTTTAATTTTGTTTTAAACTGTGCGACAGATATGCACTCTCGAACTGAAGAATAAGGGTTGCTATTGCCTAATTGCAGTAATTTGATGTACATTGTTGATGGCTAAGTATCAGTGAACGAATAAATGGAATTAGAACTAAAACTGAAGAAACTGAATCTATAATAAAGGAAGTTTCAGTTTTTATTAACTAAATTCAAACTAGGACTAAAACTTGGAGAAATAACTAAAACCAGTAATAGCTAAAACACCTGTTATGTGAAACTAATAATAAGTGAAACTAAAACTTGAGGCAAAACTAAAACAACACAACATGGGGGTTAATGAAAGGGCCTTTTCTTCTTCTTCACTTCTGTTTGATTTCAGTGTTTGTGTTTTCTCTTTAAGTATTTTAGTATTTGTGCATTTCTCTTATCAGATGGCAAGTGAGAAAAACATACATTGCATCATGTTTGGCAATTGTAGGAGAAACGTGGCAATCGGGAAGAAACACGACTGCAGAAATGCCTGGAATATGGGAGAGAGATAAATGAAAAATTAATTCCACAAGTCATTGAAATTGTACAGACAGATTTGCCCAAATTCAGCATTTCAGGTGCAAAATGTGTTTACTTCTATTTTCTGTTATTGTTTGTAAATACTGTAATCATTGAGTGACATGCATAATAGATGAATATTATGGTATTAATGTTGGTTATTCTGTTTTGCATTTTCTAAATGTCTTTGTTTTTCACAGGAGTTAGGCATTAACAAGTAGCATAGCGATTGCATAGCATATATAATTTTGGCGCTAATGAGGAGACTGGATGTTACATTTTTGTTTCATTTTAGTATTTTTTTAGTTTTTGTGTGTGTTTATGTTATGTGTTACTGTTCTTGGTCTGCATCATTTGAAGTTGTACTGTTTGCATACATGTACTATCTGTTTACTGTTGCATAAGTGTACTGTGAGTTATTCCAATAATTCATAACTTTATCAGTGCCAAAGAGCTAAGTCTAGGGAAGCAGCTTATCAACAATCATTAAGCCAAATTAAATTGATGAGGCATGTCAGTTCAGGCATTATGATTCGTGACTGCATTTTCATTTTTAGCGACTGTTGATAGAATGCCTTGTGCAAAATATTAGCAATGCTGTGGAAATCAGATTAGTGTGTTATTGGTGATATTTTCCGTTGGTGCTGTTTTGTGCCTTTCTATGTACATGAGGTAATACGAGCTTCTTCTTTTTCTCGTTTTTGCAGTTGCAGAAGCTGTCAGTCTATCTCAGCAGATCATGGACAAAGAAAACAAGTCTCCAAAGGTAAACATTTCACACTTATAGACAGCTATGGTAGTGAGTAAACAACAGATCTTATGATGCCCTTCTGTCACCAATTGTCTTGGGAGACATTGTCTTGGGATTGAAGAACAATAGCAAGCAGCAGCAAGTACTATAAAGCAAACGTGACCATATTTAAATGTTGCTGAAGAAATGCTTTATATGAATTCCTTATAAAACTAAATGTTTGAGAACAGTATCAATACCATGACAGGGTAATGTTATACACTTAATTGTTAAAAAGAATCTGATGTGCTTAATGCAGTATGGCATGTGGATCCCAATTTTAATTCAACTTTATAACATGATCTCTTTTTAAGAGATTAATAATAATAAGGGATTTACATGCAAAGCATCAAGCTTGAGTTTGCCTCTAATTCCAAGTTGAATTCAGTTCAGGATCCATATTCTAGACTGCATTATATCACAATCTTTGTTATAAAGATTGTCTATTATAAGGAAACTCATGTGTATAGGCTTTTAAACTGCAAACAGTTTAATAGTTGTCTCATAAGTGCTTGTTTGTCTGTAAGATACTAGGCAGAAAGTCAGATTAAAATAAAAAGTGATGCACTTGTTAATATGTGTCTATAGAAAAACTCCTGTCATCAGAGTATCTTTGGCCTCAATGCACGTGAGGGAAGCAATCAAATGTCCTCTCAACTTATGCAAAGGATGGATGACAATACAATACAACTGAACTTTTATATTGCCCTCCTTCCAAGGTTCAGAAGTGCACACTTGACTATATGACAGACCATCAATGGCACAGATACAATTATGTTGCAAGAAATTTTGCGCAAAGGACTTGCTCAAGGTCCCTACACAGTAACCGTCTCGGATGAGGCTAGAACCCGTACTCTCCTCATTACAGGCCGACCACTCTAAATAATCGGCCACCATGCCCTAGTTGGGCTCCTGCGGTATTCTGCAGTTGGTTGCCTATCCAAATAGTAACTGGTAACTTCACAGCACATGCCAGTGACACATCAGCAGCATAGTGGTGAAACGGTAAGTGTAGTTACAGTAACAGCAACAAGCACTAAGGTTGTATTGTAATGTTAGCTGTTAGCTATTAATAATACTGTACATTTACTGTTACATGTTTTGGTACGTACATGTGGTGTAGTTGACTGATGGCTTGCTCATATTGCCAGAACCAGGGGTGTCTATCCTCCGAAGTCATTGGAGCAACTTCCCCCTCCGCTCCCCTCCCTGCAGCCACTTTTACTGTCTGTAGATTATGTAATAGGTATTGAACTTTGGACGGTTACTTGAGGTTTTCTGCAGTTTCTTAAAGATTTTTAATGGTACGATATTTAAAATTTTTTAACTTCCCCCTAATTTCCGAATGAGGTCCCCCCATGTTTCTTGGGTGGAGCATATGCTCCAAGGTTTCCATAATGTAGACGCCCCTGGGACCAGATCATTTAGTGTTTTTGATTCGACCCTGTTAGTCAACTGATGTGATGAACAGAAATGGATGTTCTAATTAGAGTCTTGCATTTTTACAGAGTGAATGGCTAGAAGAAAGACGTTTACAGCGGTCTAGGGACTGGAGTGGATTCCTGGATACAATGACGTCCAAGGTGTCTGACATCGACAAAGAGTTTGCAAATGAAGTGGCCCTGGTAAAGACACACTACAGTGAACTGGAAGAGAAGTTGAAGATTACAGATCGCAAGGAAAGAACGGAAATGGCTCAACGTAGCCAAACAGGAATCGATCGAGATGATAAGACTGCTGTTGTAAAGGACACTGTAAATGTAACACAGGAGGTCAAAGTGGGAGATGGTCAGGAGGTCAAAGTGGGAGATGGTGAGGAGGTCAAAGTAGGGGATAGTCAGGAGGTCAAAGTGGGAGATGGTCAGAAGCTCAAAGTAGGAGATAATCAAGAGCTCAGACTAGGAGATAATCAGGAGGTCAAAGTGGGAGCTGGTCAGGAGGTTAAAGTGGAAGATGGTCAGGAGGTCAAAGTGGGAGAAGGTCAAGAGGTCAAAGTAGGAGATAGTCAGGAGGTCAAAGTGAGAGATGGTCAGGAGGTCAAAGTGGAAGATGGTCAGTAGGTAAAAGTGGGAGATGGTCAGGAGGTCAAAGATGGAAATAGTCGGGAGGTCAAAGTGGGAGATGGTAGGAGGTCAAAATGGGAGCTGATCAAGAGGACAGAGTTGGAATTGTACAAAAGGACAAAACAGAAGTTGATTGTTGTGAAGATATTGCACCACATTGTGTTCAGGAGAGCAGGTCAGAGGTCGCCAACAGCATCAAAATTGTGGAGGACGAGATGGTGAAAGTTTCTGAAGATAGTTCTACAGATATCCTGTGAAATGATGACGCCCTTCCAAAGGACAGGAAAGCAGTCAGCATGGAGAAAAACCAAAATTCAATAATGGGAAGAGGACAATGGCAGTCTTTATGGAGTACTTTTACAACATGGATCAAGACACGGAAGAAATCGATCAAAGAGGCTGCTGACAAAATTGACTGATGCAACAACAGGGTGTAGAGAAAAGTATTTGTAGAGAATTGTAAATATTGTTACCCACCAATGTTTCAGTGTACTGAAACAACTGCTCAGGGTTTAACTTGATTTGAAGTTTTGTAAATGTGCAACTTTGTAAATTATTTGAGAAAGTTAGAGTTAAAATTCATATTTACCGGTACTGTATGTATTAAAATAAATCATTAGCACTGTACACCGATAATAATATATTTGTGATTTTTGGTCTGTCCTTTCCTTTGGTAACTGCTCATCTGAATCTCTAACCAAGCAATATATCAACGCGCCTCTGAGTAGTTGTCTTGAAGGGGCGCTATATAAATTCCATAGATAGATAGACTTCATTTTAACTCTGGAACGATCTCCATCCAGAATTCTGTAAATTCACTGTTGCTTGTACCGATATCGTCATGCACCCACCATGAAATCTGCATTAAGCTCAATATATTGCTCAGGCATTTAATTTAAAATTAAAGTCCCACCTTTTCAAGAAATGTGATCCTGATCCATCCGCTACACCACCTACCATTTTTTTCCCCTAAATACAATGCAATATTTGAACAAATGACTTGATGCAGTACTCGTGAATAATCTGGTGCCCTGCACTTCAATTTTAAAGAGTGCTTTAGCAATGTGAGATTTTGAGTATCGTTATCTAAGCCTGCTTCAATTTTCTCTTGTTACAAATTTATGTTAATTTTGTCTATATTTTTATCGCCATCTTTATTATCCAATTGGCTTATAAAACTGTTGTTTTATTGCAACGTTTCGAAAAGTTTAAGTGCCTTGCTTATTTTGGGCATCGATCTCCTTTTTCATTTCCTTCTGTTTGTTTCTCTATTTCTCTGTATTGTGTATATAAAGGTTTTGTCTTCCATTCTCTGTTGAGAGGCATTTAAGTTTTATCTAATCTATCACTCCAGTACAGCAATGAATTGCAACTATGCAGTTACAGACTCATTTCTAAGTATCTGTCAAAGATTTGCTAGCAAAATTGTGTTTGAATTTAATGACAGAGTATCTTCGATGGTGTTTTCATTATTATAGCAGTGCTACTGAAGTCATTAGATTAGATGAAAATTAATTTTTTTTTAAAGAAATGCAAATTGCAGAAAAACCGTACTTTACGTTGGTAAATTATTTTATATTGTCAATTTCAAATAGAAGATGGATTGATGAAAATGATTGTTTGTCTAAATGGAAGTTGGATTGATGAAAGTAATTCTGCTTCAATAGAAGCTGGATTTAGGGAAATAATTGTTTCCGTAAATAGAAGCTATATATTGATGAGAATAATTCTTCGCTTAATTAAAAGTTGGATTGATGAGAAGTAAATTATCAAATAGAAGTTGGATTGATAAAAAATTTTTTTCCTTAAATGAAAGCTGGATTGATGACAGTTATCATAGACTGCTTACTTACCAACGTTAAGTAGGGCATTGAAGACATTAATATAATTTAGCAAGGTAAACTACGGGATAATCCAATTTGCATCCGTTTATGGTACACCAGGGCCTTTACTAAAGAGTCGGCCTAAGGATAATGAAGATAACAAGTAGTTGTTATTAACCAACTAAGACCTAATCTAGAAAAGGCTCGTCTACAGTACAGAGCAAAGAAATGCATTCCTGAATCCACCCAACCACCTTAGACTGCCAGATCTCAAAAAGGCAATCGGGTACAGAAGCTGTGACCATTTTCTAGATGGCCGTGAAAAATCTGAAAAGTAAGTATGTTTGTGTGTTCATGGGATTAGTTGCGTTGTTCGAGACTAAGCATTTTAGAAAATAGCGCCTAAGTTCGCAATTTTGTAATGCCACCTGCAGGTCACGAACCTACCTGACACGTAACTGCTCATCGTTGTCTTAAATGCAATCGGCAAGCGGTCACAGCTTCTGTACCCGATTGCCTTTAAAATAACAATAATTAGTAATATATTCATTTATTAAACCTTGCTTAAAGGTTAATTAACACCCTGAATCAAACTATGCGGGTTATGACAAAGTGTGGTGTCCATTTCCAATGAAGTAATAGGCCTACATTAGCTAATTCTTGTGCCTTCCACCACGCACGTAACTGAGCATAAATTAGCGACTTTCTGCGTGGTGGCAGGCAATCGATAACTTATGCTCAGTTACTTGTGCAGTTAAAAATGATTTATACGCTGTCAAACGATATTATGAAATAAAAATCACTCCGTAGTAACAGTTTTTATTTCGAAGGCGCGATAACGTCACGGTGAAGATATGCGCTATAAAATTTGCTTCTCATTTCAGAATCGCAGTGTCCACGCCTCTGGCTCACTCTACCTTGTGCATCGGTGGCGTGATCGACGGCCGTGTTTTGGGCGTAACTGCTTAATATTCATGAATATTTATATGCTGCGGCAGAAGCACGTGATCCAAATACCTAATTAATATTAATATTATAGCCCGGACACCATAGTCTAAAACGGGCAAAATCTGGGTTGGATAAACGATGATTTCTGGCTCGTGTTTAGTAGTAATATCGTCCATTGCCAGTTTTATGATATAAACAGTCTTTGCGACTGTTGATCTGTTGCCATCGCACCGGAAATATGTGCTTACATTTAAATTTGTGGAATTTCTCAACCGCTGATGCGCGTGATTACCGGGAGGCCAATGAGTCAGCGGAATTCGATGCGCAGGGACTACTTTTAAAACGTTGCGTTTCATTATCTTGTGATTCCTCTACAAAACCAAATTTTGATGTGTTGTTACTTTGTAATGAGTGTTATTAATATGTAAAAATTTAACGTGTGTGTTGGTGTGTGTTTATTTATAATTTGAGCGCCATGACGTTTTGTCGCATTGCGACAAGGAAGGCGTCACGTGACCTTGATTGTGATTCGAATGCGCAGTTTAGTTTTGCGTGGTACGGGTTATAGTTCTATTAAACAGAGGTTTAAATTAAGTTATAACGTATTTGTTACCAGCGATTTTTAGGATCGACCGTTGCGGAGATAATTCTTTGATTTAAAAATTAATGCACGTAGCTGACATTGAATCGTAATGAGCTGTCGGCAGCGATGATTGGTTCAGATCTGGCGGAAGCATTTATGCAGTGAAACGAAGAACTAGTGAGGTTATAAAAGGCCGTGTTAACAACGGTCGGTCTTTGTCGAGCGCGCGCTGTTAAGCGTTAGGCAGTGAAGCTTTCTCTGGATGTTTTTAATCTTCACGGGTTGCATCGCGTGTTTTAGGTAAGCAAAGCCGATTAATTCTTGAACTGTGAATTTGTTTGAAACTTGTACACGCGAGGATATTTGCGAACCAAGTCGGGGGATGAATTTGGCGCCTTGGGATCTAATGGATTATTGCACCGCATTGGTAGATACTGTGCTTTGTATGTCACATAACGGAAGCCGTGCAACGGTTTGCGAATTTGAATCGTAGGCAATGCGGCTTCTGAATAAGTGTTACGGGGTAGCTGTTGTCGAGGATTTTAAATCTCTGGAGGATAGTGTTGGGCTAGGATTTATCACAGCTTGATCTCAATGCTCTGTTGCGCGTAGTCTGCTACAGCCCTGTCAAACTTGCGATGAGTGTTAGAAATATTTTTCGAATTTCTGATTTTGGATAATTTTATTTGGGGTTGTGCTTTAGGCGCGCAATGCAATTATACCCGAAGGCGCTTACCGGCAGCCGAGAGAGCCTTTGTCGTTAGACTTGACGGGTCGGTCCTTTTAGATGGCGTTGCATTTAAATCATCGTGTTGTTGGAGACCGTTTAAGAACGTGATTATCCGCAAGTGACTTACTTGTTCAGCTGGAAAAGTCTCGGCTTGCAGGCTGTGGCGAACACAGGATCTATCGCCGACGATGCATTAAAAAAGTTTCTGATCAGTACACCTTTTGATTTGGTTCACTTCCATCTTCAGCGCTTCACCTTTGGTACAATCCCGACTCGCCACCCTGGATTCGAGTCAAGAGTTCACAGCAGATAACAGTTGTCGGTGGGTGTTATGTAAAATAGATATGGAACGCATGGCGAGACTAAATTTGTAGGCCTATTTAAATGAAATCGCCACTATCAACATTATGCGTGCATCAGAGTCGTGGTAGCGGTAGTAGTCAGCGGACGGCCTACTGACCAAGTATGACGCTGGTCAGTGGTAAACGTTTGTTCGACTTGCACTGTTCATATTCCCTGAGGTCAATAGTTGGATCAGCGTCACACGCAGATCACGCACAGTAGACAAACACAAGAAAAAGCATTGCTGCAGATGAAGGAAATCGATTTTAGAAATTTTCGCTCAGCTGCCTGGCTTTTACAAGAATTCACTTGGCGGCGGTTGGACGAATTTCAAGCACGAAGCGCTTCCGATATCGAAATTTCCTCCATTGAGGACTAGTTAATACTGATGAGTTGCAAAACACCAAGGATGAAAGACCAAGCTTAAACCCTTGCTGTGTATGATACAGAATAGGGGCGTCCGTAATATGACACCCTACGGATGTTGCGGACAAGCTTCAAACTTTGTCTGGATTAGAGTTATAAATAGTAATTTCTTTTAGTAATATCCGAATTGTTTACGTGTATTTTTCAATACTAATTAATTGAGTATTTCAGTTTGCCCATCCCCGTCGAGTAATGTAATAGGCCCTCATAATAATAATAATAATAATAATAATAATAATAATAATAATAATAATAGAGCCTACTACTAATAATAATAATAATAATAATAACTGATAATTTATATGGCTCCATAACACAGCCATGCCGTTACAAGGGCGCCTCACAGTTAACTAACAGCAGGGTAGGCCTTAGAGAACAAATAAGTCTTGCGTCCAGATTTCATGAAGTCAATTGTGTTAGCCGCTCGCAGGGCAGGAGGAAGACCGTTCCAGCATCTGGGACCGGCCGCCGAGAAAGCGCGATCGCCAAAACGGGTCCTTATGGATACACCGACAGTTAAGTCCATTAGCTAACTAACTTAGAACTAGCAGCATTAGGCCTAATGGTTTTCGAACGGATTACTATCGGCCGAACTGTCTGGATTTTGTAAATTAAGCAGTATGGATATCAATGAGAGTTTGTAAAGCGACACTATAAGATACAGAGTGATGGCAGCAGAGTAAAACCTGTCGCGCCTTGTGTTGCCCTAGGCGTGATACTCATTCATTCAATCATTCTGAGAATTTATTTAGCGCATCTTCAAGATAACTACTCGGAGGCGCTCTCTACGCTAGCCTGTTGTGAGGTTAAGTGTCATTAGGAACGAAAATATTACATCAGTTAGCAAAACAATACACAGTAAGCTAGAAGAGTCACCACTGGCGGGCCAACATACACTCGCGGGACCAGCCAATGGATTGCCGTCGACGGCTGAAGATGACGTGGATGTTAAGTCTCTGAGCCAGGTTGCGTTGATAGAGTAGAGCGACCACAAGTGCTGACAGCGTTCGCAAACACGGTGACGATGCCGTCGAGCAGTCCTCACTGGCCGTATACGACGAACGTCCGGCTATTCGTAGAGGCACAAGGCGCACGCAGAAAAAGGCATTCGTCGTGTGTCGGTCGGTAGATTGAGGCGCCTCCTGTGACTGAAGGTCGAGGTCACTACAATGGCCCGCGTCGGTCGTCCTCCACCGAGGTGAAAACACGGCTATATGACGGCGTACACGATCCGTATGGCTGAAGCTCGACCGTACATAAGAAGGATGGGCCTGATCCAGTCACATGGCGACAAGGCGAGTTGCGAACAATATGCCATCAAACGCACAAAATCCTTAGCAAACCGACGAATAAGTCCGGCACGTAAACCTAGCACCAGAAACTCCAACATGTCCGAAATTACTGAGAAAATTCTGCGTTTATAAAAAATATATTCCGTCGAAATGACGGAGAATTCGATCATCGACCGACTTGGCCGATATGGTGGTACTGAACTCGCCAAAGGACCAAAGCGACGTCGATCTTTGCATCCGTGTGCTGGTATCCGGGATGGATGATCTGACAAGGGTCCGGTTCACCTTGCTGTGAGATCGCTAGATGGTGTGTATCCAAAAAGTTGTAAGCTACGAGGCCGTGCACAACTCGGAGAAGGGCACATCCGTTATAAATAAGTAGGCCTAAATGAGCTTTTAAATTGACGGGTAACGGTACGGCAGCTTACCTCACCTGTCGTGTTCAAGAATAGTCATCGCTGGTAGAGACTGGACTGAAGACTCCTGGTGAGTTACAACCGAATATCCACTTCCTGTGTCAGATAACTACCAACTGGATCTGGTTGCGAGGTCGCGAGTCGAGTTGATTCCTGATAGCGTAACGATACGAAGCGTTGCAAAACCCTTTAAGCAAGATGCGAGGCTGTGCAAAACTTCCAAAAGGGTTCACAGCACCGAGAGTTCATTTGGCCCGAAGTTCGCTCTCCGATTCAGGAACCAATTCAATGGATCCGCGAAGTTTAGGCCCACGAATTTGCGAGGCCTCGAGACTGATTCTAGATACACGTAGCACAGACTTGACATAACAAGCCCGCTTCAATGAGCAGAAAGCGGCCAAACCGCTAAGGCAATGTTAGGCTACTCAGAAACCACAGATAAGCTAAACCACAAATTCAGTAACGTGACAATGGTAACGGTCTTTGAAAATAGACCACAATTGTAACATCCTGCATTCAAGTGCAGGAAGATCAGTGTAAGACGTGTAATATGCAGTGGCGGCGTCAGACATTTTTTTCTAGCCAGGGCATAACCAGGGCAATTATACAAGTAACCAGTGCAGGGGCGGTTGATGCCCCAAATAAATTATTGACAGGGCAAAAATTCTGGCAGGGCAACGACCAGGGCAAAGGCTTTTTAACCAGGGCATTTGCCCTGGCATGCCCTGGTGTAGTGCCGCCACTGGTAATATGATTCAAATTACGTGAAAATAAGCTTGTTTAAAGTATGTTCTTATTTTCAACTTCTTTAAAGATCTCTATGTATTATTTGTAGACTTGAGAAAAATATTGCTCTATGGTCTTTTTCAAGATTCCTTCCTAGTGTCACTTCTAGTCATTTTGTACACTCGTAGTGCTCCATTATCATTTTGCAAATAACACCAAGCTTCATATTCTCTGTAAAACATGTTCCTCATTCTTCACACTGCTGTTTCATGTCGACCATAACCAAATAGGCCCTATTGATGTCCATGTACCTCCTTTGCGTCAACCAAAACCAAATTGATTATCATCACTGTGGCGGAGAACATTGAGAAAATCTCTGACTTGTGTCTGTTCTAATTCCTTGGCTCGCCAATTCACCTCCTATTCGCCTGTTTGCATATTATATCCAACCTTTTCACAGCAGCTTCGTGTATGTTCGTACTGCCCATTCAGTCGATTGACTCCATTCGTGGGGCACGGTGGTGTAGGGGTATGTTCGGTGCCTTGCAGCCGGAGGGTTGCGGGTTCGAATCCACCTCAAGCCGCCGCGTAGGGACCTTGGGCAAGTCCTTCACTCACAATTGCTCATGCGCTTCGGCGTGAAACTCCGATTCAGTGTCCGCGCTGTGGTCGGGAGCGCCTCTGAGTAGAAATCCTGTAGGGGCGCTATAGCAAGTGCTCATTCATACATACATTCGTGATTCTAAAACAGCCTTTACCGTAGATTCTCCCATTGCCCACTTCAGTTAAACGCCTTCAACCCGCCTCCAGTATATTAGACCTAGCATCATCTGGACACCCACGCATTACCACGTGACTCATTTTGAAAACACTACATTGACTGAAAATCCTGCAACGTGCTCTGATAAAAATTCTATACTAACACCAACAGCAGTATTCTCAATTGGCTGAACCAGGGATGTAGTTCCGCTTTCTAAGTATTGTTTCTGGCAGATTCCAAACGTCTTGAACTTGGGGCAAGACGTCTCGTGGTACAGCTGTAGATTTTGTGTCCAGCGCCAAATGTTACTAAATGTTACATGATGATACCTAGGACCGTAAGTATTCAAATAGGCCTATGTCTATTCCCATCTCTAGTTAACTACCCTGCGATTTTCAAAAAATTTCTGAAAGTCTTGAAACTCATGGAAAAGGGTCGACCTGGCCATATTTACACATATTATTATCGTTACGTCATATGACGTAAGCAGATCGTTCCAGAGTATACGCTCAATATTTATTCTGTTGGGACGAACATCGATTGATTTCATTATTCGTCATGTCACTTATGAAATGCAAATAATAAAAATTACGACAATTTATATGGCGCCGTAACACGGCCATGCCGTTACAAGGGCGCTTAACGTTTCGTCATGTCACATCGTGATATACGCGTCACGTCGTGCATTGTCACGTCAGTTAATGTCACGTATTTATGCAGGGCCGGCCCTAGCCCAAATGGCGCCCCAGGCAAAGCATACATTTGGCGCCCTCTGATCCCGTCTCCACGGTCCACCCACGTCACACCTCAATGATGAACCCGCCAAAAGATTTGCGCTCAACTGAGTTATTTATTTATTATTACTTTTTATTTAGTGCACTCAACCTTGGATAATTTTGAATTTGGAGTAATGGTAACAAGCAAAAAGACTTCGAATTAGGCCTTCCGAAAAATTCAAATTACCGAAAAAGAAAAAATTATTTATTAAAATATTATTTGTTTTAGTAATCAGAAATCTGTTCTGCTTGTAGTTTTTCACCAACAGATTTCAGTTTATCAAAATTATATATTTATAAAGCTGAAAGCAATTTAAGAAAATACCCTCAATAGGCCCTACTAGTATATTTTTACAAACGAATTACTATAGCTGATGACTGGGCACTAACACTAACAGCTGTAGTTTCAGTTTCGTTGAAATAATTGAAAAGCCATCCTTTTTTTGATACTACTTCTCTGTCGTGTTTTTCTTAAAATTTAGAGCACCGATAACTTCTGTCGCTTCACACGGCTTTATCTAATTTTTAAAATTACAATTTTTATTTGATAAAATCAAATCTATAAATTGATTTAGATATAATTAACTGTTACTAAAATGTAAATGTACAGATTTTTATAGGTAATTGACTTAGTTGATGCAACTGCGATGTCTGCTCAGCAGTCAACAAATAAAGCTACATAGATTAAATATATTATACTGCAATATCTCTTCAACGTATTGTTGCATTTTCAGTCGAAGCTGTCACTAGGCTATGTATGTCGGCATCAGATAAACGGACGGTCGGGTCTATTACAGACACAAACTACAGAGTACAGTAACACGTGAATAATTGAATTTTAATGGTTAAAATAAAATTTGTGGGGTGTCGAAATTGAATTAGGTCTACTTGAAAAGGTGCAATGGAACCAATAATTGTTTTAAAATTTGTTCCATACGCAAAAGTTTTGAATTCAAATGAAAATAATCATTTTAATTGAAAAATGGCTAAAAGTGAAAAACTGTTAAAACACACTTTTTGTGAAAATGGCGCCCCCTAGATTGTGGCGCCCTAGGCAACTGCCTGCTTTGCCTGTGCCTAAGGCCGGCCCTGTATTTATGTATCAGGAATACTTAATATTTAGTGAATCATAAGTAGGCTATCTCACGAAGGCGCTCAAGCATAATAATGGTACGTCGCGTCATCTCGTGTCATTTCATGTCATGTCATATCACGTCATAGTCAGGTCATGTCATTCCATGTCGACTTCATGTCGCATCACGTCAGGTGGCGTCATTTTCACTTGTAGTCTTGTCACATCATGTCATAATTATCGTCTAACGTAGCTATATCGTCATCTCGTCACGTCGTTTATCATGTAATGTCGCGTCGCGTCATATCGTCATGCCATGTCGACACAATGTCATGCCATGTACCAGGACGTGATGGTATATGACGTGATGTTAATTTCCTGACGTGACTTGAAGACGATTATGACATGAAGACATGACATGACAATAGATGACACGACGTCGTGACATGGCATTACATGACAAAGATATGAATTGACTATGACACGACGTTATGACACGGCATGACGACGACATGACAGCGTGGCATGACAACGGAATGACATAAAATGACGCAATGTGACAGGACGTGACATGGCATGAGATGTCTTGACGTGACATGAAGTTGTGACATGAAATGACGTAACATGACGACATGATGTGAAATGATAACGATCGCGTGATATGATGTAACATGAGGTGACATGACATGAACTGACGTGAGATGAAACGACGTGCTATGTATGTATGTCATGTATTCTTGATAGAAACATACATAGTCGACATATATCATCATCATCATCATCGGTTCCTGACGCCAGCCATTTGGGAATGATGGGTACAAATAAATGATCTCCATTGTCCTCGGTCATTTCTCAAGCCTACATGCATATGTGACATTAAATGACGTGGCATTGCATGATGTGTCGGGACGTGATGTGCATGACACGATGTGACATGACCAAAAAGTTATGTATTTGCATTTCATAAGTGACATGAGGAATAATGAAATCAATCGTTGGATATATCTACAGAATAAAATGTTGAGACGTGCGTACTCTGGAGCAATCTGCCTATGACGTCAATATGGGGTATAGGTAAGTGGTGGCATCACTGGCGTGAAGAGCAGAACATCAAGTAGAAAGCAGGATCGATTCCCGCTACCCTCCCAAAGTTCGACTCAGCCTTCCATTCGCCAGATGGGGTTGGTAAAATGTGCAGTAGGACGTGATGGGCGCCTTGCATGGCTGACATACAGTTAAATTCGACTCCTGTAATAACTTGTGATCACCCGTTCATACTATGACTTTTAATCATACTGCTTACTCGTCACTTTGAATTAATGAAGAAGAATATTATTATTAACTAGATATTTGCCCGTCCTAAGACGGTTACAGGAAAATTGAAGAAATGTGTTTATTCCAATGTGCCTGACATTATTAAAGACCTTCAGAGTTCATGCATTTGCGAAAATCTCATTTCGCAAGAGTCATTCCCCAGAACTGGGATCTCGATCCAAAAAGGTACAAATGTTTGAAAGTACCAATTTGAGATATTTATTGTAATTTGTAACTTGAGAATTTAAAAACATAGAAATGTCAAACTAAAACGTAAAGACGTTCGTTGTTTAAAATTCTTTGTGTCGCCTCTAGCGATTGGAGTCCAGCTACGCTGGACGCGTGTTGACTCTGCGTGTTTGTTCATTGGCCGCTATACGGCGCTCGCGCGTCTCCTACCGACGTGCTTGGTTGTCGACCGCTACGCGGCGATCGAATCTGGTTGGCCCACCTTGCGTTCCCCCTCATCTGACCCTACAGCTCGAGAAACAGAAATGCGTGCTGCCATCTGGGGAATGACTCTTTCGAAAGAGCGTAACGGCACGCATCAGACCAGGCGCAGAGATGTCTGTTCTGTTATATTATTAATATCTCTAAGCATGGCGAGATCGACCTTTTTCCACTGGGTTTCTAAAGATTTTCTGAAATGTGTAGAAAATCGCATGGTCGTTAGCTAGATATGGGAATAGGCGCGTTTGAATATACTTATGGTCCTAAGTTGCCAGCACCACAACAAAGACTAGCAAATGTCCACTTATTACGCCGATTTTGCCTTAATTGTAGTTGATGCCAATTGAGCATAGAATCAATTTAAATATCTGACTGACAGTTTCGTGCTCTCCCGTACACTAAATATTTTACTGTTGATGGATGCTGCGACTGTTGATGTGCCCTGTGTTCGCTTCCTGGACATTTTCATTCGAAGGCGATTCGGTCTGTCAATTCTTTGAACTTATTCAGATCCAAAATTGAAAACTTTCATGTGAATCCACCTGCTTTTGGTTCCAGTGAGCTATCGGATTTCAACCCAGCAGCTTCAATGGATTACGAGTGTTGATTGCGATTTCAGTTGAAGAGACCATGGACTGATGTCTTGGACATTCTGATAACGGCACTATAGAAGTCATTATATATTAGATTAAACTTATTGTCATTCTCCGTGAATGTTTCTTTAACGTATATATATATATATAAATATAATTATACATACACATACATACACAGTTACACACACATACACAGTTACACACACATACACAGTTACACACACACACACACACACACACACACACACACATTCTTCCGGAATGCATATGAGAGCGATTGAGTTACTTTACCGGACGAGCAAATTGGATTGCGACACCTTACAACTATCACGATTACGACCGCTACGATGAATCTACGCTGAAGTCCACATAAGCGGATGACATTAGTGCCGATAGAAACTACGTAGTCAGACTTTTCCATCGAGTCTCGTGATTTACCTCACGTATCCAATATAAAATTCTCCTGGTCTCCAAATCTCAACTTGACCTTGCACCCAAATATCTCTCCGACTTCATGTGTAAAGTCAACATCTGCAACATCTACTCGCCCCTTGCGCTCTACCGACAGTTTGTACATCTGTTCCTCGTGTGGGTCTGCCTTGGCTCACTGCCGGACATTTGCTGTGACAGGTTCCTCCACTTATAGTGACCTTCCCCCTTTTTATCCATCTAGTTTAACTTACGGAAATCTTGTTTGTTTGAGCCACAGGCTAAAAAGTCAAATCTTGCGACGACTAGTTCGATCACTTACAATCATTCAATCGTCCTGAAACTTGGCAGATAGACTCGCCATCGCAGACACTTCATTCTATAAAAATTTCAGCTCCCCAAAAAAGGCAAGCTTATAGAATCGGGGACTCAACTTTTCGAATCGGGGAATCCCCTTTTCCGATACGCAGCGTTGTCATTGGCCGCAACAAAAACGGGCGCGCTGCCTGATTAAACGCACGCTATGTCGTAAAATGAACGCGTACTATATATTTGTAGAGGTAACTGGTTCGTAAGACGCATTATAGGATACTAGATGGATATAGTAAAAAACTTTGTTTTTAAGGGCTGTATTTTATTATCCATCTAGTTTAACTTACGGAAATCTTGTTTGTTTGTTTGTTTGTTTGAGCCACAGGCTAAAAAGTCAAATCTTGCGACGATTAATTCGATCACTTACAATCATTCAATCGTCCTGAAACTTGGCAGATAGACTCGCCCTCGCAGACACTTCATTCTATAAAAATTTCAGCTCCCCAAAAAAGGCAAGCTTATGGAATCGGGGACTAAACTTTTCGAATCGAGGAATCACCTTTTCCGATACGCAGCGTTGCCATTGGCCGCAACAAAAACGGGCGCGCTGCCTCATTAAACGCACGCTATGTCGTAAAATGAACGCGGACTATTTTCAGAGTACACGTTATAGGATACTAGATGGATATAGTAAAAAACTTTGTTTTTACAGGCTGTATTTTATTCTACGGATTAAGCTCATATCTGGGATGTCCGCCGCATCCTCTCGCTCTCTTAAGACATTTCTTTTTCCCCGGACTTCCGCGCTGAAAACGCCTCTGAATAGTATATGCTGCGAGAGGCGCTCTATATATTTTCAGATACGATACGATACTGCTCGACAGCTCGAGTTACGACTGATTCACTGATCCTCTCGCTTTCGGCTAATGTTGGTTAGCACAGAGTCTGCGGACTAACATGCATGCTGAATTTCGATTGTTTCATAACTTTCCAAGTTGGACATCGTATCCCTAAAAGTGTGAATGTCCGCTCTTAACTAGAGATGAGTTGCCTGCCAGCCCTGCATCCACTGGTGAACTGTGTTAACTACCTTAAGCCATTCGGATTTGGATACTGCAACCTGGAAGGAGATTGGTTAGACCTTACCTGGGATGGACTAGACGAAGTTGCCAAATTGGTGACTTCCTTACCTTCACTCAACATGTCATCTGTTGCGTTTATGTCGTCTAGGGTTACCTCAAAATAAGGCACCTCGAAGCTACGAAGCAGAGTAATATGAGGCGGGCTTTATCTGCGGTCGCATTAGTGTTTTCCTTCGAAGCTGTTGGCAATGTGGCTAGTTTAAGCTGTTAAGCGAAACGGCCGACTCTCATCCTTTTCATGTCCATTATCCCACTACTGCTGATACGGCGTTATGTCTTGCTCAGTTGCACACTTGATTACTTGCGCACTTCAACAATGTGATACTGCTATGCAAGACCACGTAACAAAAGCTGACTTAACCTTACAGAAGGACAACGAATAGATGCTTAGGCTAGCTTAGCACATTATATAATTATTGAGAAGTCATTACAAAACTTTTTCAAAATTGAGGGTATTTTCTTCAAGACAGTCTACTCGGGAGCGCTCCCAGCCCAACCCCAGCCAAACAGGACAGTCTTAAGGCCAGAAAAGAACAGAGCAGAGTGCCGTATTGGCGTCAGACGCAGTACCACCGGAAGCCCAATCCAGGTCACCGGGCCAGCCACAGAGAAGGCGCGGGTGCTGTCCGTGCGGGGGGCAAGGAACTCCGTTTGCACCGCCAAGCGCAACGAACCACATGCTGAACAGTCACAGTAGGGGCAACAGAGTTCCCGTAGATATGGAGGAGCCCCGGACCAGTGCAGAGACCCGGTAGACAATGCGCTGTAGGTAGGGGAGCCAATGGAGGACATTCCGCATGTACCCTGAGACTGGACTGAACTTACGAATGCGACCCACAAGGCGGGCAGCTGTCCGTAGGACCCTGCCCATGCATCTAAGGAGGAAGTCATATGTAAGAGTGTAGTATATCCTGAGCACAAGGCTAAAACTAAGAAACCGAAAATATACCCGATCCAGAAGTCACCGACGCCAAGGAGTGCCTGTCTTGCAGATCCATCACTTACTTTGAAGTGGTGTGGAGTGGCACGGTGGCCGATTAGTTAGAGCGGTCGGCCTGTAAGGCGGAGAGTACAGGTTCGATCCTCGTCCGGGCCGGTTACTGTGTAGGGACCGTGAACAAATCCTTCCCTCTGCAATATAATTGCATCTCCGCCATTGAGGCGTGTGCACTTCTGAACTTTGGAAGAAGGGCAATATCAAAATGCAGTTGTATTGTATTGTATTACTTTTGTCTCCCATTCTATCACGCAATCTATCGGACTGCAAAGCGAAACGACCAACACAGCGCTAGCAGATAAGAACGTAGGCCCCCGCACAGGCTTGTGATTGTGCAGAAGCGATGCATTGATGCTAATGAGTTTCCTGTTGAACCTTGACGGATGTGCAGACTGATAATTTACTTAAGACAGTGATCGATGATGGCGTAATTGGAAATTACATCATTAGTGACAGTTTTGATGAAGCACTTAACTGTTGCCTGTTTATGAGCAACTGCATTTGGTAGGTCTGCGGGGTGTGTCTGGTTTGTTGGATATATATACTTAGGCGTGGCGTAAAACCTGTAGTTCTAGTCTAGACGGAAACTTTAAGACTGCACCTTCTACATGTGTCGGGTGTAGCCGCGCTAAACTAAACGAACTTTGTACTTTTATCTCCAAACATAGACCTACCTAATAAAAACGTAGTGTTCAGATTGTTAGTTATATAAGTCATTCCAGTGAAACCGATTATGTACCTTTAGGGAATAAGTATGCAATGAATTTTATAATGCGTTCCATTGACAGCATCGCAAGAGAAATTGTTATTTAAAATGTAATATTTATCGCAACATGTAATTTTATGTGATAATAATAATAATAATGATAATAAATATAATAACTAGTATGAAATTATTGCTTTTGACATTTTCCTGAAGTTGTGTATGCAAATTTGCAAAGCTTTTGATAACTAGAAAGTATTTCATTTTGACCATTTTTCTTGAAAATTCTTTGGCTTGGTGATAATTTCATTTTGACCATTTTCCTTGAAAATTCTTTGGCTTGGTGATAATAAATGTGGTGGCA
Source organism: Aporrectodea caliginosa (assembly GCA_020284085.1). Lineage (NCBI taxonomy): Eukaryota > Metazoa > Annelida > Clitellata > Crassiclitellata > Lumbricidae > Aporrectodea > Aporrectodea caliginosa. Next base: position 441,905 of record JACEVL010000835.1, on the reverse strand, counting down.
TTGAAAGTGTTAAGGTTTGGCAATGTCCTCATCACTTGGGAATTTTGCAAGTGCATGTGTTTACTATTAATATCAGGGAAGGGAGACCATTTGATTCTGATGCAAACAATACATGATTTAATTCAAGAAACCCAAGGCAGACTATATTTTTCTCCAGAAGTGAACTTGGTGCAGATGTGACATAGTAATGTAATGTAATTAGTAATTTATACATCGCCGCTCACAGCCGTGGCGATTCAGTAGCGCTCTTATAGTAGAATTATTATTATTATTATTATTATTATTATTATTATTATTATTATTATTATTACAGCAGTTTTACATAGCGCGCCTTCAAGACAGTCTACTTAGGAGCGCTCCCAGCCCAACCTCTGTCAAACAGGACAGTCTTAAGGCCAGAGAAGAACTGAGCAGAGTATCCTGTTGGGGTCAGACGCAGTGCCACCGGAAGCCCATTCCAGGTCACTGGGCCAGCCACAGAGAAGGCGCGGCTCTGTCGGATAGCAGTCCGAGCACGGGGGACAAGGAACTCCGCTTGCACTGCCGAGCGTAACGAGCCACGACGCGGAACAATCACAGTAGGGCAGCAGAGTTCCCGCAGATATGGAGGAGCCAGGCCCTCAGCGCAGTGCCGAACCAGTGCAGAGACTAGGTAGGCAATGCGCTGCGGGCAGAGGTGCCAATGGAGGACATCCCGCATGTACCCCGAGACTCGACTGAACTTAGGGATGCGGCCCACAAGGCGGGCAGCCGTGCGCAGGACTCTGTCAAGGCATTTAAGCCGGCAAGCCGTGAGCCCATCATAATTATATGGACAGTGCTGCGAAAAAGGCTTAACACATGAACACTTTTTATTTCCTGATACATAACAATGTGACCATGTGCAATCACTTAGTGTTCCAACCAACATTGATCCTGTTGTGTGTATATATATGCACATGGACATCATAATTATAGAGTGTTTACTGTGTTATGTAGGCTACACCTCAGAAGGTGCTTTTCGATGATCGCAATTCAATTTGTGCATGCGGGAGTATCCATTGGGGAAACTGCTCTGTTGTGGATATTCGAAGCCACTCATTGAATGTTTTTCAGTCGTAGATACCTGCTGGCAATGAATGTATTCTTCTGCCCTATAAATATTGCCCTGTAAAAACTGCGAGTTTTGAGTCATTGACATATTTGAACATTTGAACTTTTGATTAGAACTATTTGATTTATTTCAGAAATCTTGTCGACAGAAGAAGGCCGCCGACAATATCTTTCGGATGCCAACATCAGGAGAAGTACCTGATGGAGCCGCGTCCCGTTTTCACTGTACAGCCCCCGGGTGTACGTACAGTAAGCGCGATGCTTGCGGAATTGTTTTGCACATGCGTACTCACTTTGTTTATGAAACGGCCGAAGAGGAGATGCCGAAGGCGACGTTTCTATTCAAGGATGGAATATACCAGTGTTTGGACTGTAATCGTAAAACCGATAGTCGACTTTCTTTCAGGGAACATGTCCGCCACCACATTCTACCATATCCATATAGATGCCATTGTGGGACCACTGTGGCATCTATTCCAGATCTAAGAAGGCATTCGTCTACTTTCCACTCCAAGACGCCTTTGCAAATGTTCTTTGAAGATGCTGAGCAGCTGCTTGACGACATATTTAGTGAAATCGGACCTTTAAGACGGACGTTTTGGTTTCCACAACGCATTACACCACATGACAGTTCTGCAGAAGTTGAAATTCTTTCGGATTTACACGAAGCAACCATTTGTGGCAGCGTGTTAAATGAATCTAATCTGACTGATGTAGAGATAACCGACAATGCTGCATCTAGGATATCAGTTAACAAGGCAAGTGCAGAACCCAGACAGAAAGAGAACTGCTGTGTGGTGCCTTCGGCAAATGGCTCAAGATTGGGAAAAGGTTCCAGTTCGGCAAGTGCATCAGTTTTGGAATTCAGCGCGGAGTACAATTACATTAATGCATTCTCATATTCAGCGGCTGCTACAGAGTCTGATTCTAGTGATTTCTGTGTTCTTAATGTGCCTGATGACGGATTAGATGAATCTCGGACAGATTGCTTAGAGGATGTTGTCCAAGGACATGCGAAAAAGCCTGAGGATTTGCCAATAAAATGGCAATGGGTGCCACAGTCTGAAGGCGTATCAAATTTGCAGGGTTTCGACGATTCCTTATCAGTGCCGCTCATAATTGATTCCAGGTGCACAACACGTGATAATACTCCTTCTAATTCTTCCTGTTCCGTCCTCAGTAAAGACAATAGACAGGTGCAAGTGGAATCAGACTCGGAGCTATTGACAGTGTTTTCTCACGTGACAGGACATGACTCCGAAGTTTGTTCACCAAGTAGCCAGGATAATAGGACGGAAAGTGAGCCTGACACTCTATCTTTAGATGAACCAGTGCCTGCTAGTGGTCCAGGAAAGTTTGTTTTTCGTGATGAGAAATTTAAATGCCTCACGTGCTTGAGTTGGGAAACCGTTTCTGAACAGTTGTTTAAAAAACATGTTTGGCAGCACTTTCATGGTACTTCAAAAATTTGCAATAGACTCGATTGTCAAAGTACTGACTGTCCTCTTGTTTTGGGTATGGTGATGTTAGTGAAAAGTATTCTCCCAAGTATGGACATGTCTGAATATCCACGTTCTTCAACGCCCACCTTGAAGCTTTCAGAAGTGAGAAAAGCCAGCAACATATCTTCGAAAAGACCCACCCCGGATAATCTCTGTGATGTCGAACCCTCGTCACCAACATCTCAGGAAAAGAATGCTACACCGAGAACTGAAACGAAAAATACCGACAAAAACTTGTTCGAGAATCTGACTCTAAAGTCAACGGAGCAGCTGCGTTTTTCTGCTCCAACTTTGAATTCTTTGCGCACAAAAGCTTGTAGGCATTTGAATTTTAAAAGCGACCTTGTTGGTGATTTTGCGGGAACACGTGAAACATTCCAAAAAGATGACAGGGAAATTGCTGTTGGTACTTCTGGGGCAGAAGTGGCTTGTGTGACGAACACAGAGTTAACCAGCAAGATGTCTGGTTCAACTGAGAATATTTCTGCTCCAGTATCTGGAGATGATAGTATTTCTCCACGTAGACGAAAGCAAATGCTGTCTATAAGACCCGACACTAATCAGCCGGTTGAATACTGCCGATATTCTCGTGATTCAACTCCACTCTCTACAGTATGCGATCAGTGTTCGTACACGTGCAATTGCAGTGTCCAGTTAAGCTGGCATGTAGAATCCTGTCATCCCAAACTTGCAGTAAAGAAGAAAAAAGAATACTGTTGTACTGAGTGTGGCTTCTCTGACAATTCAAAGGATACATTAATCTGGCATATGGCACACCATATTGGTGAGCACACTCTTAAGATATTTGCTTGCAGATATTGCAGCAGACAGTCTACGTATATGTCTCGCGTAATGAAACATATATATCATAGTCATCCAGGTAAAGCATTGGGCGTTAGACGTGAGAGCACCAACATTGCTTATATGGACGGCATCTTTAAATGCCCGTTCTGTTCTTCGGGGTATCCTTGGGGCAGTCTTTTCTTCAGACACATAGAAGTTCAGCATAGGCTGAAGAAGTTGGCAGATTATCTTGCTCTTGCTTACCGCAAGAAATGTTGCCCAGAAGCTATTGAGTTTCCAAAGGATATGATCTCTGACAACATGACGTGTGAAATTTCAAAGGATAATCAAAGTTCAATGGATAAAAATGACTCTGTTGGATCTGCCACACTGTGTTGCACAGAAAATAAAAGTGTCTCTACAATTCTGCAGCAGAGGGAAAATACTACTGATTCTATCGAGTCATCACACAGTAAGAATTATACTGAAACTGACGAGCGCGCAAACGATGATCACGTGAGTGAGCCTGATGCTCCGCAAAATAGTGAACGTAAGGGAACAAAGGATTCAAGAAATGCGAGTTTCTCTTCTGCTAAGAGTTTAGCTTATGAAAGAAGGGGTGACGTCAGTAAAAATAACAAGAGAGACGCTCAGAAGTCTGATATTGAAATGAATTCAGTAAAACAAAGAAAAAAACCGGGGCGGCGGCCTAAGGGGAACACAGGTCATTTGGCACATAGGCCTGACTTGGGAAAATCACCACAGAATGATATAATATACAATTCAACTAAACGTAGGATTAAAAAATACCAGGGACCCAATGCAGGCAAAAGGTCTTTTTTGATTTCACCATCGAGTGTTCCATCGAGCGTTCCAACTCTTCCGAGAAATGTAGGAAATCATACCACAAGTGATTTTGAGAAGAGTCTGCCCAACGAGTTCATTTTTTCTCAGGCGATCAAGTGTCCAAAATGCTACTACACCGATCGGATTCGTTTGAACTTGATACGGCATTATAATGGACATTTAACGGATGCCAGTAAAGCAGAAACGAGTGAAGCAGCAAATACGCAGGCAAACAGAGGTGATGGGTTGACATTTGCTTTATGGAATCCTAAGAACCAGCCGAAAGAAGTGCCAGAGTCTGATAAACCTGTCTCGAACAAACGGAAAAACCTTGCTGCAAAAGAAACGGTTAAAGAACGAGTACAGAGAGCTTCTCAGAAGGGACAATCAGGAAAAGGCAAGCGTACTGTAAAAAGAGCAAGGCTTACGGAAGAGGTATCCAAATCTAATGCTAGCGATAGTAAGACTGCTTCAACCGGCATGGATGAAACAACCAACAGAGGCTCTGGGATTAGTATTGACGATTCAGTGTCTGGCCATAGTTCAACAGCTAGCAGTGACATCCGTACGACCAGTGCTTCTGTAGGCTCGTCCCCAGCATTTGGACAGTTTTTGCAGAACCATGCTAGGAAAATTGTGTCGACGCATAGATGCGAGTCATGTTCGACAACGTTCAGCAGTGAAACGGATTACGAGAAACATGCTAAAGATGTTCACTCTTCGACATACTATCTCTGCAGGTGTTGTGGAACTATGATTCGTGGCCTGTCGAATGTGCAGCTGCACTTTAAGGAAAACCATCCAGGAAGTGCGGTCTTGGTGGATGAATGGGTTTCTGCTAACAAGGAATCTAAACAAAGAACTCGGCCATTCTCTGAAGCATCAGATGTTGGATTACCAGCCAAGAAGATGAAGACAGCAAAAACAGATGGTAGGATTTTATATAAATTTAACAGTGTTATTGGTTCTTTCTTAATTATTTAAAGATTGGGTTAGGTTTGTGGTAGGAAGGAAATCTTTGGGCAATAATTAATACTATAAAAGTTTTATTAAATTGTGGGATTAATGATTGTTATTAATATTTTGCTCAAGTTTTATACCCTTGTATTGATGTTTGTTGGTACATAAGTGAATCATGGATGAAACAGTATAAGGTTGTATATAATAAAATGCTAATGCATTTTAAATCCTGGAGAAGTAAGGAGCTTTGAAAGGCTTTCTTAAGAAAAAATCTGAGCTGAAATAAGTAGTGGATTATGCTCTGGCAATCCATTGCGCTTCAAGCGATGATTGAGAATTAAATCATTTGTCATAACAATGTAAAATACATCTTGCGTTTACAGTAAATTGCATTTAAGTAATTTGAGCCAAAATAAATAGTGGGTCACCTATTAATAATCGGTTATATTCCGTGAGGTAGTCGAGAAGTAAATTTGTTACCAGAAAGGTGTAAAATACTTCTTACCAATAGGGTTTATTACATTGAGGAAATCTGAGCTGAAATAATTAATTGGTGACTCAATTTCAGCCAATGCATTCAATTTTTGGTTGACAATTAAAAAAATCAGTTGCCTTGAAGGTGTACTATACTTTTTGCCTAGATGCAATTTATTACATTTAATTGATACTCATTCTTTCTGGAGTTGTTGCAAATATTTTTATGAGGCTTTATTTCACAGCAGATAAAGGAACTTTACCAGAAAAATCAGATTCTGAGAGAGAAGACTTACTGAAAGGACAAAAATGGTCGTCATTCTATGGTGCAAATTTAAGGCAGGTTTCTTTGTTGTTGATATTGTTAAAGCTTACCAGAATTCCACTACTACAAATCATGTAGTTTTATATAAACACGACTTAGGTGAAGAACCAATCATTCCTGTCTTGTTTGGCTGATAGTGATAGTTTTGAACTTTTGATACACTTGTAGAAAAACACTCGTATTAATTTTTTGTACTTGGAAAACCTTAGTTATTGTATTATAGTATAGTTTTTTGGATATTTGAGTTTGTACATTGGTTTTTGAGTAATGACAATTTCATATTTGTAAAACATATTCTTTATTCAAAATTTTAGGAAACAGCCTGCTGGTAATACAGTTCAAATTCCTACAGTTGAAGCAACTAATGACGAATTCTCAACATTGAATATGACTTCAGAAGTGTCTTTGAGTATTAGTTCTCAAATGACTTCTGCCACTACGACTTCAATGACCGGAGACAATGAGAATGCATTGGGTGCTTCTGATAGTAAACTGATGACAAGTTCTCAAATGACAACTGCGGCTTCGGTGTCCTATAATTCAACGGTCGGAGACAACAGGAATGCATTGTGTGCTCCTGGTAGTAACCTGATGACAAGCATGCCGAGTCATTCCATTCCTTCTTCCAGTTTCCCTTCTCCTTTGGCAGGTAATAGTCTCCTTACCACTTTCATGACGAATCTGTTTGCAGCAAACATGATGACAACTCAAACAGTTCCAGTGACACAGGTGCCAGCAATGCAGACAATGGGAACACAAATTCCATCATCTGTTGGACTATCAGCTCCAGGAATGATGGCAGGATCATCGTTACCCGTACCTGGAATACAGCCTGTTGTGGACACTTCAGGTTTTGCCAACTTGTTAGCACGTTTGCTAATGGCAAACTTAGCAGCAGGAACTGGAATGACTGTCCCTACGTCCTTTGCAAATCAAGGTGCTGCTAATCCTGGGAAGACTGCATATCCATTCCAACCGGCAGCAAATCAGTTGAATCTCTTGGGGACTAGTACCAATCCACAGCATGCACAACAGATGCATGAACTACTGAAAGAAGCCATTAATCCTTCATATGGTAGCAATATGTATAGCGTAAATGCACCTGGGAGTGGTGGTGTTATTGTACAGAACACCACTTATGTTGCTAACATTTCAGAAGGTATGCCAAATATTAGCCTTGCATCAACGTTGGCGCCAGGTGCTTCGAGTTTAGCTATACAGGACAGCTGTCTGGACCCTACCAGCAAACCGGTGTATGCAGCAACCAGTGGCTCAAAAACGAATCGGTTATCTGCTTATGACAACCTGTGCTCTTCTGAAGCTGAATCTACTACTTCCTGTGTTAGTCAGAGGAGTAACATTAGCAAGTCATCTGTGTCAACTGCTACCTCAAAGAAGTCTTCAAAGAAGCGTATTGGTAAACAAAAACAAAAGAAGAGTCAGTTTTTGAGGTTTGATTCTGAAAAAGATGACTCAGACATTGAGACGAGTAGCAGCATATGTTCTGTATCAACTACAGATTTATCTACAAAAGAACATTGTAACTATTCAAGTCCATTGTCAGTTGCAGAAAGTTTTGCAGATCGTACAGTTAGAATGTGCTGTAACAACTGCACATACAAAACTAGGAAACTGGGCTATTTCGAAAAGCATCTTGCAGAGCATTTGGACAACAAGCAGCCGACTGTTGATCCCAAACTCTGGAAGCCAGTTCGCCAGAAGTGTGGGTTCTGCAACTTTCAGACGTTTCTGGATGAAGACTTTGAGGAACACGTTGCAATGCATATGATCAAAAAACCGTTTCAGTGCTGGTACTGTTCATTCTCTGGATTTACGAAGGTTTCTGTAAATCGGCATTTACGTAAGGTACACCCTGAATTAGAACTGAAAGTGAAAAAGAACCAGAATGTTCGGTTAAAACAGACAGTGCTTCACAATTCTGTAACAAAGGTATCTTTAAATGCTGTTGTCAAGCTGAAGAATGTATCAAATCTGAATGATAAAGCTCTTACAAGGCTGTGTAATAAGTACCAGTTAGTAAAGTTGAATCTGAAAGTAAAATAGAAGTAATAAAAGTAGGCAAAATAAAAAGGCTAAACTTGTACGTTATTTGATTATTGATACCTTTTGTAACAACACCCAATAGGGGTTTCATTTTAGTTCAAGGTATTGTACTTGGTAAAAAAAACAAGCACAGTTGGTTAATTTTGAATATTTAATACTGTGCCATCTGTAACTTTCATTTGCATTTGAAGTTCATGAATTTTTAAACAGTTTGACATGCAACTTGGACATTTTATCACTACAAATACAAAAATACTAAAATTAGCTGCTTTTGGATCTAGTCTAAAGATGCAAGTGTTGGTATTAATAAAGGTGCTATTTTCATGCTGAATGTTGCTTCCAACTTTCTTCAATGAACATACGAATCTGACAGTGTTGCATTAGACTTTGAGCAGCGATTGTAACATATTATGTAACTAGACGGTTTTATTGTGCCTTCTAAATAACTCTACAGGGCATGTTGTTATGTCTGACTCTAGTGATAATTTTGGTTGTGTATATACTAAGTTGGGCTTTCAAGTCAGGGGTGAAGTACTTGCTTTTGAGTCTTTAACATGGTATATGACTGTTGCCGGATTGAAACAAACTGGAGTAACTTGCTGATGAGCTATTTACAAAACGTGCGTGTATTATAAATTATAATTGTTTATTGCTTCTCTCTTTAGTGAATGTCGTTCAAAGTCCATTTTGTAAACTTTGTTTTTATGTATAGGCCTATGGGCCTGTTCTAATTTTTTTATTTTTATGCTTAAAAGCGCAGTCTTATGGAAACGTCTGAGTTCTTGTTTTATGTTTGTTACATGTACATAATTGTATTATATCAGCTTGAAAAGATATTGTTTTGGTTATTTTTTGGTTTAGGCATATTTTTATTTTGTCTGATCAGTCATGCCTATAGCCATTTGGCTTTGAAAACTGAGAAATGTTCACTACTGTAATTACTACCGTTTCTGACCATGTTTCTTAATCATTTCCTTGCAACTTCTTATGTTATGAACTTGTTGCAATCTTATCATATCATATATTCGTTTACTGAGATAAGACCCGTCGTCAGAACGCAACAGTTAACATATGTCAACAGATTAGCAGATTTAGTATAGTAAACATTTTTAAACAGCATACGCCATATGAAGCTCTTATTGTTCTTACTAGTAAGTTCAAAAGAATGAGGCCTAGGGCACAGATTGTATTTGCCGACAGGCCACTCTAAAAAGCTTACGAAGAACACGACTTGCACTTCAGAAAGAGTGGCCTCATTGTTCACAGTGTAGTTGAATTCTGAGATCTTTTTATTTGCAAAAACGTGCTGTGTAGTACAGAATTGGACAATGCAGTTGGTATAGTAAAACGATCAGATGTACTCGTAGGCTTGTGTAACCGTGATTCAAAACAAAGTGCTTGTGCTGGAAGGCTTAGGCATCGGTCTAGTACAATACAAACTTTTCAGTTTTATTCTGGTTAGACCCCAATGACCGAATGTTACGACGTTTTGCGTTTCTACCGTTTCTTCTCCTTACCTTGTTCGTTGCAATTCCAAGCACCATCCACTGTAGTTGTCTGCCTGTATTACTGTTTGGCCTGTGTTCCTTGGAAGGCAGCTTGCCTCACAGATTTAAGTTTGATTGAGCGCCTCGGAGTTGGCTCACGTAACAGAACCGTTAGGCCCGGCCATTGAATAAACTTGGAGCTTGCAATTGCACAAATCTACCGCAGTTAAAACTAGACTGGCCATAGAGTGAACTTGATGGTAACGGAGTTGTGAATGTCAACTGGAAGGGCTGTTGCCTTTAAAGTGCAATTTGTACGGGTATAGGTAGTTTAGGTAGGCCTACTCTCTGAGTGGTTCTGACTATATCTCACTGAAGATGCATCTTTCCAATTTGTAGGGGGATGGGAGGAACCCGCCGGTTCTGATTACGTGTACGGTGTACATGTACATCCCATTGGAGATGCACATTCCCCATACATTTTGGTCCTGCCTTTTAGTTACCCCTCCCACTGCTACCAACACAATTAGCTCCCAATCGCCAATAAACAGAATAGTCCATGTGAATTAGGAAGAGGAGGCAGTAAGCAGGAATGGGCAAATTACTTGGAGAAATGTAATGAATTACACATTATAAATTACTTTGGGACATGAAATGTAATTTCAAGTTTAAAAAATACGTGGAAAATGTAATTGAAATACAAAATTACATATTGCGCAATTTCAAGTAATTTCAAATTACTGCCCATCCCTGGTAGTAAGGAAGCCCGTTGTTTCGAAATGACCAATGGTAACCATGGCACTCTATACTTTGTCCTTGCTACTGTTGGTAAGTTCTGGAAGCTTAAAGTGATAGACAGTTTTCGGATGGCTGTGTACGAAAGCTTTCGCGATTTCGCCAGGCTTTGCCTTACCCTTTTAACGAGTTGGTAGGAACTACAAGTACGTGTAGGCCTACTGTCTACATGTATAGGCCTACAGTCTATACTGTAATACTATATTTTATATATATAAACGTTTATGTCTATACATCTGATTGCATGTGTGCAATATACACGTATACGCAAATCTTGCCTGTGCGAGTGCATGTATTACATAAATAAATGTATGCAGAGTCACAAACATGTACGTGTATGTATGAATGTATTTATGCACATATGATTACATACAGGTCTGATAATCTGATTCCCTGTGAATGTACGCATATATCTGATTGATGTAGTGCCTTTAGATATCTCCCAATTAACGAAGAATTTTGCCTATTTTCCGAGCAGCGACGGACCGACTTTCTTGCGCAGCTTCACGACGTACTCGAGAGAAACGTAGGGATCGGGGCAGCAGTCGTAGACGTTGACCTGTCGCTGACCTGTGTGGTCAAGCAGTGACCATTGGTCACCCGTAGAGAAGTTCTCCGCATCGATATCTACTTTGTTGTTCTTAGCATTGATCGGCTGGAGGTCGACCATCTTGATGTCGTACGTCCAAGACCCGAAGCGAAGGGCAGCGATCCAGGCGTTCCCGCGGAACTCGTGTCGGCAGGGAACGGTGAAGACGACCGGCTGGACCCAGAAGACCTGCCCGTCGGCGTAGGCAACCGCCTGCTGACCGCCCTTGTCGCCAGAACACTCGCTCTTCAGCCTGCAATTATAAATACACTACGCAAATGCACGACGCGCTCGTGAATAAGCCGGTGCCCTGCGCTTTTCTTTCGAGTGGCGCCTTAGAAGTCTGGAGTTTACGATTACGATTGCGCATATGGATTGCAGCAACATAGTGAAGTTATGATGATGATGATGATGATGATGATGATGGTGATGGTGATGGTGATGATGATTTTAACCCTGGAAAGGATAAAATTCAAAGGATGTGGAAAATTGTTCATGGAATGGGAGAGTGAATCTCTGGAATGGATAAACTTAGCAGACGTCTAGGCTATAGCCCCTCAGACGTATAGGCTACGGAAAGCGATCGCGTTGAAACGTTGCATTGTCTTAGCAACACGCCAGCTGGAACAGGAAAGAAGTTTCCATTGTGTCTCCATAAACCTGGTCAGGTTGAGACCCAGGCTGGCCATGATTTCCTAAACGTGCTGATTGAACGGCGAACTGTCTCAAAAGTCAAAGGGACGAGTTCTTCGTAAAGGCCAACAGCAGTGTCATGCTTGGAATGTAAGACGCCCATTTGACAATATTCCTACATGGCCCAGCCTTCATATGTTCTAAATTGTAATCTGGCATTCACGATCTTAAACCGAGGAGACCGAAATGCAGAAGTGCATGATGGAGTAGTGCCAACTGGGAATTTATACATAAGGACTCGGAAACATGCTGTTGCTGGTATACGGATTCTCAAGGAATCAACGGAAGAAGCGCAAAAATCCAGCCGAAAATTATGTCGATATCCTTTGAGCCGGAGTGCCAGCCTGTTTGAAAGAGGTCAGTCTGGTGAAATAGCGTGCGCAAACACGATGAGTAGGCTACAATGATGACACATACCCAATTCATTCTTTCATTCATTCATTCCATCATTTCTCCATTCAGTTGTTCATTCTTCCCTTCCTTCTATCAATCCATCGTTAGGGCCTATTGCATTTTCAGCATTTATTGGCTGTGACGAACTACGTATATGTATAGACAGAATAACAAGGTGCAAAGTGCAAAAGAGATGCGCACGTAAAAGGTGCCATGTCGAAACGCTAACACACCTAATACATCAAACTTTTCATTAACGATAAGCATGATAAGGCGAACCTCCTACATGTACCCTTCCTTTAAAACACTTTTGAATTGACCCGAAGCATTAAATAGCTGATTTATCTCTCTCACAACGACCGAAGTTAATGTTTCGTCTCAAATTACTTCCACACTCGACCATATATATCTACGCCCTTACAGCGCCTTTGTAAGTTCCCAAATTGCGCTATGTTAAGTATCATACATACATAGGCATCGTAATCGTAATCGTAAATTTATATAGCTCCACTTCAAAAGATACTCCTCAGCGGCGCATATATGTCTGCTTACCACAGAGACCGACGCTTTGGGAACCTCTTCTGAAACCAGAGTTATCTCCGAAGAGCTTACTTCAACAAACGAGTTGAGACGAGTTCCAGCCAGTAGTTCCTCCTTTAACCTTTCTCCTTCCCTCCCTCCATCTTAATATATAGAATTTATAGATATATTATATTTTATTCGTATTACACCACTAGGCCTACATGTATATTGTATTAAATATATTATTGTTATCATTATTTATATTTTATGTTTTAAAGAGAAATGGTGAGTCAGTGAGAAAAGAGAGTAGCCTAGTGTATGATCTTCATTCCCTCTTTTTTTTCTGACAGCATTTCCCTTTTTTCAATCGCGGGCACGAGGAAGGAAGGGAAAAGGGGAGGGATCCGCGTTTAAGCTTAACCTGAGTATACCCACCTTACATAAATCTACCTAAGTTTGTTTGTGTTTTACCCTGCCTGATATCTCTTCTTGAATATAACGACCTTACCCGTTGAGCAGAACGACATCCGGGATCCAGATGGCGGAGCTGGACGTCGTGTCGAAGTTGAGTCTCCTGATGCCAGCATGTTCACCTGGATTCCAGGTCAGATAATCGTCGATCCAGTTCTAGAAGTCAACAGCGTGAAAGGAAACTATAGAAGCTTCTGCTGTGTGACTAAAAGCATCCGTTTAGTGTGTGTGTGTGTGTGTGTGTGTGTGTGTGTGTTTTATGTTGTGTGTAATTGTATTGTGTATATTATGTGTGTGTGTAGGTTTGTTGGTGCTTGTGTGTGTGTATTCATGATCGTTGTTTCTGCCAATCCCTTTGTCGTCCTCATCATAATCATCATCATCATCATCATCATCATCATCATCATCATCATCATCATCATCATCATCATCATCATCACCATTATCATCGTAGTGATCATTGTCGTCGTGGCCACTGGCCATAACCCACTCACTATATCAAAATAATTTTCTCAATCAGCCAATCAATCAATCAATCAATCAATCAATCAATCAATCAATCAATCAATCAATCAATCAATCAATCAATCAATCAATCAATCAATCAATCAATCAATCAATCAATCAATCAATCAATCAATCAATGAGTCAATCAATCAATCAATCAATCAATCAATCAATCAATCAATCAATTAATCGTAGTGATGCAGCTGCCCAGAGTAAACACCTAATGAAACCTAGTGTATAAACTTCCTGCACTATATATGAGTTACTGAACAACATAGACATAGCTGAACTAATGCTGACCAGGGTCATCCAGGCCTTGACCGTCAGTTGGTTGTTGGTTTCGTCGAGTCGGAGAATGTCCGTCAGCGAGAGACCCATTCGAACGGTTACAGGGTCAGCCACGGACTTGGTTGGTCTGGCGTGGCGGTTGTAGCCCTTCAGCAGACGGTCGTACAGAGCGGACTCCTGGTCACACCCGGCGCCCGGCTGCAGATAGCATTAATCACACATGAAATGGAATGTAATGAGAACCATTATAATGTAATGTGTTACAGTTATTTATGTTGCTCGTATCAAATCAAATCAAATCATTTATTTGGTGACCAACAAAGAACAGTAGCACACAATCAATGAGAAAATGAGTCACACAGGGGACCCTGAAAGGGTCATACGGCCCCGCTAAGTAGGGCCCATAAGCTTGCAGTACAGCCTCATGAGGTAAGCCAATGTACTTAACTGGTCTAAAACTAAGCGTATTAAAGAACAAAACGAGAAATCTTAACTAATGACTCAGCAACACACATGTTAGGTTAACAGTCAATTTGTGTGAATATCTGTGACACAATTTAGGCTCACATTTAATCTCATTTTAAACATGTGGATGGGGTATACAATACAATGCAATACATTACAATACAATACAATACAGGTGTATTTGATATTGCCCTCCTTCAAATCTCAGAAGTGCACACGGTTATACGACAGAACATCGATGACGCAGAGCAATAATGTGAGTCAATGTAATGTAATGTACATCTTCAAAAAATCATCAGCGCCCATAAAAGCCACGTAATCCCAGGGAGACCAGGTTATCCACTGGCGCTATATAAAATTAAGTCCGCAATAGCTTTGTTCGTTCTGATGCCAGGTCAAAATCCGGGGAGGTCAACTGGTCAAGCCCATGCAGGGTTTGCTCAAGGTTCCTACACTGTAACTCCCTCGAACACGGCTCGAACTCGAACTCTCTGCGTTACAGGCCGAGCGCTCTAACCAATGGGCCATCGTGCCATACGTGCTGCTATTGACGCCTTGTGTATTAGACACCGGCGCAATAGAAGCTACTAATAATTGCTAATTCTTCGCTATGTGTTAGGCACGGTATATGCGTGGAGCACTGGAGCAGAAGGATAAAAAAAGAGGACGAGAAGAATGAGAAGAGGTGGAAGCAGAAGGAGGAAGATGAAGAACAAAGAAAGAAAAAAGATGGGCAGGAGGAGGAGAAAAAAGGTTAGAGTGGAAAAGATAACCATTATCAAAGAAGAAGAGGAGGAACAGGAGGAGCAGAGGAAGAATAAGGACGCAGAGTACGAAGGATGGAAGAATGAGGAAAAAGAAAAGGGAAAAAGATAGTCAACAACATCATCATCATCATCATCATCATCAATCATCATCATCATCATCATCATCATCATCATCATCATCATCATCATCATCATCATCATCATCATCATCATCATCATCATCAGCGTGCGTGTAATGTGTAATTATGTAAAATAAAGAAAACCTGGACGTTTACAGGGGTTAGAATTACATTTACCATGAGGTCCCCAACCCATGCAGTACAGATCGACGCCCCTTACCTAAACAAAAGAATTCTCCATACAATTTCTTTCGTCTCCCTTTCGCTGACTAAGCCTACCCTCCTCTATCTTGTTATTACTCCTCCGACCCGCCCACCTCCTCAGTATCATCCTATTCATACTGTATGCCTTCCTTACTCCTCCTCTTCATCTTCCTCCTCCTCCTCCTCCTCTTCCTCCTCCTCCTCCTCCTCTCCTCCTCCTCTTTCTCCTCCTCCTCTTCTCCTCCTCTCCTCTCCTCCTTCTCCTCCTCCTCTTCTTCCTCCTCCTCCTCCTCCTCCTCTCTCCTCCTTCTCCTTCTCCCTCCTCCTCCTCCTTCCTCTCCTCCTCCTCCTTCCTTCTCCTCTCCTCCTTCTCCTCTCTCTCCTCCTCCTCCTCCTCCTCCCTCCCCTCCTCCTCCATTACTTTAGGTTCTGCTATCGTTGATCGCCATAATGGATTCAGCGACAGAGAAAGAGCGACGGATGTTGCCCTCTTCCGCATTCACGCATCTTATTCTTATCTACATCGCCGCATCTCTCAATTACGCCAGCCTCCGTTGCTGCAGACCAGATCGTGCCGCGTCAACTTGAACCCCGCTTCATATCATCTCATCGATTTCCCATCAGTTTTTTTCATCCCAACCAGCTAACCGCATTGGGTCAAGAATGAAAAACCAAGAGAATAATAATAATAATAATAATAATAATAATAATAATAATAATAATAATAATAATAATAATAATAATAATAATGATAATGATAATGATAATGATAATGATAATGATAATGATAATGATAATGAATAATGATAATGATAATAATAATAATAATAATAATAATAATAATAATAATAATAATAATAATAATAATAATAATAATAATAATAATAATAATAACGACGATTGGGTGCCGTTCCAATAATAACGACGATTATAATGCCGTTCCAGACGAAATTTACTGTTCTTAATTAATGTTGAAGTCCCTGAGGGATCATGTATACCTCGGGGCATTAAAAAAGCAGAAGAATAATAATAATTACATAATCTGGTGTGGGACGCGACGGTTAGATACCCTTGCTCCATCATACATGGCCACCGCAACACGATGGAGACGAGAACCCTTAAACCATAATTATGCATAGTTTCTGCCTAGCTCTCGAGAGGGATTAGGTCCAATTCTACTGGCCAAAAAATATAAATAAATAATAATAATAATAATAATAACAAGAGATAACCTAATAATAACGCTATAACGCAATCGCGTTCCGAGGCACTTTCGCCAACCAGGACACCGACGACTAACGGCACTAGGGTCATTTCCAGACAAATTACATAATAATAATAATAATAATAATAATAATAAATAATAATAATAATAATAATAATAATAATAATAATAATAATAATAATAATAACAATAATAATAACAGCAACAATAATGATAATAACAATAATGATTTATGTCAATTCAATTTATTTTATTTTCCTGTAAACAACAGATTTAACAATTATGGCAGTGTCCATTGAAGTCTTAAGGAATCATAATATTATGCACTACGGGCAAAAGAATAATAATGAGAAGAAGAAGAAGAGACAGAGGAAGAGGTAATGGAAGAGGAGGGGAAGAAAGACGAAGAAAACGAAGGAAGAGGAGGAAGAGGAGGAGGAGGGAGGAAGAAGAAGAGGAGAAGGAGGAGAGAAAGAGAAGGAATAGACTTCTGACGGGAGAAGGAAGGAGGAAGAGGAGGAGGAGGAGAAGGAGGAAGAGGAGGAGGAGAAGGAGAAGGAGAAGGAGGAAGAAGACGAAGACGAAGGAGGAGGAGGAGGAGGAGGAAGAGGAGGAGGAGGAGTAACCTATCTGACCTTTGGATCTCGATTTGAGTCGCATTAGCTGCAAAGAATCTAGTGCGACTTAACTTGCTTGTGCGCTGAAGAAATCCGGAAAGTACAATGACAGTTCCTTTATCTCGGAAGGAGTCCTTCCGAGATAAAGGAATTCCGAAGGAGACTGTCCTCTGTTCCTCGGGTTCTCTTCCTCACAGCGCCGCGGTATCTATAGACAATTACCCCTCTGACTTGACGTAGCTTTTGTGTTAGCATGGCGTCCTGCGCACAGCTTTAAGTAACGCTCTAGTTTGTCGAGTCTACTATTAACCGTTACCGTAGACTTAGACATTACCCCATGCGGGGCAATTGTCTTTTACCATCTCGACCCGTCCCCATCCCACAAGTAACAAAGAGGAACACGATTTAATAGTGAGGTCGCTAGCGTCTTTTTCTAAGTGGAACAGGACTAAGTGAGAAGAGGAAAAGAGAAGGAAGAATTTTTATATATATACATGTGTGTGTATATATACATATATATATACATACATATGTGTATTATATATATATATATATATATATAGAGAGAGAGAGAGAGAGAGAGAGAGAGAGAGAGAGAGAGAGGTCAGAGAGAGAGAGAGAACAGGACTTAGTTAGACGGACATAGAGTAGACAAGAATATATATAGATAGACAGACAGACAGACAGACAGACAGACAGACAGAGACACAGAGACAGAGAGAGAGAAAGAGAGAGAGAGAGAGAGAGAGAGAGAGAGAGTTAGAGAGAGAGAGAGTTTCTATCTGTCCTGGGCAGTTGATGTTTCTTTGGTAGATCGCGTAGCCAGGGCTGTGGCCGGGGAAGGGGTATGGGAAGTGGGGTGAATAGGGTTGAATCGAGCGATCGAGGTCGGCTTTTGTTAGGGGCGAATGTTTATTGGAACTGTGCAGCCAGCGCCAGCCAGAACGTATAAGTCGCGGATCATTAAATAAGGCGAACGCGCGAAGAAAATAGAATTCTAATGCATCATATTCAGTGGCAGCAACTGACAACCAGAACGACTTCCTCTGCCTCCTACTCCATAATCCTATCCCCTCGATCATCCTCCACTTCCTCCAGCTAACCCTTCACCCTCTTCCTTCTCGTCAACCTCCATTTAGTCCTCCTTGTCTTCCTTCTTTTCCATCGATAGTCTCTATCTCTATTAACTCCTGTATCTTCATTCTCACTCAATTATCTGTTATTCAATTTATTCCTTCTCCATTTCATGATTCGTATCCTCTTTTGCCTGTTTTCCTCCTCTTGAAAATCGATTTCCTGCTTTCTGCTTCTCCTCAGTCTTTTACGTCTCCTTATGTCCAAATCTCTGTCCTTACCATCTTCAATTTTATCTACTTTTAAACATATATTCGTCTTTAAATCTCACCGTTCAGTCTTCTTCTTTTGCTTATTTAAGTTATTTTTCCTCTTATTCCTCCTCCACTTCTTCTTCCTCTTTCTCTCTTCAACTTTCACTCATCTTCCAGTTCCCATTCTCCTGCACGATGCACCTTCTTTTCTTCTACTACCTTCTCCTCTATCTTCAGCATTCTCTTTCTTTTCAACCTCCACTCTATTCCTCCAGTTTCCTCTCCATCTTCACATTTTTTCTTTCTTCTCTTTTTCCTCCTCTTCATTCTGTTCGACACAACTATTCCACAGTCATTTAATTCCCATTCTTCTTATCCGACTCCTCAATCCTCTTTCCTTTTCACCATCTCATACCCCTATTCTTCCTCTTCTTCCTGTTCACCTTCTCCATCATTCTACATCTGCCTCCCTCCCTCGTCTACTTATTTCTGCACATTTCCATAAATATCCGCTGCCCTCCTGTGGCTTCACACTCCTCTGTAATTTTGTCCCTAAAAACTGTCCATATTTTCCGATGCGACTTCTCTTCCCGCTTCGCTGGACTCCAGTGCGTGTCACTGGTTTGCAACCGTAGACACGAACATGGACCCCTATAAAGCAGTAAATGGGCTGGATCCATAAGATCAGACACGGATGTCTTTAAAACAAAGAAGCCATCGCTACTACAGGTGCGAGCATAGACGTCTGTAGAAAATAATATGAAATCAGACAAACTACCGTGGGGAGGAACATATAGACGCTTGTTAAACGGTATAAGGACCTTATGCATGGTACTATGTCAAATCCAATGCATGGACAAATGCAACGTCTTCTACGGCTCTGCCACCAACTTAGCCATGAGATAACGAGACAGAATCCTACCAATGCTGTTCTAAGCTGGATTTCCTAAATTATGATGTAAGGCAAAGCACCAAAATCGAAGATATAATTATTGTAATTGTAATCTGACATTTATAAAGCGCCACTTCTAGAAAAGAACTTATTAGTGGCGCTCAAATATTCAATTAGGCCTACATAGGCTATGAAGCAATAGATTTTTTACAAACTATAGTAATGTAAAGCAAGATATTTTATTTGTATTTAGTGCTTTGCATTTATAACATTATATAATCTATTATCTATTGGAGACTTGGAGTAAACGCTAGTGCAAAACATTATAGCCAATAAGTATGCAACTTACATTAAGTCTATATATAAACCATCAGGGTTAAATCTCGCAACAATCATATATGTGCGAATATTGTTACAATGGTTACAAAGTTTCGCGATATATTTTGCACAAAAGTAGGTTTCAGCACGGGGTTTCTAGTCCACTTGCTATACAGCAGCAGTAGCGATGGTCTCTGTTGAATAATCCATCCATCGCTGGACAATAATATTGAGACCAGCAATTGAACCACAAAGTTTCCCGCTGTTGCCCTTCAAAGACAAATGCTTCACGCATTCGCAGTTCCACCATGAATCTACAGGCAGACGCTTGTCACTTCCTTTATCCATCACCATTTTCTCTCGTTTATCCATTCTTCTTTTCCTTCTAGCTGCGTTCGTCTGTACATCCGTCCAGCCATCCGTCCGTCCGTCAGTCCGTCCGTCCGTCCGTCCGTCCGTCCGTCCGTCCGGTCCACCTATCTATCAATCCTCCAATCTGTCCATACATTCAGCCGTCTATCCATCCGCCCATCCGTCCATATTCCAGCGTGTTATTCATCCACCCATCCATCCATTCATCCATCCATCCATTTATCCATTTATCCATTTATCCATCCATCCATCCATCCATCCATCCATCCATCCATCCATCCATCCATCCATCCATCCATCCATCCATCCATCCATCCATCCATCCATCCATCCATCCATCCATCCATCCATCCATCCATCCGTCCATCCATCCATCCATCCATCCATCTATCCATCCATCTATCCATCTATCCATCCATCTATCCATCTATCCATCTATCCATCTATCCATCTATCCATCCATCCATCCATCAGTCGTTCCGTAGCCTAGTTCACCAATGCGTCCGTTCTTTAGTTCTTCCTTCCTTCCTTCCTTCCTCCTTCCTTCTGTCCTTCCGTACTTCCGTCCATGCATCTGTTAGCATTTTCCGAGTGCTTTTACCTAAACAGTGACTTGTATGCGCTTTTCTTCTGAAGATCTGCTCTAGAAAATCGTTATCGTCATCCCTAGCTTAGCTGATGGAAAAGTGGACACAAGAAAGACGAAATCAATAATAAAGTCCACTATTGCGACATCGTCTTTTGGTTTTATGCGTTTGACAAGGAACGTAATAGTCCTCTCTGATAATCCTGAAAGATTGACTCATTGTTTATCCCATTGCCAAATTAGGATTATAAGTTGTGGCTAAGACGAGACTGTAGAGAATTACATATGATGGAAAGTATAGATTCGTTCACACCAGTTTAGAGCTGTCGGATAGTCATTTCTAGGTTCTCAACAGGTGCATACATGCATACATACATACATACATACATACATACATACATACATATGCATACATATCGGTCAGGAGAGCAGAGAACCTTTCTCACTTATATTAAACAAATTTATTGGCGATTATGACGATTGGCTATATTCTTCAGTAAAAAAAGTGTGTAAGGGATGAGGTATATACCACGAAATCCACGAAGAGCAATTTAATCTAATCTATTCTAATATAATCCAATACAATCTAACCTAACCAAATCTAATTAATCTAATATTTCTTATATAGCGCCGTTAAAATATTGCTTCAGGTGCTTCAAGTTATTGGTCGATGGTAATCCAAAAAAGTCATCAGAAATTTCAGAGACCTTGAAACCTCGTCTATTTCTTGCGACATCAGATGGTATACAGGCAGTTGCGTAAATCATGGGGGACAAAGGGCGACTGTCCCCCCCCCGAAGTTTTGACTGGGGCCTTCTGTCCCCAAAAAATGCAAAAATCCGGCCCTTACACGACAAAATGCTGTCCCCTCCAAAGTTATATACGGATTTTCGCTTCTGTATAGGGCCTATAGACTAATCTTCATTATAACTAGGCCTACATATGCTCCAACAATAACACTTTCGACTGGATCCGCCAATTGTCAGCACCCTTGTTTCTAAGCCATGCCGACGCCTTTGACAGTCTCTAGAACAGAAGATAAGTCGAATCCTTACCTGGTAAATTGCTATCGCTGTTCCAATCAGAAGGCTGATGTGTGGAAACTGGAGACGCATTTTCTCAATCAAGACGCTACAGTCCATCTAATATGTTGTGCCCTTTTGCAAAGGAAATACAATCAAGAACAATAAATCTATTGTCAACTCTTGCTATTCCTTGCTACGTGCTTGTGTAGCGACGTGGACGATGACGATGACGACGACGATGATGATAGTAATTTTAATAGTAACTGTAATAGAGATAGAGATAGTAATAGTAGGCTAGTAGTAATAGTTCATTCCGATAATTAGCCAATCAATCCTACCTCGGGCAAAATAATAGGCCTAGACCTCTCTCCGAATATATTTTACAGCTGCACCTCAGGGCAGTACAACTATTACAAATAATTACAATAATTAGAAAGTGTCGGCATTTAGTTAACAAATAATTAAATAGCTGCATAACCTGCATTCTTTAATAAGATCATGCATTAGCTCACACGTATCCGAATGAAGAGAGACGCCTTGGTTGTTGGCTGCTAAGCTGTTGTTGGTCCGACTGTATAAGGCTTAACCCTGCAGCGGCGCACCGTTCGCTTCTTATACGGGTTTGGCTCGTCTTCTGCATGAGGATCAGTTTCCGTCAGACAGAGGCGACGCTTCTTACATTCTCTTAGCAGTGCCTTAAGAGAGTGTTAACTTAGGCCTAACACTCTTAATGCAGAAGAAGTCTGGTCTAGACTAGAATTTAGTCCGTCCAGAATATAACCTACGTTGTATAGCCTAATGATGTTAATACATAATAGGTCTACTGTAATAAATAATAATAAATATTAATTATACATAAGGCAGAAGTCTGGTCTAGACTAGAATTTAGTCCGTCCACAATATAACCTACGTTCTATAATGATATTAATACATAAATAATACTATAATAATTAATAATTATACTTAATATTAATTAGTTAGGCCTAATAATAATGCATAATAACGATGTTAATGATATTCAATCATTCATTCATTTAATAGATTTATAGATAGCACCACTTCAGAGCTATATAGGCCTACTACTCAGAAGTAGGCCTAATATACTTCTTCACTTAAAGTGTTCTAATCTAATATCGTATCATTATTATTATTGATCCTATCCTATCATGTACGTAATCGAATTTAATCTAATACAATCAGATCTCACATATTCTGTTATGTTCTACCGTACGCTACTTCGCTACCAAACCTTTTTCTATCGGTCCGAATCATCAAAATGGCGGATGTTGAGTTGTCAGTGCCATTTACTAATACATAGATAGTTGCGTTAGGCCTAATACAGAAACTTATACAGTGTCAAGAAGAACAGGCAGAAGTGCTATACCTGGGACTACTGTTACTGAATTAAGTCGCTTTTGTTTCGTTACGACAATCGTCCACAAAAATCAAACGGGACTAAAACTGATCTGACCTGCAAAAGTCCCGGATGTAAAATCAGAGCCACAAACATGATCTAGGTCAATGACCCAATTTTCGTCCGTTTCAAATCCCCCCGTAATAATAGTCCCAGGCTATACGCAGTGTAGGCCTAGTAATTAATTAAGTGCTAAGATAGAGAACGAACTCCAAACCGATAAGGAGCGAAAGTACTGTTGCTCAACCAGCGCGCACACTGTTTTGTCGTCCCAAAAGCGGGTCGTCAACTCTAA
Source organism: Aporrectodea caliginosa (assembly GCA_020284085.1). Taxonomy (NCBI): domain Eukaryota; kingdom Metazoa; phylum Annelida; class Clitellata; order Crassiclitellata; family Lumbricidae; genus Aporrectodea; species Aporrectodea caliginosa. The sequence goes on along the minus strand of JACEVL010000835.1, from coordinate 418,487 downwards.
ACTCGGCCTGGTATTTGAAGAGCTGAACCGACGAAAAGTCGAGTGGTGCTATACAAGTTACGGTAGCAGCATGGTCCCGTAGGAGCGCACCTCTGCTTCATAAACTCCTTGTTGATTAGGCCTATGTTGAGGAATCGAACCCAACGGGATTCGAATCTCGGAATCCTTTCCACTGGGAACTTGCCCGAACCTCCATGTCCTCACTGCAGTCCCTACAGCAGCGCGAGTGCTCGCCAGAGGGCGGCACCGTCGCGACAATCCTACCATGTGGTCCACAACCTAACCTTCTCTACCTAAACCATATCGGCTTTAAGCTTATAGCCTACTCTACCGTATCCTACACTGTCCTACTCCACTCTACATGTACAATAGCCTGCTGTATTCTACCCTAAGATGTTCTATCGAATGGTCGGTCGTGTTTCAAACGGTGTTTGCACTTCTGCACTAGATCTGCAAGGGGACAATCCCTATAACAACGATGTTCATTGGGCCTACATTTTGTTCACAGAGGGCCTTCAGCTGCCACCATAACCATGGTTTAAGACTTTAAGTAATTCAACGGACATCTGTGTTAGAAATAGAATCTCTGCAAACTGTATGGCGTAATAGGCCTAATAATTAGCTTCGAATGATAATTATTATAATTATAGTGCACCTAAATTTAGGTGTAGGCCTAATTTTCCTAGCTAGGTCACTCCGTTATTTATATTGTGAAATATAGGGCCAATTATCTTTGCGCCACCCAAAAGCTAGCGACCAAGTAAAACATCGGTAGGCCTATAGTAAATCAAGTCCGCAATGGGCCTAGTTACTTACATGTAAGTTACGTTGTGTCGGCTTCGGCCGCAAATCAGAATCAGGGAGATTTTAACACACTGCAGATTCACGGCTTAATATTCAGGGTCGTGATTTTTGAAGAAAGGCAAACAAAATATTGTACTAGACTAATATATTCAAATGGGCACCTTAATGGGAATCCGCTTAATATTCAGTTGTTGAAACTATTTAATATTTAGTTGTTGAATATTTAGTTGTGGAATTACGAGAAGCGCTATAAAACTGCTTATGTCAGAACTGTAGTAACGCCTTCTAGAATATCAATGACATCTTATTCTGTGTTTATCTTAGAGGTCCATATATTTATATGGAGGTCTGCGGTCAAAGTGATCGTTTACACACGAAACTCACGATTCTTCCACTTTCAACCAGTATTTCTTTATTTATTTCGGTGGTTTTGTTAAAACCGATATACAGTTAGATATTTCAGTTAAATTTAGTCTTATTCGCGGTTTTGCGCGTTTGGATGATTTATCGGCGCACTTATTCTGACTTTCATGTTGCGTAAAGTAACAGTCGAGAACGACACATAAAATGTACTGTGATTAAATTACTTAAATTACCATGATTCACAGAAATGTAGAAGTTGTGGAATTCGTCTGGGATACTGGGACTTGTTCGTCTCCACAGCTGCGTCTTTTCCACAGCTGCTGTGCATCACTCGTGATGATTGCCATAGTACCAGTGGCGCAATAAACCAAAGCGACGGTTTTAACGTCCCCTGTCTTACACCATGAATGTCGTGCTCAGCTGAAATTTTGGTACTTTTATGGTCATCGATTGGATTGAACGGGAATAGTAATGTCGCAGTAGTAGTTTCTTAGTCTACATAGTGCAAGCAGCAGTATTCTTCCTCTTCACTTCACATCTGACAGTCATGGTCGAAGAACCGCCAACGAAACCAAAAGGTTTTGAGCCGAGCGAACACCAGGGCTTTCTGTACCGGTCGATGTTGGGAAATTCCATCGAAAGTTCAAGACTCATGGTTTCTGCACAGGGTCGGAGCATCGAAAACATCAGCATCGGACCGTTGAGTACGACTGGAAGCCAGTTTACGACCATCACAGAGACTATTTCAGACTCGGATGATGGTGTTGAGAAGGATTTTGGTGAACCTTGTGCATGGGGTCCAATTCGTCCACAGGTTTGCCAGAGTTTTCGTAATCCGAAAGTGGTGCTGGGCTTCCTGTGTCTCGTTGCCATAGTTCAGGTAGATCTCATTTTATCTGCGTGTAATGCTGTTATGCAAAGGTAAGTTTCTGTGATCATGCTAGACAAATATATGTATGTACGAGTTTGAATGCACTCAAAGATTAACATAAATCACTCCCAAGATCAGTTCAATGCATGGACGTAGCCAACAAATTTGGGAGGGTTTTTGGTTTTTGAGGGAGTTTCCTTTGGATATTGTCGTATTTCTCTACATTTTTAGTTTTTAATAAAAGTAATGCAGGGGATTTTAACCTGTAAAACCACCCCACATATACTCCAATGGTTCAGTGGTGCCCTTCCAATCAGACAAAAGAGAACAGTTTTCAAGTGTTGGGGAGAGGTGATTGCAGCATCCCTGGTTAAAAATACATGTTGATCAACAGGGAGACAGACTATTCCAGGTAGGTGATCCAACCGCTGAAAGGTATGACACATTGCTTGCTATCTGGGATCTATTTAGAACCTATTTTGAATCTTTTAGTTTCATCATGGTTGTTCGTTATAACGTCTTTCTTGAATGATGTCTTGATGAGGTACTTCTGAGTTAAAGTGTAGCATACAAAATGTGATGGATTAGCTGAGTTGATTCTTTTGCTTCCAGAATTTTTTATGTACTCCATACGTCTTTGGTGTCGTATAAAAAGTGGTAAGAAATAACATTAAAAACACTGTGGTGTAGCTCTATGGACTTGTTTTAGTTCATATAATTTTGTGTTAACTAGAACATTGAAGGGACTCTTAAAGGATACTTCTGTTATATCAATACCCAAATGCATACTTGTACTAAACAGTAGACTTCACAATTGTAAAAACAGTTTGCAAACATACATTTGGGTGCAGTTTTTAAGAGCTGTGTATATCTGTACCTTCATATTTGTATGTGCTGTGGACATTTGTAAAGATCTCATAAGAACTTCCTCACAGGTCTAAATTAATTAACCATAGCCATCATAACCATCAATTTATTGAGCTCCAAACATTGACAAAGTAACATTTCATTGTAGAAAGAAATCTGTTGGTCGCAAAAGGGAACCCAGAAGGGACCAGAGTCCCGCTGGTTAGGGCCACCTATATACATAGTCTGTTGCTAGATGGTTAACAGAGGTTATCTAGTACAGTGCATTCATATAATAAGTATCTGCACACATACAATAAATAAAACAGGATTTGACAGTTATCCGAGACTGCTTTGTGGCAGTTTATTTCTTATTGCTGACTTTAGATGCTGGACTTCATTCTGCAGCTGATGGAGTGGCTTATAGGACAAAACAAACCATTCACTAAAAATGACAGTTCGATGGCAGTGATACTAAGTATTCCTTTGTAAGCTGTCTCACACAGTTAAACCTAGACTGGTGGAGTCCTGTCCCAGTTTTATGGCTGATGTTTTACTTTGTAGTCCGTGATACTTGTGGGTACAAAGGAATTTTTGCTTGATGATGAATGGTTAGTGTGTGATGGCATATTGTTATTGCTGAAAGAGTAACAGATAGAATAATAATAATAATGATGATGACAATTTGTGTGGCACCATAACACGGCCATGCTGTTACAAGGAACATGACAGTCAACTAACAGAATGTGTTTTTTGCTCATTTACACATATGTATGTTTGAATGTTGATTCATTCATTTATAAATTTATATAGCGCCCTTCAAGAGGACTACTCAGAGGTGCTCCCGACTCCAGCATGGCCAAAAAGTACAGTTTTGAATTTAGTAAAGAAAGCTTCAGTAAGAGTTAAACCTAGACTGGTGGAGTTAGATATGAATGTACTAGTTTGTATATGTGTGTATTTGTGTATCAGTATATTTGTATTTTCTAGACATCCCCACTATTTATTAAACAGAAATATTCAATGAGATGAAGAATAATAGTAACATAAACATCAGGCAAAACTACAAAAATGCACTAATGTTGATACGGTAATATATGGCATATTAGGCTATGTCTTATATTGGTCAATTAAAGTGTACTAACCTAAAAACTTATAGGGTCCTTTCCTCTTATACTAAACCTATAAACTTCTTTTTGGCCGTGCTGGAGTCGGGTGTACCTCTGAGTAGTTCCGTTGAAGAGTGCTATATAAATCCCCTGAATGAAAAGTTATTTTTATGAACTTAAATGTGCACAGTTTGTGAGCATGATGCATGAATACAAGGATCTACAGAGTTCAATAATTGTGGGCCATTATTATTATATTACACTGGTAGTTTGAGCTGTGTGGGCTTCTTTACCTAAATACTTAAAGACTGTGTCTCTGTCTGATATTATTTGTGCCTCTGTGTGTTTGAAAGGAAATTTTTAGTATAACATTGGCTCTAGGAAAAAAATGTCTGGCATTAGTCGTACAGACCTCAGAACGTTACGTTATGTTGTGGTCACATAGGGCATGGTGATCAATGGCTTCGTGAGTGTCGTCATCTCCACAATTGAGAAACGTTTTGACCTGACAAGTACGGAGACTGGTCTCATCGCGAGTGGCTATGACATCGCCTGTGTCATCTGCCTTCTGCCGATCAGCTACTTTGGGGGCGTGGCACATAAGCCCCGCTGGATCGGCATGGGGGTGCTTCTGCTCAGCCTCGGCTCCTTCCTCTTTGCGCTTCCACACTTCACGGTCGGTCACTACAACTACGAGTCAGGGCACGAGCACAACGTGTGCTATCGTGGTCCAACAAACGCATCACACCTGAAGCGTTTTCAAGATTCTGATATGGGAATGTGCAAGGTCAGTATATGTTTGACTGGAGACAATTTTTCAGAATTGGGGTATGTGAGAAACCTCATCCCACAAACTGAGTAAGTGTAAGTGCTTATTTATATGGCATCTTTTCAAGAAAACTCACTTAGAGTAGCTCCTTACCTGTGTACACAAGCCACAATTGAACAGCATGGTCTTTTGAAAAATAGAATATGCCTGATTTAGTGATTATAATTACAATAATAATAATACTTAAGATAGTAAAAAATTATAGATTGCTAAATATGTGAAATAGTATTTTTATTTCTGTTTTTAATTATGACTTTGTTACTTTTTTTATTTGTTTTATTATTATTACAGATTTACACAAAAGTTGACTTTGTTTCTTGTTTCATTCAAATCCTAATTTATCAGATTTGGTAAGAAATTTGTTAAACTCCAAATGGAGATTCAACGTCTTGCATAAATCATAGCATATTGGGTTGAATTTTATAAAGCGGATCACTGAGCACATTTTTGCTGTGCTGAATGGGTGATTATCTGTTATGTTGCTCAGGTGGAGGATCAGGCGAATGAAATGGAACAACCACGAGCTCTGTCCAATTATAAATACCTCCTCATCTTGGCTCAGCTGCTGCATGGCGCTGGTGCAACACCCATCTACACCTTGGCGGTGACATACCTGGATGAAAATCTTAAGGCTAAGATGACACCAATGTATGTTGGTGAGTTGGACCAACCATTCATTCCTCTGAGGCTTGGTATAAGAAATACTGGTACTGAGTGTAAGACAATGGTACAGCAATGGAAGGTACTGGTTTGGAATCGAAGGTACTGTTCAGGAGATACTGGTATCAAGACATTTCAGCTTCTGAATGGAAGAACAGAAGAATGATGCCTAAAACTTAGTCCAAAGGATTACCATGAAGGATAACCATGGTAACCGTTACTGTGTAACTCTCTATCACAGAGCCAACACGCTATTGAATAAACCACCATACCACACAGGGCATTATTTCTTTACCCTACCCTACCTCAAACAACATCACTTTGTAAAGTCACTTCTCTGATGGGATGGTGCAACTTTGATGTTCTAGCATGCCAAAAGTCAGCATGCTATGGCTATGCAGCATAGCAGCAGTCTGGAGCTGGAATACAGTGCATTCCCTTGGGTCATGCCAATGACCATTCCTATGCAGCATGTGGATACTGTCTGTCGGCATAAATTTCATTCTGAGACCATTTACAAATCATCGGACTCCAGGGAAACTAGTGGAGTCGTAAAGCAAATAGGCCAATGGGAATAGCTTCTGGAGCTTAATTCCTTGGCTGGCACTAAAAAATCATGAGGGGAGCGAAATAATAGTTCATAATAATATTATATTACACTGGTAGTTTGAGCTGTGTGGGCTTCTTTACCTAAATACTTAAAGACTGTCTGTCTGATATTACTTGTGCTTCTGTGTGTTTGAAAGGAAATTTTTGGTATGAAGCTGAACAGCAATTGTAGTTTTAATTAGTAACTTCTATTGCGCCGGTGTCTAATGCACAAGGCATCAACCGATGGCGCACCAAAACCAAGCTGTAATCAGGTCAGTATCCAGAAGATCCTACCGCACAATTGACAAGGTGTGTGAGACCTTTTACCAAGTTATGTTATCAGGCAGTATTACCAAGAAGTCATAGTGTGATTCGAAGCAGGTCTTCCTATCTTGCTGAGTCACATAAGTTTAGACTACCCAAACAATTCATACACAGTTAAGGTTTCAAATGGAACAACCAACCATTTTTCAAGTACAGTGGTTAAACCCAAATGGCCTTATGGATTTGCCCACCTTACTGTGAAAGCCTCAAACAAAAGAACTAAAGTTCTGAGTCCATTTGAAAACAACCCAAACCACTGGACTTGAAAATAGAGAGAGACAGACCGGCAGAGAGATACAGAGAGAGAGAGTAGGCCCTATATCAGTTTTTATAGGATACATGGTAGCTTTTCCTGAAGGTCTTATAAATGTCATTTTACAATACATTACATTAAATATTTTATGATGTCTTACAGTAGAGTGTCTGCTTTTACTATATTTGCGCTTTCACTACCCTTATGAATGGTTATTATGATATATTGGTTGCTTGAAGTCTGTTGTAGATACTTGTGAAGAAAGTTATGTTATATTTTATTACTTTTGGCTGTTGTAGGTACATTTTATGCAATGGCAATTGTTGGACCTGCGATTGGCTATGTGCTGGGAGGAGAATTGCTGGAACTTTTTTGTGACATCGGTTCAGTGGACCTGGAAAAGTAGGTCTTATTCTATGGCAAAGTAGGTCTTGTTTCATTGAAAATGTTGGTCTTATTCCATGGAAAAGTAGGTCTTCTTCCATGGGAAATGTTGGTTATATACCATGGAAAAGTAGGTCTTATTTAGTGGTAAAAATTGGTCTTATTCCATGGGAAATACCGGTAGATCTTATTCCATGGAAAAGAAGGTCTTCTTCCATGGGAAATGTTGGTATTATTCCATGGAAAAGGAGGTCTTATCCATGGAAAAATACCGGTCGATCTTGTTCCATGGAAGTGTAGGTCTTATTCCATTGAAAAGGAGGTCTTATTCTATAGGAGAGCAATAGTAAGCCTAATTCCCTGTGAAAGTAGGTCTTATCCTATGAAAAATCAGGTTTTTTCCTGAAAATTTGATAGAGTACTGTACCTTTTTTCGGACAGTACATCTAAGTCCCTGAGAGAGTTGAACTTATTCCCTGGAAGGCTATTTGTCTTTGCCGCTGAACAATGCGGATGTTAGTGGAAAATGAGATCACTGTTGTTCCCATTGACAAAATATTTTTATGATTCTGAGGCACAAAACAGGTCTTATTCACGGATACAGACCTAACTGAGCAATTAATAATGTTATCAACGTCCAGCATTTACCTAACTGAGCAATTAATAATGTTATCAACAAGCAGTTACGCACAATTATCAACCATTAACTATAACTATAACATAACTAAAAATAATACCTATAACTAACTATAACTAAAATAAAAAAATCATTAGCTATAACTTAACTAATAAAATCTGTTCACACTGTCAACAAGTTATGGATTATGAAAAGAACAGATCTGATTTTTATGTGCAGTTACCTTATGCTACCTTTTTAGGTAGGTAATGTCGTCTAGAGGTTCCCGAAAGGAGCTACATAAATGTCTAAATGCATTAAATAGGAATTGTTTCTGATGTTGTAGGGTTACTATAACAGCCGACGACCCTCAGTGGGTCGGTGCTTGGTGGATTGGCTTCCTGTTCAGTGGGCTTCTTGCCTTTCTTCTGTGCATTCCACTCTGTGGATTCCCAAAGACGCTACCCGGTGAGTTTTCCAAATTACCAGTACTGAGAAATACTCATAATGCCAAGTTACTATACATAGCCTACCTGAAATACTGTTATGTGCTTGCAGGTCTGTGTAAACACATCAGAGTACTTGGAAGTATGCAAATTCTGTAGTTACTTTCACTTTGGTGGAGACAGAGATACTAGAATAGACAACAGGATTACTAGAATAGGCAACAGGATAAGTGAAGATTAGATAGGGTAAGGTTTATATGTGTACTGAAGCAAGCAGACTTGAGGACAGACAGGCAGACTTGAGGACATACAAGCTGAATTGTTTTTGTTCTATGTGACGACGACAGATTTGACAATGAATTGAATGTCTTGATTCAGGTTCAGCCAGCCTTAGAGCCCAGAGGGTTTCTGAGGCATACAGTGGCTCAGAGTCAGCTACGGCCAATCCAGGATTTGGCCTCAGCTTCAAAGATATTCCGACCTCAGTTAAGCTGCTGCTGATGAATCCGACGTTCATGTCCCTCAACATGGCTGGTGCTTGTGAAGGCAAGTCTTCTCTTCAGATCAAACCAGTGTCTATATAATCTGCCGTTTTGTTGTATCACTAAAAGTAGTTACTATGACAGTTATTATCAATCAATCAGTCAGAATTTATATAGCGCCCCTTCCAGATTCCTACTCCGAGACTCTCCCGACCTAAGCCAAGCTGAAGAAAGTAAGCTTAGGCAGCGAATGGAATTGAGAGCAGGTAATGTTAGTTGTGTTCAAACAGAAAATTACTCGTTTGTTTCTGTCATATCCTTAGAAATACAAGTTATGCTGCGTCTCATTTTCTGAGCCATTTCTTTGACAGGGCCAGGTATTCTCAATTGCCAAAGTACAGCATGGCTTGTTGCTAGGAATGGCTTCTACTTTGCATTTTTCTAACCACTGTGCCTCCTATTATGAGTTGCTTTATTATGAATTTTGTTGGTTTCTTCATAGGTTTGCTGATAAGCGGTTTTACAGTTTTTGCCCCCAAGTTCATCGAGTCACAGTTCAGTATTTCTGCCGCATGGGCTGCTCAGCTCGTTGGTTAGTACAGAGTCTGTGTTCAATCAGACTGTCATACATTTTCATTTTATCTACAGTAGTATGATGTAAGACATTGCAGAATATATCTAATTACATTTGCAATACAATGTGTTAATGTGTGTTCTAGCATCAGAGCTGTGGTTGAAATCCTAGAATGTGTTTTCCAGTTTACAATATTTTTTGAGTCGTGGAACCTACATTGAAAGATTCTGCAGTTGTTAAAATGCTGTTGTTGCATTTGAGCTTATACCAAATCTTTCTCAGCCCCTACATTTTGGTTGGAAGTGTGGCATAGGTGATGATTAGGTTAACAAATGGATGATTACTTTACCTTAACAAACTTCAGTGCTTTCTTTTTTAGGTTTTGCGACTATTCCATCAGGTGGAGGTGGTACTTTCATAGGCGGATACCTCATAAAGCGACTGGACCTGCGATGCACCGGCATTCTTAAGCTGTGTATTATCACGAGTTGCACAGCTCTTATTCTCACTCTCTCCTTCCTTGTCCGATGTCCAAATGTCCTCTTTGCAGGAGTCAACGTCGATTACGTCCACAAAAATATGTAAGCTGAACTTTAATTCCAATTGCAAGGGAAATTCGTATATTCAAAAAAATTAGGTTTGGGTTATCTTGCATGTATGATAGAGCTGTACCGATATCGCTTTTTGCCGATTATGCCGATACCGCGTATAGCCGATTATTAAATTGCCGATACCGATACCACGTATAGCCGATTATTAAACTGCCAATTCCCATTATGAGATCGAATATTTAATTATTTGTTTAGTGAAAATGTGCGGTTCCGAAACATAAACCAGTAATCTATCGTCACAACTATAAGGGTGGACGCTTAAACTAAGTTGGGAAGTTGTTAACGATATGTTTTAATGCGTAAATAATAAGGAACGTAAAACGATAGATGAAAATCGATTAAAAAAACTTGGAATATGCAATAATTCAAGTAAAGTTATTAAATTATAATACAATTTTGACATCGGCACCGATTAACCGATTATTTCTGCCGATACCCGATTATACCGATTGTTCTAATAATCGGCCCGATTACGCGTATGGCCCTTTAATCGGTACAGCTCTAATGCATGATTATGTTTGTAAAGAGTAGGTAATTTGATGTGGGATTTATGTATTTATGGTTCTGTAGTACTTCTATCATGAATCATTTTGCACCTGAAAAAATTGACCTTTGGGGCTGTGTTTTTTTCAAAGTAATGTATGGTATACATATGTGGCACTTATTAGTAGAAATGTCAGTAAGTCGAAGTTCAGAGGATGTTAAGACATTTCCAAGACATGCATGCACACAGATGCATGTGCATTCCTACATGCATACATCATATGTCCGAATGTATGTGCACACATGCATGCATGCGTACACACTTATATACATACAAGATCAGTGCTTTCTTGCTGATTATTATCCTAAGAGTCTGATACTTTAAGGTGATGTATGAATTAATTAAACTACATTACATTACAAGTGACATGTTTGTAGGACTCTGATTCAGAGTAACCTGACGTCTGATTGTAACCGACCATGTCACTGTTTACGTGATCGCTATGACCCGGTGTGTGGCCTCGAGAACATCATGTACTTCTCACCATGCTATGCCGGCTGCACCAACTCCTTCACTCTGGATGACAGGAAGGTAGTTAGAGTTATCGACATCATCAGCATTATCATTGCCTCTAATCCCTCTATCATCTTTATCATAATCAGGTTAATTGTTTTTGTCATTGTTATCAACACTGTAGTGGGTATCATTATTCTAATAATCAATATAATTGATTTTATCATCTTTACCATAATGATCATCATTGTTTTCATCATTGTTATCATCATTGTAGTTAGGATTGTCATTGTAATAATTGTCATTGTCATTGCTTGCATCTAACTTAAAAATGTCTGGCACAGATGATCATTTATGACTAAATATAAAAATTATCTAAGTGTAAATAGAAAAATTGTGAAGATGACATCTTTGGCTAACAACTTGTACTGTGTATGAATGCAATAATTGCATTAGCTGTGGTCACATAAGTATCATTTATACCAGCAGAGGGGTACACTAAGCTTATCCAAGTCTCTTCCATTTGCTAAAACATTTACATTAAAATGTGAAAAAGGCTCATATTAATATTACTTTAATGTTACTGTGTAAGGAAGAAAGTGTTGTTAGTTTATTTGGTGCAACTCTTCAAACAAAAGGGTTTTGGATTGTTGGACTTTTCATCGCTGTTGTCATCATTTCCATTGCTTTCATCACGGCTGTCATTATCATGATCTCGATTGCCCTTATCATGATCTCACTTGCCCTTATCATGATTGCCATGTTGCTAATTGTCCTTGATTTTTCCTCGATTGCCCTTATCATGATTGCCATTGTCCTCATTGCTATCACTGATTTCAGGACTTGCACATGCAATAAAATGCAATAGATTAATGAAAACTTATATGTTTGTCATGCTTACTTCTTTATTATTGATGTGCAAGAGAAGTGTCGAGATTAACGGGAAGAGTTATTATGAGTGATGAAAATTAAGAGTGATGAAATTAATAAGAAAGAAGAGTAGGCAGAAGAGGATGGATGAGGTAGAGCATATGATGAGGGTATTGACCTTTTGGTGACCTTTGGTGCCAGGTCTACTACAACTGCAGCTGTGTGGCACCACCTACGATGTTCCTGCCTCCGACGCACATCCGGCCATTCATGGCGTTCGAAGGGAAGTGCCTGAGCAGCTGTCATCTTCTGTCCGTCTTCCTTCCAGTCTTCTCTCTCATCATCTTCTTCACATTTGTTACGAGTATGCCAGCCCTCTCGGCCACGCTCAGGTAGGCACAGAAGCTATCAGTCGAACAATCATTCATTCATTCGTACAGATTCTATTAAGCACATGAACTCTCAGTCAAATCGATCATGTAATCATCTGTTCATTCATTCATCAATCTATCCAATCATTCATTCATTCATTCGTATAGACACTTGGGCACATGAACTCTCAGTCAAATCAATGTACAAAATAATCTATTCATTCATCTATTCAGTCATTCCATCATTCATTCATCCATGCAGACAGTTTTATGTTAAAATGAGTTATCAGTCATATCCATCATGTGATCATCTATTCATTCATCCATCTATCCAATCATTCTATAATTCATTCATGCATGCAGACACTTTTATGTTAAAATGAGCTATCAGTCAAATCCATTATTCTGTCATGTAGTCATTCATCCATCTATCTGTCATTCCATCATTCAGTCATTTGTTCATTCATTCATGTATTCACTTGCTACTTCTGGTCATTTGTACTGTTTATCATTTTTATACTAATTATTACCTATTCTTTACCTATTTGTATAGCACCACACATAACGAAAGTTATCAGTTAGAGGCTGAGTTGAGTGAATTGAAAAACATACTCAGAATTCTAACACAGGGACCATCTGGGCAAAGTTGCAGAGTTGGCTTAGCAAGGTGTATGCTCAACTGATGAGTCATAATGTCACACTGTTTATATTCTGAACTATTCACTTAGTTCGTATGTTTGTTTCTTAATCCTTTTGTTTATATAATTATGTTAATTTGTTTACTTTGATTTGTTAGTTTATTTTGATTTGTTTATTTTTTGCTGCCAGGTGTGTTCCTCAAAAGCAGCGTTCCTTTGCCCTAGGTGTTCAGTGGATTCTTGTTCGATGTCTTGGTAAGAATTTCAATCAGGAGCATCAATCATTTGATATGATGCATCAGCAATTCTGTCAATCAGCTCTGCATTTAATTAGTCCTTCAGTCTATTGGTCATGCAGTCAGTCTATCCATTAAAGCAAGAATTCATTCTATCAATCATTACTCAATCAACCTGAAAGTCATTTAAACAGACTGGACAGAGTAGACAATGAATTTCCATAAATTGAGCAAGTGACTGTAACAAAACTACTAATGTTTGTATGTACAACCTGTATGTATCTAGCTATTTGTTAAGCACATTTTAAATTAATGTTTAAATATGTGGAATATAGAGTTATATACTTTTCCTCGATTTCTGTATGAACAGATACTGTTAAACAATCTTTGTAGAGTCCATTTCTATTCAGTAACTGTTAATTCATGAACGGATCTAATGGCGTCTGATGAACTAGAAGATCCGAAGCAGATGCTTTGTGTTAGCGCCCTTGTGGAAGCATGGCTGTGTTGTTGCCCTGAGGTGCCTCAGGGAATTGAATATTAAATTGTGGAAAATAAAATATTATTATTATTATTATTATTATTATTGACATGTTATGACAGTCTCATTGATCATTTTGAATAAAACGAATATTGATTGATGAGGCATTTGATTCATTCTGAACTTTGTCATAGGCACCATTCCTGCGCCAATTCTCTTTGGCACCCTCATCGACAAGACATGCCAGTCGTGGCAGGAGACGTGCCAGCACAGTCGCGGCGCCTGTTTCATCTACGACAACTGGACGATGGCTACCTATTTCTTGACGCTCATATTCTGTTTCAAGGGCCTGTCCTTCTGCTTCTTCGTGCTCGCCCTTCTTCTCTACAAGGCGCCAAAGACCATCACCCGGCCGTGTGAAACGACCAATCTCAATTCTGTGACCCTGGTGCTCGGGAAGGGGGCGGTGCCGCCGCCAAAAGCGTGTCCTGCAGACTCCCTTCCGCCTCAGGACACGAAGGACCAGGTCCTCTCGAACAACTGCCATCTTCACAACGAGAACGTCGTCCTTGTCGGGCGGTAATGCGATGCAAGGCTGATCTTTCGTAGAGCTGTTACGATGCGTCCAAGACTATTTGCAATCTCTTAAAGCCTGTCATAAACTGTTACCTACCTGTTGCAAACTTCGTAGTGGTGTTGCAATCAGTCGTAGGCATGTCTGTCTTAGAGCTGTCAAAAACTGATTTAGATGATCTCTTATATACTTTTTGCAATCTTTTATAGGCCTGTTGCACTGTGCTGTACTATAACATGTTATAGCTGTGTTGCCAATTCATATAAGTCTGTTGCAGTCTACTCGATTGTATACCTGTTCACCTGTTATACATGTAGAGCTGTTGTAGGCCAGTTACGATCTTTTGTAGACTGGTAACAACCTGTTTCCGATGTCTTTTGATCGCATTGTGTCAGAAACTTATTGCAGTCTGTTACGAAATATTTGGCTTGATTGATACATGTAGCCCATTTGTTGTATAAAGGTCTTTAAACGTTTCGTCGGCAGGTCAGAAATGGGCCGCGGGCCTGCTCTTTGACATCCCTGTTTTACACAAAAGGCCTTGATGTTTTCATTGTACATTGGTCGTTCACACAGCCAACCGTTTTCATCCTGCAACGGATATTCACGATAGAATGCAATAAATTTCTAACGTAATCTAACGACTTTTATGATCTCGTTATCATAATATCCAAGACATCGGTTGATTGTCGCTTGTATGTATCCAGACATTTAATATAGCACATTTTTAGTATCTCACAGAAGCGATTTCTCTGCGCTAGCCTATACGATGTTAATTGTCATTTGCTACTAGATTATTGCATCAGGTAGCAAAAGCAATGCACGGTAATCTAGAGGAGTCACCAATGGCAGGCCCACGCACACTTGTGGAGCCAACCAATGGATTCACATCGACAGTTGACAGATGGCATGGATGTTCAGAGTCTCTGGAGAGATGACAGGTGACAGCACGTGATGATGCTGCCACTGAGCAGTCCCTCATTGGTAGAAGATGACGCAAGTCCAGACTATTCGTCGAGGTGTTAGGTGCATTTAGAAGAGGCATTAGAGTGAAATTGCAATCAAGACTCATAATCCATTGGAAAAGCCAGATCGAAAGACAGCACTTAACGTGACCTAATGTGTCGACTTCTAAAGTGCCATTAACGTAAAACTTGAGGCGTCAGTTTGAGTTCAGTTTGAATACTATCCATTGGAAAAGTCTAGTCATAGTTGAAGAAGTCAGAAATTTGGTGGTTTAGCACACGGCATGTTAGCATCAGTTTGAGGGCTGTCTTGGTTGTTTTTACAACTGTCAGGCTCTTAACTCTGAAGAATTTTTCTGTTGGAGGCTGTAAATAAATTCATAAATTTACCAATGCTTGTACATACAGTCTGTCTTTGATTGGTATATACCACATTCTATGCATTTACTATATATGTGTGTGTATATGTGTATATATATATGTATGTATATATATGTATATAATATATATAAATAAATATATATATATATATTATAATATATATAGTAAATGATGTGTAGTTGGATAATACTGGATATGTTATTGATGAGTTTTGTGAGTTTAATTTTAAAATTTACCATGTGATTTTTCACTTGTTGAATTCTTTTGATGCCTATGAGCAATCTTCCAAAAAGACAATCTTCCAAAAGAAGGAAATGTTTTACGAAGCTACCTCAACCTGTCAGTGGTAAAGACGGAGAGTGATATGATGGTTTAAGCCCTCCGCTTCTTCTATGGTGACCCATGTGATGATAATTAAATATTCCTGTTTGGGTCGTGCAACTTTGAATGACTGTCTTGACCCATCACATTATTAAACCTTAATTTGTACGTATTTATATATTGTTTATTTATTTTTTGCTGTATCAAGTTTGCTCTGTTACTTTTTAATGTTATTTATGTTATTTATGAATTAGCACATTTTCATGGTCCAGATTCTCATTTGTTGTTGTTTTACTATTTATTTGCATGTTTGTTTATTTTGCATGTTTGTTTATTAATGTAGTATTTATTTTATACTTCATTTGTTTTGTTGATTCTTTGTTGACTCCATTTGATTAAGTTGGCTTGGTGACAAAATTCGATGGTTTTTACCTGACCTTATCCCGCCCCTTTATCCGAGTTGCGATAACAGTGCACAGCATCGTATTCAGGATTGTTAAACGGAGTAGGCTCAGCAGGCTGTACCCCACAGTCAGTGGTTGCTGACCCCCATAACACATTCAAGGTCCCTGTGCAGTAAGAGATGGCTATCTCTTACTTAGTATATATGCAGTTCAATTGCAAACATTGACTTTCACCTTTACATCCTGTCCTTGAAATGGAAGGATATCGGTGAGGTAAACAGTTCCTTGTTGAGCCATAAGACGTGCAAGATAAGGTTTACCCGGTTTATGAACTCTGAATATGATGTTAACTGTGAACTCCTGCTGTTGTTCATTAGTTGGGATGTTTGTGTGTATGTGTCCACCAGCGGTGACATATAATGCTTAGTTACCTGAGCATTATTTGTGTTCTAATGAACTTTAAGAATATTATTTAGTAAGTGCTTTTAGCAACAACAAGGACGACCAAGGAAAAAGTGGATGGACGAGATACATGAAACAACTGGAATGAATTTGGCAGAACTGAGAGATGCGACGGCGGACAGAAGGAAATGGAGAGGCTTGATCATGAAGGTCGCTAGAGTTCCAGGAACTGACAGCACAAGGTAACAAGGTAAAAGTGCTTTTATGAGATACTTACATGGCACTGTATCATCTACCAGTTGGCAGTAAATGATGTATGCACTGAATGTCCCAAGAAACTAGTCTTCCACTTTGTTAGCCTCTCTGGATGTGTTTTTCCATAAAATAAAATAAAAAAACCAGTTCTTGCAAGTAAACAAAATCACAGAAATTCGACTAGCTCAAGCTCTTTGGTAATTTTATGACGTGCTGTGTAAATACTGATTTACTTAACAGTTGATAATACCTTTGTGAAGTAGATATTTGAGAAACAAAGGTGTTTGTTATCTCATTCAGTTACAACTTGCATTTACCTTGCACACAAAAAACTAGTCTTCTGATCTCTCTATATATAGATCTGTTGCTTTAAACAAATTTGTTTGTCAGTTGTTTTGTTGATGCGTTAAAAAGATGCTACACAATTGCTAATATGCGAAACTTTGCACTTTTTAATAATTAATGCCAATGCTGTGATTTTTGAGACGGTACTTCAACTACAGTTCACATTTATTGACGTCGCTTTTGTACTTTTTATGATGCTGTAAATAATTTCCATTTTCAGCCTTGAATTTTTCTTTTAAAATTTGGAATATATCTTAATTGAAAATGGAAATTTTTACGGCGCGTGTTTAGTTCATGATAAACTGTAAATATTTTAAAGTTTGTTTACAAATAAAATTTTACCAATTTGTTTTGGGTGTAAGCATTTCTCCGATGTGCAGATTTGCAATTTGAACATAGCAATTAATTAATTACGTGATTAAGCATATGTCAAGATTTTCTGTCTCACTTGATTTTGTGATTTGCTACAATGATGTAAAATGCCTCAATTGTTGCAGTTTATGATACGATATTGATAACTGTGGACCTTATTCGTCATGATATTACTTACTTGATAAATGAACTTCCTGGTACAATGTTTGGACATTTTTATGTTTGCTATGTTTAGCTTATATTTAGCTGCACCGATCCCAGCTGACTTGATTTGTTTTTATACACAAAAGTAATTCTCCAATTTTTATCTTGAAGAATCAGATCTTAGAGAAGTTTGAAACCGATGGACTAACTTTGTGAGAGAAAACTTAGGGCTAGCTGTATTGGGGTATTGAGTAGAATAAGGTAAACTTTTGATGAAGAATAGTGAAAAATTAAGACTAGTCTTTTAAATTTAATTTGATATTGGACTATTTTGTGGGAGAAATTAAGGACCAATCTTTTATTTAGTATAAGTCTGTTTTAACGTCTTTGCTTGATATTTAAGAATTTCAGTGTAGAGCCAAATTTAGTAGAGAAATTAACTTCTATAATTCATTTTTAAAGTGAAATACTAGTCTTGAGTTGACCAGGCTTAAAAGTTATGGACTTGTTTTGTTGTTCAAGATTAAATGACAAACTTTCGTGTTTGAAAATGTTGTTACTGGTATTAAAATATGAAGGTGTAAAATGATCTTTGTCTTCGTAATTTTGAATAATTTTTGGCCAGTACTGGGTGACTATGTCTTAGCAGCTACTTGCACTTTGTATTTTTGTTAGTTTAAGTGCAATGGGTTTTAGTTAAGTGCTTATGTTGTCAAGTACTATGATTTCTGTAATTACTTATGCTGAAATAACGTAGTATTGAGTACTTGCGTGATTTACCTAGCACTTTCACGTACTTGTGTAAAAAGACAGTCTTTGAAGTACTTGTGTTATTCTCGAGTATCTTTCAAATCATTTTGTTGAAACAATATAGCCAGTATTGAGTACTTTTTAAAGTTTAATCAAATACATTATGCAGATTATTGTTTAGTCAGTATTTGGTACTTACGTTGCAATGTTTCTGTCGATGTGCTTGTATGTTCTAGTCAGTACAAAGTAATTTTGTGTAGAGCAAGTTTCAATCAGTATCAGGTAATCAGTGTTTGATTAAATGCTTGTGTTTTATTAAATACTTGTGTTTTCTCAAGTACTGAAATTTTAATTTCAAGTATTTTATTAAATCCTTTACCGATATTTAATATTAAATCATTATAAATTACTACTATTGCTAGTAATAATAAGTAGTTTGACAAGCAACTTTATCTTATCCAAGCATTTAGTTTTCCATATATGATTTTCTGTAATTCCTAATGGATCATACCTACATTGGGAGTAAAATTAATAAATAGCTAAACCTTAGTTTGGAAACATTCCAAAATAATAATTTTTCTGGACTTTTTCATTTCCTTACAGAACACATTTTAACACATCTAGCTGAAGTATTAATGATAATCATCGTAATCATAATGAGATATGTGATTATGACAGTTATTGCAATATGTGATGATTAGCAACAGCAGTAATTCTGCAAGTTCTCATTTTGTAAATCCACTTCTAAGATGTCACATCTTTTCTGTTCTTTTAGCTGTTGCTGTTTATGTAAAGAATGTTTATAAAACATGAATGAACAGGCAATTTCTGGTTGATGTCTGTTTTCTTGTAATCTCAGAGATTGCAAAATCTACAAGTCCTAATTCTCTGAAGAATGTCTTGCATGAGATGCACCATTGTGCCAGAATATGAAGTGTTGTGCAGAAAACGGAATTTAATCTAATGACTAAAAACATAATTTAATCTAATGACTTAAAACCAAATGTAATCTAATGACTTAAAACATAATTTAATCTAATGACTTAAAACATAATTTAATCTAATGACTTAAAACGTAATTTAATCTAATGACTTAAAACATAATTTAATCTAATGACTTAAAACATAATTTAATCTAATGACTTAAAACGTAATTTAATCTAATGACTTAAAACATAATTTAATCTAATGACTTAAAACGTAATTTAATCTAATGACTTAAAACGTAATTTAATCTAATGACTTAAAACATAATTTAATCTAATGACTTAAAAAGTAATATAATCTAATGACTTAAAACATAATTTAATCTAATGACTTAAAACATAATTTAATGTAATGACTTAAAACATAATTTAATCTAATGACTTAAAAAGTAATATAATCTAATGACTTAAAATGTAATTTAATCTAATGACTTAAAATGTAATTAATCGAATGACTACAATAGTGTCATTATTATATTGCACAAAGTATCTTGTCATGATCTTGTGATACCCGTAGTTACAGCAAAGATGAGCCTAGTGATATAATTCAGCCAGAGATTCTAAGTCTAACTTAATTTAGAAAGTAAACATATTATAATACGATTAATACCACCTTGTTTCCATGGAAATGGGTAGATATTAACAAGTTATCTTGTACAGCTTTTTTGGCAATTGCTGTAGCCTACTTGATTTGGCGTCCAGTAGTTTGTAAGTAGGGTCAAGACTTAGAGTACAATATATATAACACATGAATTGTCTTGCTGCAAGCCACTGTACATCCTTTAGAAAGGCTTTACTGTCCAGCAAAATATGTTTATTTGAAGCACACTGCCTGCTTTTATGGGTGCTGTATACTTGAAATGGAAATTGCTTTCATACTGCTGTCTACAGCGGAGTAAAGTTTCGAAGCCCAACGTTTACTCAGCTGGGCCTACGGTACGGAGGTCTGTTCCTACTTTATCAGTCTGTAGATTGGTCTATTATTAGACTTAGTAGGGCCTACACCAGATGTTCAGTGGACGCACTTATTATGGAGACTAGTTCACCAAGTTGTATTAAGTTTTTAAATACTCACAAGGATACTTTCAGGATATATATATTATAGGTGGGTGTGTGAAAAGTACACATGCGTACAGGAGAGGGAGGGCTCGAGTTTCCCGGATTCTGCATACGTAGGCTATGTGCTTTGTTTTAAGTGGCGTTGTAAGAGCTGACTATACATCTAATCCCTGGTAGTCTAGTGGTTAGGATTCGGCGCTCTCACCGCCGCGGCCGGGGTTCGATTCCCCGCCAGGGAGAACTTTTTTAATTTTCGCTTACCGTCGGATAGAAGATGATGTTAAAATGAAAGAAGAGCGTTACGTCAAATTTTTGGAGGGTTACTTTAATGAGAAATTGAAGTTTGAGAACAGATGTTCTTATGAAGCATTCGGTAGGTGGCGCAGACAACAGAATAACAAGGCCAATAATAATGATATTAATAAAGAATTTCATGAGTTAGATCAGAATGAAATCTGTTGTAATATTTATATCGTCGTCGTCAGCAGCATCATCATCAGTCTCTGACGTCATCCATTTGGCGGCGATGGGTGCGAACAAATGATGGCCATGTTCATCAGTTATTTTGCCAATCCAGTGCTCCTTTCAATGTTAGTCCAAGTCTAGTTATGTCCTCATTTACCAGGAGCGACAACCATGTTCTTCATGGACTTTCCCTCCCGTCGTCAAGCATCATTACCATCTGATAAGCTACCACGTTCACTTAACTTTGAGCTTCCTACCAAAGACATTTAATACCTCGATCGTCAAGGCCGTAGCCAGGATTTTGTTTCGGGGGGTGTTTACTCGTTCTTGAACAAGCTGACAAGTGACAAGCAACCAAGTCAACCATCTATAAGGGTTTCGGAAGAGCTTTGTGAGCTCTCAAAGCACTGTAGAGCTGCATCATCTAAGTTCACATGAGTGCTCTTAGTTCTTACACCGTATATGTTAGTAAATGCAATATTTATATTATACATTATTTAATTTCGGGGGTGTTTAAACACCCAAAACACCCCCTAAATACGGCCTTGTCGATCGTGCCTTGTATAGAAACTCATCTTTAACACACTAAGGCATTGCCCTGTTAAATATTGTTATCTATCTAAATTTCATACATTTTGAGTCAGTGTAACAGTCACTGCATGCCCGTGCTGTATTTTTGAAGCTCCCGTCATGTTCAACCTCAGACATAATCCCGGTCTAAAAAAGTAATCATTCAAAATTATTCATTGTAGGCTACCAGATAGCGGTGTTGCTATCTGTTTTGGAACCAATAAATGAATAAATATATCCTAATAATAATAATAATGATGATGATGATGATGATGATGATGATGATGATGATGATGATGACGAGATGATGATGATGATGATGATAGATTATTTACTTTATAATAATAATAATAATAATAATAATAATAATAATAATAATAATAATAATAATAATAATAATAGGCCTATCTTTTCTTGAATGAAGCGCCTGACAAAAGCACTGCGCTGTACATTTACATGTTATGACAATTAAACAATTAACATGAACACAAATGACAGAAGACATAAATCTTAACTACTAACAGAACAGACAGCCTATTAAAAAAAAAAAAAATAATAATAATATCAAGCGCAGTCTCTGCCTTCTTTTGATTCTTTCCTTTAATCCCTGCTTTGTAGTGCATTGCATGGAATTCGGTCAACTGGCATTCCCTCCACTGCCTCCACAATGTCACTCAGTGGCGTAACCAGGTCTTCCAAAAATTACGCAGTTTTGAAGAACTCTGAGGGGAGGGGTCTGGGGAGGGGGCTGTGCCCTCTCCCCAGGGTAAGAAAAATTTTCATTTAGGGGTTTGTAATGGTGCATTTTGGAGACCAACTTTTGATTCAAAGTAATAACATTTTACATAAGTTCTTTGGAAAATTATAATTATAATTTCATAATTTGATTTTTAAAATGGGTTCAGCTGCAAAGTCCCAGCAACCAACGTAGACTAGAAACAGACAGACTCATCAAAGCAATTAACTAAAGCATAAGAAAATAAATTTATTTGTTGGTTTGTAATGGTCCATTTTGGAGACAATCTTTTGGTTAAAAGTAATAACATTTTGCATCAGCTCTTTGGCAAATTATGATTCATTCATTCATTACAGAGATTTGCATAGCGTCCCTTCAAGATTATCTACTTAGGAGCGCACCCGACCCAACTCCGAAGTCCGAACAGTCTTGAAGTTAGAATAGAACGTGATCTGAAGGGCTCTCGGCATTAGGCGTAGTGCCAAATGAAGCCCATTCCAGATTGCAGGCCAGCAACAGAAAAAGCACGGCGCTGCAGAATATAAGTCCGCGACCGGGAGACAAGAACCTCAGCCTGCCTAAAAGAGCGAGGAGAACCACGGTGCTGGATGCTGAGGGTGGTGCTCCTGTAGATAAACAGAGACCACATCAGCGCCAGACCAAGGAAGAGATCCGGTAAGCGATCCACTGTGGAAAAGGAAACCAATGCAAGACATCCCGCATATAGTCAGTAACATGGCGGAATCTTGGGATGCAACCAATATGCCGCCGAGCGTAAGACCCGAACCAAGCACCCAACCCGAAGTGGATAAGCATTAAGGCAGCATTAAAGGTTAAAGACCTCTCTAAGCTGACGCAGCTGCCAGCTGGTATTCACAATCGCAGCATAGCAGGCTGATATGCCGCGTGAACGTTAGTTCTTGGTCTAATGTGACACCAAGGTCCCGGACAAGGGATGAGAAAGCAATGGCGTACGGAGCTGAAATGCCGCCCGGGGCGACGGCCCAAAATGCTGCCCTTGGCCACTTAATTTTGGATATGTTATTTTCTCTAAGAGATTGCAGTTTTCATGACGATCGTCGATCTCATTACATACACGCCTATAATTTTATTTTATAAAGTTGATAGCCTGCCTGGATTTATCAATTAATTAATTTCTTTGCCACTGTGAGAAAGTAATCTGCGGGAACTCCTGGGCAAGGGCCTCCAAATCAATTTTGGCGAGCTGCTGGCGCTTGCCAAGCCAAATGAACTGGCTCTTAGATGAGTTTAGCCGCAGGTGATTGGAGGACATCCAGGCCTCGAGAGCCTCCATTGCCCGGTTCATGGCCCGGGCTTCGGTAATGGCTGCTGACGCAGGACAGTGCAAAAACGCCTGCAGGTCACCCGCTTAAGATTGGTTCAGCACAGAGCAAGGCTCAGCAAGAGGCCAGGAGAGGACCAGTATCAGCAGTATAAATAATATAATTAGGGAAGAGGGCCCAGCACAGATTCCTGGGGCAGGCCAAACGGGACAGGAACACATGGAGTCCTAGTAGACACGTAGACCACAGAGAAGGAACGGTGATGGAGGTAGGAAACAATCCAGTCAAGAAAGTTACCAGAAAGGTCAAACGAGGTAGATACATGTAGGCGCCTAAGAATGATATCGTGATCGACGGTGTCAAACGCCGTGCTGACAGCAAATAATGCTAAGAGGATGACCTGCGACCTATCAATAGCCCCATAGATATCAGAGAGGAGGCGAACTAACAGGGTCTCCGTGGAGTGGCCCTTACGAAAACCAGATTGAAAAGTCGGCAGCAAATTGTCCTTATCAAGATACCTTAACATAATTATACAGAAACCAACTTCATAAAGCTGCTGCTTTACGAGTGTCGCAATAGTTTCGCCAGTGGTGTCAAGCGTTTGGAAAACTTGGGATGACAGTTAGGCCCTATAAATTGTTCTTTTGCCACATGCTGAGAACCGGGTTGTTCACGCTATCAACATATCGTATAAGCTGACCGATATCTGCATGTTCTGTGCTCGCATCAAACAATAAAGTGTACAACCTAGCCGCACGACATTCTGCCACAATAATGTCTTGAACTCACAGGCCACACACTGCAGGGGGATCAGCTGATTTTTGAATCAACTGACTTATGTACTGGGTTTTGCGTGGACCAGATGACATTAGCTTACGATGATTTAATCTATAGTGTCGGTCTGTGATAGAAATTTCAGAAGTGCCACGAAATTTGCAGTCTTCACTATGTCGGCGAAGGGAAATGTTTTACTGACTGTACAGTAATAAAGTCTGCGCACTAGAAATTCAACGAATAATAGTAATCTAGAATGTCAAAAAGTAATCTAAACGGTTAAAAATTTTGAGAGCTGCTAAAATCTTTACGCAGTTGCGTAATTGCGTAATGCTAGTTACGCGCCTGATGTCACTGGTTCCTCATTGGAGTCTTAGCTAAACGATGTTGTCGAGTTATTTGGATAGGCCTATCTACGAGTGACTACGACCTTGTCTTATGTCATCATTTCTATCTTCTGTAGTTTTGAAATTCCTGCAATTTTCCGTTGTCAACTCCGTTCTGCTGTGTAAATTATTTCCTCATCTAGCTTTCAGTATTGTTCCATCAGAGAGGAAAATCTGATGGAGAGAATCGGAGATGTAATTTGTATATAGCTGCGTAACTGCGTTGCCCGATGTGAAGACCTGCACAGTGCACAGGAAGGAATAAGTAGCCTAAATTACGTACCCAGTGTGCTACCGAACAGACCAAACTTGGCTTGAGCCTTATTGTCTGCATGGTGTTGGAGTTGCGGCGCTAAAGAAATCCAGTTTGCGATTTCAGACGGTAGCGTAAGCGTTCCTGTTGAAAGTACCTGGATTTACCCTTTCAAGTACCGGATCAAAGGTCAGATTATCCGAAACAGGCAATTGAGTGTGGGCCAAAGTCCGGAGGAGCTCCAGCAGCCAGGAATTTCAGCAAATAGTTATAAGGAAGCGAAAAGGTCTGAGAGGCAGACTGGCAGAGTCATGCTGGGCTGAAAAGGTCACAGTTCAAATGCCAAAGGGCATAACTGTAACAGCTGGTGCAGTGGTGCTGCGCTGTACGAACTGGTTTAGGATCAAAATATTATGATCGTATAGGATTAAATCGATCAGACTGAGCTAATCTCGACTGATCTAACCCAATGGATGGATGGATGGATGGATGGAATGATGGATGGAATGATGGATGAAATGATGGATGGATGGATTGATGGATGGATGGAATGATGGATGGAATGATGGATGAAATGATGGATGGATGGATTGATGGACGGAATGATGGATGGAATGATGGATGGAATGATGGATGGATGGATAAATGGCAATTTCTATAGCGCCAATATCCGATGCATAAGACATCAACAATGGCGCACCATAAAGACCGATAGAGCCAATCCCGGTAGGCTATACCCAGAGTGATGGATGGATTGTGGTTATGGCAGAGACCGTAGCAACAACTAAAACAAGAATCTAATCAAAGCAAATCAACTTATGTGGCGCCGTAATAGTGATGGAAGAGTGAAACCGTTGCACGATGGTGTAGTGGTTAGTGTGCTGGGCTGTCAGTCGAGAGGTCGGGGGTTCAAATCCCCGCCAGGGCAGAAATATTATTCGAGATTTCTGCTTCATCTGCATCCCTAACCAACTCAGCTACACGAACAGTGGGAAGATGAGACGGTGAGGGAGGGATTGGCCCTCGCCCTTGTAGGCCGAGGTTAAGAAAATGAAGTCGCTAACATTTCGTAACCATGGCTGCCTCAGGGCTAGCCTAAGGGACTGCTCTTCTTCTTTTTACCGTTAGAAGATTAGTCTGGTAGACATAGGCCTATTGAACAGCACTTCGTCGGTTGATTGGTTGTAATCTCACTAAACAAATTTAAGGTTAATGCTAAAAAATGTGACCATGATCGCTCAGGCCCTGGGTCAATTTGTCTTCAGAACCATGAGGAAAATGGCAGGGGCAGCCCAAGAGAAACAAGAGACCCAGTCATTTTGTTATGGCGCTTACATTAATCCCATCAGCGATCAGACGCATGGCAGATGAAAGAGTGAAGGGATTAATAGCTGGTTTATCTCATCACCAGCATCACCTTCATCATCTTCAGTTGGCCAAAAGGAAACAGGCAAAAAAGCGGACGAAAGAGATAAGCATACGGAGAGGGAATGAAGAAGAGGTTGAAGAAGAAGAAGTAGAAGAGGAAGAGGAGGACTACGAAGAGGAGTACGAAGATGAGGAGAAGGAAGAAGAGGAGGAGCGGAAGGAGAGGGAGGAAAAGGAAGCGGAAGAAGAGGCGGGGTTGGAAAGGTGACGATTCTATATTCGTCGGGTTAATTAGTTTCTTAAAAATTCTTTCTTCGATTTTTCTATAGTGTGTACATTATACCTTCATGTTTCCTTCACTTTTTAGTCTTCCATTTATTCCGTTTTCTTTTATTCCACTGCTTCATTCCTTTACTTCTTCTTTCTTCTGCGCTTTCTCCTTCTGTCCTGTCTCTGTTTTTGTTCGTGTATCTCTCTCCGGCCGGCCGGCCATCTCTTCCTGTATCTCTCTCTTTCTCTGTCTTCGCCTCTCTCTCTGTCTATATCTGTATCTCTCTCTTTCTCTGTCTTCGCCTCTCTCTCTCTGTCTATATCTCTATCTCTCTGTTTCTTCTCTCTGTCTATGTGTCTATCTCTGTCTCCATCTCTGCCTGTTGCATGCATGCATGTATTTATGTATGTATGCATGTATGCATGCAGCATGCGTGTATGTATGTAGGTGTGTGTATGTCTATATTATATATATATATATATATATATATGTATGTACTGTATATATATGTATGCATTTCTCTCTCTCTCGTTCCATTCCAACGGTCTTGCACACTGCCACCACAGCGGCGTTCCATTCCTTCATTTTTCTCGTTGTGCGATGTACGAAGATAACCTTTTGAAGAGCAGTCGATGCCGCCGCCGTCGGTGCTGCTGGCCCAGAATCTCTCCTCCTTCCCATCCTACTTCCCCTCCTCCTCTTCCTTTCCCTTCTCATATTCCTCCTTCCTCTCCGCTTCTCCAACTTCCTCTCCATGCACGTCTTTCTTCTTTCCGTCTCTTCCTCTCTTGCTCTCTCTAGTTTTCTGTCTGTTTGTCTGTCTGTCTGCATGCCTGCCCGTCTATCCGTCTGTTTGTCTGTCTGTCTGTTTGTCTTTCTCTATCTTCTTCTATTGTCTCTCTCGATCTCTTTCTCTCCGTCTATCTCTGTCTCTGTCTCTCTGCCTTCACTCCTACGTATTCTTCCTGGCGGATTCCTTCCCTTTCCTCTTCTCCTCCTCCTCTCTTCCTTCCTTAATTTCGAATCGCCCGTGTTTTCCCACAACACCAGATGTGGTAGCTTCGCTGGCCTGGCAAAACCTCCTGACGTCACTGGAGGCCTATCAGGACTTACGAGGCCTAGCCTGGCAGGGCTGTAGGCCTAACGGGACTAGGGCTGGCCTGGCTTCGTCGGGCTGGAGAGCTGGAGTTAGGCCATTCCTCTGGCGGTTCTGCAAAATTAGAAAGTTTTGTGGGTGGCTGTTTTTCGAGTGGAAGCGATCGATGACTTAGACGAATACAACGAAACTTTCATCGTGGTCCTGGAAAGGAACGGAGCGGAGCAAAAACTGACAGGAAAACATTGCAGAGCAACTGCGTGCAACAAACAATAGGTGAGTGTATTTTTATTTGAGGCGTATGATAGATTGGATGGATGGATGGATGGATGGATGGATGGATGGATGGATGGATGGATGGATGGATGATGATGGATGGATGGATGGATGGATGGATGGATGGATGGATGGATGGATGGATGGATGGATGGATCGATCGATGGATCGATGGATCGATGGATGGATGGATGGATGGATGGATGGATCGACGGATAGATGGATGGATGGATGGATCGATTGATCGATGAATTAGATCGATGGATGGATAGATCAATCGAGGGAAGGACAGAAAGATGACTGATTGAATATGTGGATGGATGGGTGAGTGGGTGGATAGGCGAATAAATTAATGGAAAATCGACGAATGAATAGAAGTATTGGCGGTGGGCTTAATGCATGGATGGGTTGGTGTATAGGTTCGGATGGATGGATGGAAGGATGCATGCATGAATGCGTGGTTTCAGGTATGCATGGACAATCACAACTACCACCACGACCACCATGGTGGTGGTTGTAATGATGGTTGTGCTGGAGGTGATGATGTGCGGTTGATGATGATCACGACTAATATGATTATGACGATTGTAATGATTTTGATGATAATATAGTTTAGCAGAGAAACCGATCGCCAGATGGCAAAATTAACTCTCGTTTCTGGCCACTTGACTGACCTCTGGCGAATGATTCGATCCAATAAATTGGACGAACAAGGAAGCGTCATCGTATACAGCCTCAGTATTTATATAGCGCCCGATAAATGGCGTTGAATTTTAGAAAACATCCAACGCCGTGTTCTATGGAAGTAGAGTGTTAAGACAGATTGTGAAGGTATACATTGCAGAATTATGGCCCAACATCAGAAAAAAGCCCAATTGTGTCACATAAAGAGAATTAGAAAGTCAGAGAGAAGTAAGTAAGTAAGTAAGTAAGTAAGTAGTAAGTAAGTAAGTAAGTAAGTAAGTAAGTAAGTAGGTAAGTAGCTAAGTAGCTAAGTAAGAAGTAAGTAAGTAAGAAAACGTAGTCGAGCATTGCAAGGTCTGAAACGTTAGCATAAGTTTCTGCAGTTTACCTGAGTAATCATATCAATTTTGAAGCTAATTTTTATTACGCGTCAGATAGCCAATGCAATGGAATTAGAACTGAGATACAATGCAGTAGGCCTACAATACAACTGAAATTTGATAATGCCCCTTACAAGTTACAAAGCCCAGAGGTGCACTCTGCGCTAGCCTTAGCCTACCATGTTGAGTGTCATTAAAAACAGATAATTTGTCAGATACTATCACATATAAACCTATGGCATCGGTATTTTTAATGGCTCTATCCAATGAGTTCTTAAGTCGGGACCTCAGAAAGTAATGCATTATTCGTTTAGCCAATGGACGAAATGTAATTCGACCAAATAGACCTAATTCCTTATCATGAGAATGCCCCACATGTGGAAATGGAACGATTTAGGGGCCTACACGTGCTACTCACGTGTTCATTGCCAGAATAGAGGAATAAAACGCCGTATCCGTATTACGAGCAGGTTTAGGACGTTCAATTAAGACTCACCCATATAACATAAGACTTAGTCAGTTATCTAGACATTTAACGTGACGCCTTTAAGTATAGCTCACAAAAATCGCTTCCTACGCAAATTTAACTGACGTTAAAAGTGATTAAGAACCGAGTACGTCAGCAAGTAAAACAGTGCAAGGACACGTTATGCCTCTTTAATCGCAGGTGTCGGGCCATGCTGTACATTGCACGGACCGTTGAGAGAGTCACCAGCGGCGGGCCCACGCACACACGTGGAGCCAAACCAACGGATTACAATCAAGAGTTCGATGATTACATAGTGATTTGCCGAACCAAGTGTAGCGTCCGCGACACACAAGAACGACACCGCCCAGTAGAACCTCTTTGGTCGTAGATTACTTCTATTCCGGAAACCTTTCAAAGCTCCGGGTTCGCATGCGTAGAAAAGGTATTCATCGCCTGTGTAGGTCGAAGGGCCAACCGCTGCTCACGGTCTAGGTCACGCTAAAGACCCGGGTCGCTACTCTCCCGCCAAAACGAAGAAAATACCTCGCCGCAGACGGCGTAAATAGATCCATACTCCATAGATTCACGGTTCAACCATATGTCTGGAAGTCAATCATTCTCACGAAGTTGCTTGCACAAGGAGGATTCGAAATTCCACGGCAGAAACGAAGAATAATTCCAACATTCATTCTGAGCATTTATATAGCGCCTCTTCAACAGATCTACTCAGAAGAAATCTCTGCACTGGCCTATGTGATGATAAGTGTCATATGTATACACAATTTTCACATGCATACTTACATACACTCAAGTACGCACACACAAGTACATACATATCTAGGAATAAGCTGGACATTATCCACCCACGTGATCGCTTGCTAAGTGGTATCTGAGTGGTATATAAGTGGTGTCAAGGACAATCGTGGATGTCCTTGACCCGAGGTCATGCCTGACTGTAGATCACTCCGAGTGGTATGTACGGGAATCTGTTTGCCCCTCTTCTACATGTATGTGGCACCCACGCAGCCATGGGGCGGTCTCTGGTGGCGAGTTGAGGAGGAGGAAGAACAAGAGAAAATGACAAGGAATGAGGAGAAGCAGAGGAAGAAGGAGAAGGAGGAGGAGAAGGAGGAGGAGGAGGAGGAAAAGGAGGAGAAGGATAAGTGCGAGTATGGGATAGAATAGGTTGGAGATATCTGGGCAGCGTTTATCAACAGACAGAGAGCAAAGACATGTTTACGGAGTTTACAATATGCAGACGAATATTGCATGAGAACGGCGCTCTAGCTCTTTGTAATCTTCTGCGTCTGTAGGTCTTTCTGTCTCTGTCTGTCTTTCTGTCTATCTCTGTATGTCTGTCTAGCTCTGTTTGTCTGTCTGCCTATCTCTGTCTAATTGTCATCTGTTTGTCTGTCTGTCTATAACTGCTTGTCTGTTTGTCTCTGTTTGTCTGTCTGCCTGTCTGCCTATCTGTTTGCGTATACATCTGTCTGTCTATCTCTATTTCTGCTGTCTGTCTGTCTGTCTGTCTACTTGCCTGACTGCTTGTCTATCTGCCAGTGCTACCTGGTCCCATATGTGTTTCTCCATTGTCCGTCCTTCTGCCTGTCTGCCTGTCCGTCCATCGGTCCGCCTGCCTGCCTGTCTGTCTGTCTGCCCTGCTTGTCTAGCCGTATTGTGATGGAGTACATGATGTTTTATATTCTCTTGCTGATAATAGGTTTCTTAGCTTGTTGGCCGAGTTGGAAAAGGTTGAATGGTGCGAGAATCATATCTCTATACTAAGAAGGGCGCTATATAAATTTCCAGATAATACATACGAAAACACTATTGTACACTTCCGACAGCTACAGCCGCTTTAATGTAGTGTCTAATAAAGGCAAGTACTAATGTATGGAGAGCGCTGATTTATTGTGGGCGATAAACCCACCAGCCATGTGCACTGTACAGCTTACAGTATTATATTGCTTAAGTAATAACAAATGCTATTGTGGAACAGGCGAAACAAAAGCCAAAGCAACTCCTCTATTATATTCAAGGACGTCGAGTTCTGTGAGACGGGCTAAGATACTGAGATACCGATACCCATCAATGGGTCTTTGCGTGGTGTCGCTATTTCGAGGTAGTGCGCTATATAAATCGCCTGAATGCTACTGCTGCTACTACTACTACTATTACTACTATTATTATCATTATTATTAATTATTATTAATAATATTGTTATCATCATCATCATCATCATCATCATCATCATCATCATCATCACCACCATCATCATCATCATCATCATCATCATCATCATCATCATCATCATCATCATCATCATCATCATCATCATCATCATCATCATCATCATCATCATCATCATCATCATCATCATCATCATCATCATCATCATCATCATCATCATCATCATCATCATCATCATCATCATCATCATCATCATCATCATCATTGGTGGAGGTAGATGTAGCAGTAGTGATAGTGATAGTGGTAATAGTGCTGATAGCGGCATTAGTAGTTGTAGTAGAATTAGTAGTAACACCATTACTATCACCACTGTCATAATCACCGTTATAATCGACGTCGTCGTCTTTATCTGAATTTATATAGCGTCACAATAAACGACTAGCGGTGAAAACAAACTGCGCGCCCAGGTGAGATATAGGCCAATAAACAACAGAGGTGTATGATTCCATCCCAGATGTGATAGACAACAGACTTGGGAGAGGGAAGACCTATAGCCAGGTGGAAATACCAGAACAAGCGGTGGAGACCAAAACAGGCGAGAGGAAGATCCTATAGGAAAGCTGATCCGATGTAAACATTCCGTTGCCATTTCGTTTTCTCTGCCAGATTCCATACGACTATAGCCATAATAATATATCTGTTATTCCAGTTGTTCAGTTCTGAATTCACTTTATAGGAAGTTTGGAGACGTAGCCTCGTTGGCTGTGGTTAAGAGGTTAAGAAAAATTGGGTCTCTAACACTTCATGTACTGGCTCTATAGTTGAATTAGCTCTGTCTCTCTGTCTCTGTCTCTGTCCCTGTCTCTGTCTGTGTCTGTCTGTCTGTCTCTGTCTCTGTCTCTTTCTGTCTCTCTGTCTCTGTCTCTCTGTCTCTGTCTATCTCTGCCTCTGTCTCTGTCTGTCTGTTTGTCTGTCTCTGTCTGTCTCTGTCTCTGTCTCTCTCTCTCTCCGTCTCTGTCTGTCTCTGTCTCTGTCTCTGTCTGTCTCGGTCTCTGTCTGACTGTCTGTCTGTCTGTCTGTCTCTCTCTCTCTGTTCGAAACTCCGCTTCATATTTACATCTTTACATTTACTAAAATATACATCCTTTATTTCTTTTCTCATGCGTCTCAATGTCTAATTCATACCCAATGTCTTCCAGTTTGTCAGTCTGTCTGTTCGTGTGCATGGTTGTCTATGACGTTGTATGTCTCTCTGCTCTCTATCTGTGTGTCATTAAGGCCTACAGCGGTATTAAGATCTGTTTACATGATAGGAGCTTTAGAGAAGGGGAGGAGCCTAGGAGGACTTCGCGGGGGAGAAGAAGAAAAGGGATATGTTTTGAGGTGGTTGACCTTTGACATCTAGAAACTATAATAACAAAAACAGACTCAATCTATACTCTGACATTATCATCAGATTCTTGTGCGTGGCAAAGAATCCGTATTTTTCGTTCTGTGTGACTTTGTCTCCCTCTTCCCTCTCCCTCTTCCTTCCTCTCTGTCTGTCTGTTTGTCTGTCTCTTTACTTCTGCTTCTCCCTCTGCTGTGCCTCTATCTATCTATATGTCTGTCTGTCTATCTGTCTGTCTGCCTGTCTGTCTATTTGTCTGTCTGTCTCTGTGTTTATGTGTATCTGTGTCTGCGTCTGTCTATGTGTTTCTCTATTCCTATACATATGCGTCTGCCTCATTCTGTAACTTCACATATCAGTCAGTCAGTCAGTCAGTCAGTCAGTCAGTCAGTCAGTCAGTCAGTCAGTCAGTCAGTCAGTCAGTCAGTCAGTCAGTCAGTCAGTCAGTCAGTCAGTCAGTCAGTCAGTCAGTCAGTCAGTCAGTCTGTCTGTCAGTCAGTCAGTCTGTCAGTCTGTCTGTCTGTATGTCTCTGTCTGTCAGTCATGTCTGTCTGTCTGTCAGTCAGTCTGTCTGTCTGTCTGTCTTCTGTCTGAACCAGGAAGGGTGTGAGTGGTTATTTGGTTCTGTGGCTCGTAATGGTGGGTGTTGCTCGCGTGTGCATGTCTCAGGATGGTAGGGTGGTTTACGGAGACCTTTTTGTGCCCTCTTTGGGTTCTTTGGCCTCTGTGGCACGTGAACCGCGGCAAATACCTTTCGCTCTACCTCTGACTTTACATCTGCCTTTGCCACTGTCCGTATGTGTCCCTGTTTCTGTCTGTCTGTGTCTATTAGCCTCCTACCAACGAACGGCCAATGCACTGGCTAGACTACTATGTAGGAGCTAGCTATAGTCAGAATACTTGTAATATATTCAGACTGCAAAACAGCTGGGAAGTTGTTTACCACTTCCTCGAGCTCCCTTTTTCCTCTTTCACTCCATCTTCCCATCCCGTACCTATCGTTGACATTTGCCCCCAGCCTTTCGACTAAAACTTAGGCCACTATAGGCAGAGGCTGCCTTATAGGCTGGCTTCTTCGGATAGAGGAGCGAGATAGCGGAGCGTGCAAAAGGTGTTTACCTATTCTTTCATCCATCGTTCCAGGCGAGTAGATCGATTCTATCCCTCTTTTCTCCCTCCCATCCCCATCCCCCCACCGGGATTCAGGGACTGACGAAGAAATGCCAGAGCGATGGAGGAATGAATGATGAATTATTGTTCAAAACACGAACCAACACATTCTCGTGGTGTCTGATGGAAGCAGATACCAGTGTCAGTCAATCAGTTAGTTGTATAACGCCTGAGAAGGTTCACGTCACATGATCGCTGTAATTTACGCCGATTGAATACCTACTTTTTAATGTATTGTAATGTAATGTAATGGAACATTTATATAGCGCCCCTTAAGATATCTACTCAGAGTCCTATGAATCACCACTTCTTAGTCCTTCCCGTGCACGTCTGCACATCGGGCCAGGCAGCTATACCCCGTTCGTCTCTCTCCATCGCTAGTCCTCCTACCATCATCCCACGACATCTCCAAGCATCTTAAGTCGTCTCTGATGTTCCCAGCTAATTCTTCCGTGGTATTCCCCCTCTCCTTTCCCCTCATGAAGTCATATCACCACCTGATCGGCTCTTCTATCCCTGTTCATACAGACGACATCTCCCATCCATTTAATCTTCCTTCTGATAGTATTCAACAGATCCTCTCCTCCCGTCCGATCTCTTGTGGTTTTAGTCGATATTTTACCATGCCATGATACAAGCGGAATTCTCCTCAGTAACCTTTGTTTAAGCCTCCAGTGTGTTTTTTTTGTTTTCCAATGTTAGCGGCCAGGTCTCAGATCAGTACAGCAGCACATTCAATACTATGGCATCTTGTAAACGAATCATAGTCTCCATACTCCATCCTTCGTTCTTCCATATCCTTTTAAGCCTCTCAAACGCAGCATTAGCTTTCCCTATTCCCGTTTGAATACTAAGAGTAATTTATTTATACCAATTTATTATTTATTAAGTAAGTAAGTAAGTAATTCTTTATTAAGCCAATTGCATATCCGCACTCTGGTACACATGAGTCTTAACTTTCAATAATTATGAGTACAACATTCTAACAATAAACGTTTTGCGCTGTAAATTATCATACTAATTTAACTAATGTTTGGCAATTATTACGCGCTTATGTTAAGTAAATCTGATTATGATGCGCTAGACAATTGAGTCCCAACAGCTTGTTCGGGATCATTAAACAACCGTTGGATGACAGACCCAGGGCGCTACCGAATAGACCACCGTGCTTCTGGTACGACGTCATGCATATGAGATGAAGTGTGACGTGG
Source organism: Aporrectodea caliginosa (assembly GCA_020284085.1). Lineage (NCBI taxonomy): Eukaryota > Metazoa > Annelida > Clitellata > Crassiclitellata > Lumbricidae > Aporrectodea > Aporrectodea caliginosa. Next base: position 383,177 of record JACEVL010000835.1, on the reverse strand, counting down.
TGCGTGTGGGAGCCATTTGTGGGCCACAGTGGCTCTGTTCTAATGAATTATATGTGGCCACAGATATGTCTAGTCTTAGGGGGCATTGCTGATGTGTGTTCACGTGAACGGAAGAACACTTGATCAAGAAAACACGTGGACACTCAACAGCAAATGCCAAGACTTAGCTACACATACAGACAGATACACAGACAGACAGATACACAGACAGACAGATAAACAGACAGACAGATACACAGACAGACAGATACACAGACAGACAGATACACAGACAGACAGATACACAGACAGACAGATACACAGACAGACAGATACACAGACAGATACAGAAATGATTACACACGCATACACTTACACATGTACGACCTGATATATGCAAAGGTTCACCTGTACCTCGATCGGTAACACAAATAAAATTTTCCTGATGCCTTTTGTGTAATAAATATGATTTTTAATTCTATTTTTACTCGTATAAAAATGCATTTACATATAGGCCTACATAAACTTTTTCTACAGTCAGTTAGCCTGGCTTTGTTTTAAAGGAAACTGAAGTATAGGAGAGAGCTGTTTACATGGATCATTGCTTTTCGTTAGCGCTCGAGGAGATTCAGTCATGCGATATGCATACACTATATACTCCGATAAGCTACGATATCTCTCTCTCTCTGTCTGTCTGT
>JACEVL010000835.1:367500-377500 GCA_020284085.1 Aporrectodea caliginosa | reverse complement strand
GTGATGCAAGAGAAAAGCGATCACATGCATACACAGGTAAGATGGCTTTAAATGAGGTAAGACCAGGTGACGGAGAGCTTTAGAAGCAGTGGTAGACTGGCCATTGTGATGACCATAAAAATAGGACAGTTTTAATAGGAGGACTTGACCAGCTGGAACATCTTCGTCGGCCATTTGAAACGGAAATAGTACTGGAATTAGGGGAGCAAACGACGCACAGCTCCATTGTCTGACGGAACATTAAAATTAAGCGCTATATAAATTCCTGTTAGGGTAATTTTTGCATTAATGAGGTTCTGTATTTTGTAGGGGGAGCATCGCGTTTTGGACCAACAGTAGGAGCTGCAGGGTAAGGTCACTGACTAGGCTTACTCATTCGTATTAGTAGTTAACTAGATAACATCTGGCGTAGAGAGCGAGAGGTACTGAGTTCGAGCTCCGTAGGCGGACATGCTTGGTAGGCTGCTATTAGCGCCGTTGTATTGCAGGCTGTCTGTTCTGTTAGTAGCTAAGATTTAAATTGCATAACATGTAAATGTACAGCGCAGTGCGTTTGTCAGGCGCTTAATAAATTATTATTATTATTAAATTATTATTATTATTATTATTATTATTATTATTATTATTATTATTATTATTATTATTATTATTATTATTATTATTTATTTTTTTTTTATTTTTTTATGCCCTGAGGTACTTCATTCCCCCAGGGACTTTGAAGTTATAAAAGCAATGTGTCTGGAACGGCTACTCCTCATCCATGTCGGGCGTGGGTTTGATAAATGTGCCACTAAATGCTACGGCGTTGAAGCGTTGTACTGTGACCGAGATCCTCTGAAAAATGTAGCTGGTCTCTCTCGGTTCACCCGTAGTTAGCGTGAGGTGGCGACCCAGGTCAGAAATAAAATTGAGGCCAGCGGTATTGATGGGACCCAGCGTTTCCAGGGCTAGCGGTATGAAAACGTGTGTTTCTAGACAGGCGTGATATTTCTGTGTCTTCCTGTCCTCTGCCAGACTCGCCGCTGCTCCCGCTCTGGCTGCTGATGCCGTAAGGTACGACGGTGCCAGAGTGTCTATAACCGTGGCGTCCCACACCAGACTTCTGCCGGCTTATTATTATTATTATTATTATTATTATTATTATTATTATTATTATTATTATTATTATTATTATTATTATTATTATTATTATTATTATTATTATTATTATTATTATTATTATTATTATTATTATTATTATTAACTTACCCCCCGCCCCCAAATGAACCCTTTCTATCACAACTATGAGGACTTCTACTGCTTTCCATATCTGCTGCTAATACTCCCACTGTCTCGTTTTCTATCTATGCTTCTTATATAATTATTACTATCACTACGATAGTAGGCCTACGATATCATAAGCATAATTATTGTACTCAGAGGTTTATGTTACAAGTGATGATGACGTTTTGTTTGGAACCTTAAATACGTGATTAAAATATTAATTGTCATCATCATTTAGAAGTTAGTGCTACCGATATGAAGCAGTATGTTTTAAAGAATTTCTAAAGAATTTCGCTTCAATTTTGTCGCATTTTGCAATATAATTTAATCTGGCTATTATTACTACAGCGCCGTTATTGCAGCAGCCGGACCTTGTTCATTCATTCATTCATTCATTAATTCATTCATTCATTCAATTTTATAGGACTTATATAGCGCCCCTCCAAGATACCTACCTACAGACGCTCCCAACCCAACTCCGGCGATAAAGAACAGTTTCAGATGCTTTTTCTTCATACGGTGTCTCTCCTCTGGCTTGACAGACAAATTGAATGGGGACCCCTCTTACACTTAACCGACACTGTATGCAGCGCTCATGATGCATATATCTGAACTTTTATGAAGCACATGTTAGGAATATGAAGTTTGTTCCAGTGCCCAAAATACTCAGAAATGTCAACTTTCTCTCTCAAACTGTTGAACTGTAGGGCTACTTGAACTACCATGGTAAGTAGAATTTCAGGTATTAGAATAAAATGGTGTGTATCTTGAGCCAATCTGTAAAAAAATTCAAACCACGCACTGAACACTCCAGACAAGTCAACTGCCCACTCGACAATGTCAAGTGAACACTGTGTGGCAGAAAACACATTGTTTTAAGTACTGGTCTGTACAATGCCATGGGTCCGACGTTGCAGCGCGTCAGGCACTTCGTTCTACGACGAGGGGTGAGCTCCTAGTTCCACGGGCACGCTTGGCTATTAAACAGCGCCGTGCTTTTTCGGTTGTGGGACCTTCCATCTGGAATGACCTCCCGCTTAAGCTCCGCTCATTACTTGTGAGCCATCCGGCAGGGTTCTACAAGTCCCTCAAGTCTTTTTTCTTTAGTCGTGGCTGGGCCGGGAGCGCTTCTGAGTAGCTTCTTGAAGAGGCGCTATATAAATGCTCGGAATGAATGAATGAATGAAGGAATGAATGAAAAAGCTTGGATTTTAATGAGCGCTTTCAAAAGTTTTACAGTTGCGATTATTCAGTGTGTAATGAAGAGTAACAACGAGTATTTATCGATGTCTTAGGGCTACTGGAGGTGCCGCAGTCAAACCGAATATCACTCGCAACCCGAGCGCCATTAAGCAAATGCTGCTTGACTGGTGCAAAGCACAGTGCCAAGGTTATGAGGTAAGCTGTTCATTCTCTTGTCTAACTTAATTGTCGTCGGATCCAGAGGAAATGTCCCGTTGCCACTGGATTGGTGTAAAGACCATGTTGAATGCAACGATGTAATAATGTTTTCACCTTCTTTGTCCAAACTATGTGTCCTGGAAAAGTAATCCCTTGCTAAGTTCCCATAGAGAAACTGTGGCGAAATGTCAAGCGTCTTTGCTATGGTCGGTCTAACTTTCTGGAATAGATTGCCTAGCATCTTATGACATGAGCTTCTGTGTCTTTCATTGCCTCCATTCCGTTTTAAAATCATTCTGTTCGATCCTGCGAGGTTGACATCATTAGGTCTGGAACGCCTCTGATAAATGCATGCCTCTTGAATTTGCGCTCTGTGAATTTCGTTTTTTTGCTTTGTTTCGTGTGCGTATATTATGTGAGCAAAGTTTCAAGTCAAGACTCAAGTCATATATCTTTTCTAAGGTGTATGAGACTGTTCAAATGTTTGTTCAGGCGCCCTTGTCACGGCAAGTGCTGTGTTGTGGGCGCCCTAGAAGTTGTCGCTATAATTATTTTTTTTTTCAAATTTTGCCCCGAGGTACATTATGATCCCTCAGGGACTTAGGCATTAATTAAGAATAGTAGAACAAATGTCTGGAACGGCACCATTATTATTATTATTATTATTATTATTTTTATTATTATTATTTTTATTATTATTATTTTTATTATTATTATTATTATTATTATTATTTCAAATTTTGTTCATTATTATTATTATTATTATTATTATTATTTTTATTATTAGGTATTATTATTATTATTATTATTATTATTATTATTATTATTATTATTATTATTATTATTATTATTATTATTATTATTATTATTATTAATTAATTAATTAATTATTAATTATTCTGTTGCTGTCTGTTCGTAGAACGTGAGCATAACGAACTTTTCTGGCAGTTGGTCCGATGGAATGGCGTTCTGTGCTCTCATTCACCACTTCTATCCGGAGTCGTTCGATTTCAGTAAACTCAATCCGAAAAACCGAAGAGGAAACTTCAAACTGGCCTTCGATCTGGCTGAGTAAGTAAGGTCTTCCTTTGATTCTTCTTGGTCACTCCACAAGGCGACTCAGCGAAATGCAATTAAAGGCCATTTATTTACATTCGATTGAATGAATGAATGAATGAATAAATCAATCCAATCAATCAATCAACCAATCAGAATTTATATTGCACCCCTTCGAGATCACTACTCAGAGGCACCACAGTTAGGCATGGGTTACAGAAGATTGTTATTAGATTAGGTTAGACTAAATAAGATTGGATTACGCGATTTTATTAAGGGGAATTACTTGCAGTCAGATAAGCAGTTAAATAGACTAGACTCTGGATTACAAGACATTATATTTGCTTAGATATTTGCATATAGGCCTAGTCTGTCTGGTTAGAATAGTAGCCTATACGTTGAATTAGATTGATCGCTCTGAGATGAGATTAAGGTTCAATTACGTTGGATTTTATTAGATTAAGATAGATTTGATCGGATCGCATTATATCACAATGTTTTACGTTACCTGATTAGATTTTGGTGAGCCGAACCGCATTTAGGATTTTGTTGCATTTTATTAAGCTGTGATATTGTAGATGAGACCAAATTAGATTTTAGATTAGATTAGAATTTAGGTTTTAGATTAGATCAGGTATTTTGGATTTGAATAGATTAGATTGAATTGGATTAGATAAGAGTCAGTTACAGGTGTGGTTGATATCGTTGTTGACAGGAAACTGGCCGACATATCTCCGTTGCTGGATGTGGAGGACATGGTCCGGATGAAGAACCCTGACTGGAAATGTGTCTTCACCTACGTTCAGAGCTTCTACCGTCGCTTCGCCATGCAGAAGCAAGCCCCTGCCTCTCCCAGCTCGCCCACCGCCGCCGAAAACTGATTCGTCTTACCGTGGAAAGAAGGACCGGAAGGGGAGGGAGGGAGGGAAGGAAGGGGGATGAGAGGGAAAGGGGTTAGATGGGGAAAGACGGTCTTGGGCAGACTTCTCAAATCTTCTCTGCATTGGAATAGACTGAACTCCCTAAAGTTTATGAAGTTTCGCTCCGATTTGTGAGGGCTGATGATGAAGGCGATGACTATGATGATAACGGAGGTGATGGTGGTGGTGATGTTGGTGTGGCGGCTGTGAACATTCTCTTCATATAGATGTAGTTAATTTAAAGGTAGGTTTCTTAGCGCTGTCGGAACTCCCGTGATTTAGAAGTGTCGCTGCAACTCTGAAGTCTCGCTTGGCCGAGTTCTCGCGTGAACGTGATTCATCACGTGAGTTAGAAATCTCGTTTCTCATAGCAATCTCACGTTACTTTGAGTTCTCGTGTCGTCGTTTAGAAGTCTTGCGTAACTAAGAAATCTCGCTTCGCTTCGGATTTTGACGAAGTGTTCTGCTGTGTCTGCTATTCCTAATGATGTTTCACGTAATCCTCAGGTTACCCTCCTCTTCATTCTACCAGTCCCTTAAGACTGCTCTCTTCCGCCTAACCTGGCTCGGTAGGTCCTCTGAGTAGAGATCTGAAAGTGCGCTATATAAATTCAAATTGATTGATTGAATCCAACCGTCGTGCAGGAATGAGTAGAGATCTGAAGGTGCTCTATATAAATTCAAATTGATTGATTGAATCCAATCGTCTTGCAGGAATGAGTAGAGATCTGAAGGTGCGCTATATAAATTCAAATTGATTGATTGAATCCAATCGTCTTGCAAGAGGATACCGTATCACCTAGGAAGAAAATGAATTGACCCCACACCTCTGGCTTAATGTGCCAAAATATTCAAATTCTAAAACTCATATTGTGCCTTTCCCATATACAATCAGGGTTGTTAAAGGCTTGGTTTTTTGGTTTAAAAAAAAACAAAAAAACAAAAAAAGCGCAAATTTTGGTTGTTTTTTTTCTTCAAATTTATAAATTATAAATGCCAAAAATGGCGTCTCTTCAACTCTCTAGCCAATTGTTGTATGGTCTTTGTTAACTTCGTTTTATGACATTCTACGGTTCTACTGTTCTAGTTAATTTCATTTATATGCATCTGATTAATTTGAACGATATTATGCCATTTTATGAGTTTTATGATCCGAAATAGGAAAATCTTAAAAACAAAAAAGCACTCTACAAAAACCGTAAAAACCAAAAAAACAAAAAAAAACCAACTTTTCATTTTGAAAAAAGTTTGGTTTTTTTCACCCCTGTATACAATGCACCTGCACCCTGCGAACTTATTGACTCTGTGAAACCCCATGTTACGCCTTCCCATTTACCCGGCACTTGTAGGTCCTACCTCTGGCAAATACAGCAATTATATTCATTTCAGGGCATTTTGTTCGCTTGCTGTAGTAAGAAACGCTGTAAACGTTTTCGTTGATTGTGAAAAGCCTTTACAACATGCTCGTAGTTGTATTCGTACACTCTAAACTTCTAAAGCGCCACTCGAAAGCCAAGCACAGGGCACCAGCTTATTCACGAGCGCTGCGTCGAGTCAGAGGAGTTGTAAAAAAGGGTAGTCAGAAGGAGGTCCGAGTCCGGTTACCAGTGGGTCAGAGGAGGCAGAATGGCTGTTTAGGTGGGTGTGGTTTAGGTCGAGTTTAGGTCGCCCTGTTTATAATTACTATGCATTTATTAAGCGCTACTATCTAATGACCAAGCATCAATCGATGGCGCTGAGCAATTGCTAGTGAAGGTCTTGCTCAAAGTCACTGCACAGTAACCGTCTCAGGAGAGGCTGGACGTCTCAAACCCGTACTCTCCGTGCTACAAGGCGAACGCTCTAACCAATATGGCCACCGTGTCCTACAAATTTATTATCAATTTCAAAAAAATATATAACGAGTGACGAAATGAAGGACACAATGTAACTATATAAAGAACTGCAACAGTTATTTCACACCTTTTGGTAATTTAAGGTTAACTTAAACGGTCATTTACGCTCTGAGCGTTCACGCGCGCACATTGAACGGCCATGTTGAGTTTAAACGGTCGTTTTAAATCTTCAATAATACTTAAATAGTAATTACAAATTCAGTTCTCGGAAGGATGTTAGAAAGACGCGATTGCACGGGTTGCCATTGGAGACGGCGGGTTTGAGCGTTGTCCAAGCTCTGCCGTTTGCAAACTGTTGCTCTTGTCGTTGTCTCTGTTGCACTCGAGGAGTCTTCGCCTGCTGCGGAATTATTTTTCGCGTCTTCTTCCCTCACGCTTTGCTGTCCATTGTGCAATCCACTTGGACCGTCACGAATGGTTGAACAAAGGCTTAAATTCACCTTTCGCGAGCTCTCGCTTCCGTCCTGGACAACGGGATGCAATTCAGTTCTGACTTTGGCATCCTCGCTAGTAGAAGAAGGTCGAGGGTTTGTGGTCGCAGTTTGGTGGTCAGGGTTCGTGCAGTGAGATGGTCCAGCTATATTCGGAGGCTGAGAGTGTGATGGTGGAGGAGTGGATTCAGAGCTAGAGGAATACAGTCTGCGGGTGAATGAAACGAGGGGTGAATGTGATTGGGAGATCGCTGTCGCAGAGGGAAATAAGTAGTCTGAACCTTCATCAGTTTCAGGTGAATGTCCGACTGAGCTGACGTAGTTTACCGTGTCCTTGGTTTTGCACTCGGTTGTGTTTTGAGTCGTTTCCGTAACCGAAAACGAGAGCGGCTCGGATACGGATAATACTGTTGGAATACGGTCCAGTGCCTTTTCGGATACGGTTGACTGGCAGGACAAGTGGTTTGAAGTCTCGGAGACAGACGAGTGAAACCGGAAGTGTGCCGCTGAATCTGGGGTGTCGGAGAAGAGTTCGTGAGAGTCGCTTTCGAGGTAGTCCGTCAGGTCGGATTCGGACGATCGCCAGTCTAGAGTGAGAGTGGAGGAGTCCGTGGTTGATTGGATGCAGGAGTCAGTCATAGATGGAACTCTGTCCATCAAGGTGAAGGACGATTGATGCGACGTCTGGTCATCTTCCTCATCGGTGCTTTGATCTGAGACGTATGAAGTTAGATCATGTGTGTTTTGATCTGGACCGATCGAAGTTTGATAATTTGTGGTTTGGTCTGAAGCATCTGATCTATGATCATATTCGCTTTGATCTAGAGAGTGTGATCCATGATCGTTTATGCTTTGGTCTAAAGAGTGTGATCCATGGTAGTTTGTGCTTTGATCTAGAACGTCTAAATCACGATCATGTGAGCTTTGATCTGGTTCTCGATCTTCATCTGGAACGTCTAAAGTTTGATCATGTGTGCATTGGAATGGAACAGCTGATTCATGATCATGTGAGCTTTGATCTAGAACCTCTAAATCATGATCGTGTGTGCTCTGATCTTGAACTTCTGATCCATGGCCTTGTGCGATTCGATCCAGATAGTCATAGTCGCCATCACAGATGCTTTGATCTGAACCGTCTAAGGATGAATAAGGATCTTGATCTTCTGCGTTCTGACCTCGATCATCTAACCAACTGTAGTTTCCATAATCAGGATCATGGGTGATCTTATTCTTACTTCGGTTGTGCGTTCGATCTGTTTGCACATAAGATCTTTGCTCCGATTCCTCTGTTCTTTGATCATTGTCGTCTTCAGCGTAATCCAGATCATCTGTTCTGTGATACCGATCACCTGCTGCGCGATAATGATACCCTGAACTATGATCAGGATCGCTTGTACTTTGATCGTAATCATTTGTACCTTGATCGTGATCGTTTGTACTCTGATCAGGATCAATTGTACTTTGATCATGATCGTTTGTAATTTGATCATGATCATTTGTACTTTGATCATGATCATCTGGACTTTGATCGTGATCATCTGTAATTTGATCAGGAATATCTGTGCTTTGATCATGATCATTTGTACTGTGATCATGATCATTCACTGTGTTGCGATGAGTATCATTTGAATCAGAAGTCCAGTGGACAACAGTATTCAACTGATGACTTAGAGTCTTATCTTGCAGTTGCCTGTTTTGACAACCGATGTTGCACTCATCTTGCTCAGAAATCCACTGGAGTGTTGTCTTACCGGAACAGGATTCTTCCGAATCCACTTCCATGGAAGAGATTCCAGAGATTTCCATATAATGGAAGTCGTCGGTTATTTCGGAATGCGAGCATTCGGGATGTTTAGCGATGTTTTCATCCGTTTTATCTGCTGCGTGAAACTGAAGATCAGCGTTTGTTGTTGAGGACTGAGGATGAGACGGACGTTGTATGACTTTGGACCTGTTATGATCCTTGAAACTGTCGCTATGGTCTTTCGGATAAATATGATGTTCTGACCATCTTGGTTGGCTATGGTGTTCTGCCTGTCTCCTATCGATATGGTCAATTAGATGGATATGGTCTTTTGGCCCTATTTGCTGATCTTTTACTTCACTGTGATCTTTCGACGTGGTAAGGTCTTCTGAAAGTCTTCTTTGAGTTTTGGACTTATAGCTTTCGCAACGTAACTGACTCTTTTCTGCATGACATATTTGGTCCTTGGTGTCGTTATGGTCTGTTGCTTCGTTGTGGTCTGTGGTCTCCGTATGGTTTATGGTCTCGGTGTGGTCCTCAGTACCCAATGCTTCTGCTGGTGTTGTACTGGTGAGAGATCGCTTGTTGCTCCGATCAACCGAATCTCTTTTATCTGTTGAGATTTCGTTTCTGTAAAAAACACATAAATGTTCCTTCACTAACGTGCTTTAATCTCATAGGCTCAGAGATACCATCGTATTACAACGTTAAATGGAAACTTATTTAACATATTAATAACTTGTGTTTAAGAATTTATCACCAGTGTTACACCGTACAACCGTATGCAGATGGGAGACTATTTTGTAGGACCCATATGACTCTTAATGAGTTCTCTTTAACACCTATTAGCGTAGACCTGCTTGTTAAACGCGACCCCGACATGGTGGCCGTTGGCGGGGCAGCAGGAGCATCATGGTAGACTGTAGTCCGTGAGAGACTGTTGCGTCTGCATTATATCCGCGAGGACAGCAGCCCACCTTCGAGCAGTTATGTAGAACGGCGGATGGAAGCATCTTTATTGCTGTCCTGCGCGATCAGGGCCACGTGTTGAACCACTCCTCCCACCGCTGAGGCCACAGGTCTACCCCCACGAGGCCGAGACTACACGACCAAGTTATCCCTAGAGCGGGGACATCCTAACGAAGAAAACGTTTTTGACAAGAACGCTTTAAGTTTATCGTGTTTAAATATCATGCAACCCAAACTGCGGTAGGCGTAAACAGTTGTTCGCAATAAAGAATACACTTATTTAATGACTTGCTTAAATACGATCAATCACAAGTGAGTTTA
>JACEVL010000835.1:355000-362500 GCA_020284085.1 Aporrectodea caliginosa | reverse complement strand
ATACTGAATTTACATGACGAGCCGTGCATTCGAACCCAGGTCGCAGATGAGAAGAGCTTCACTCGCAATATTCAACAACTTAAGAAGTACCTATTTCGTAATCGTATCGTAAACTTCAAACTTCTTAAGCGCTACTCTAAAGCTAAACGGAGGGCACTAACTTGTTCACGAGGACTCAGCGATTATAAGCTATACGTTAAAGTATATCCGGGAACACGACTCCTGTGTCAGAGAATATAATTTCGTCCGCAATCTTCAACTATTATTAGCGATATAAACTGCAAAGAATGCGCCCGCTCAGAAGTTCCGACTAAAGAACGATACCGAGTATTGAAGAGTAGGGAGTAGGGTAGTCGTGTCTTCAACTGAAAGCACTTGCGACCGCGAGCGAGCTACTGAGGCGTCACAAAGCGCCCACGCCATTTCAACGTAATGTCCGAACTTAAAAGTATACACGAGCGAGTTATGACTTGGGACGCCTCTGGTCGTAAAGGGGACTGTCGTAATGGACGATGGTGGTACACGTTGTGACCTGCAGCTAGACAATTACTGTCCTAAAGTGTCTGATTGTATGCGTCACAGGTGGCTGATTTGCTGATTGTCTTACCTTGTATACTATGGAGGAGGTAGCGAGTTTAAGTCTCGCTAGGATGGTCACTGCAATTACCTTGAAATGCGTACATGTGTGTGTACGCGGGGCATGATAGATGAACGCCTGGTTTAATGTTAGTCTGTTAAAGCCTTTCAAAGGCGTTAATGTACAGTTATCTAACTGATCTGTTAATATATAGAGGTTCAATGTAGCCTGTAGGCAATAGATTTAAGAGAATCGCTTCTAGCAGCAGACAATTATGCTTCGAGCCACATTGTTTCGAGCGCAATAAATGCATTTAAGGAATGTGGGCCTTTCTCATTGACTACTTAACGGTTCTTCGATTGACTATAATATCTATCCGTGCATTTATTGCCGGTGATTGTATCCCCGGAACAACACAGGTAGGTGTGTTAGGCAGGTAAATTGCGTGTCAGCGAAACCTTTCAAGTCCAAGAAGTTCCTCAGAGTAAATTATCAGGACATTGGGCGTGGTTGAATTCAATGTCTCGATGCGGGACACGTTTCGTTCGAATGAATTAGACACAAATTTCTCAATGCCACAAGTTTATTACTAACGCTGGGCACATGTGATTCCCTGCGGGTCACAAGACGGAGCTTTGATCTACGTGTGAATGTATGGCTATGGATACGTCTATGTAAGTGTATTTGGGTGCGTGCTCGTGCGTGTCTATGCATGCGTGCGTGAGTGTATCATGAACTGTATTAATATATGTATGTGTATATGACATAATTATTTGCATCAATACATACAGGGTGGGCCAAAAAAAAGAACCCCTACGCATTTTTGCTAATATTTCTGCCAAAAGTGAGAATTTTTAAATCACGTTTTACATGCTTAAAGGTAATTCATATCTACGTATATTGGCCAAATTTCATCAAAATATTTCAAATAGAACAAAAGTTACATCACTTTTAGTGAGTCCACCCACTGTTTTTTGATGGTTCAAAAACGTAACACAACAAACAGTAACAAAAAACGATTTTACTAAGTCACTTCTCAAATAATTGTTAACAAACAAACTTGATATTGCCAGATACATATTATTTAGAAAAGAAACGGGGTACCAGTCTAGCTGCACGTCACTGTGACGTCATTTAGCAAGAAGACGATCAATTTGGTAAATAAAGAATTTTTCAGATTAGATCTAATAATTTTTTATTGATAAAATGAAATTGAAATAGTTTCTAAAATATCAAAATGGGCAAGGTATCAATGACAGACAAAATTCGTATGCAGACACTTCATGAGCAGGATCTTTGAGCTAAAGCACTAATCGCCGTTTGCCCTGATAAACAGTGGAAGCTGAGTAGGCCTAACGTTAAAAAATATGCCGCTGCATTGATGAAAGGGTATCGACTCTGGAACGTCGTAAAGGCAGCGGAAGGCCGAAATCTGTCCGCACTCCAACAAATGGATAAACACGTAAGGGGGCTACGCTGGAGAAATACCACAATCTGCCACCAAAGCCAAAAACGATAAGAGAATTGAAGGTCGCATTGAAGTTGATGTGGGAAGATTAACCTCTGGAGCCAAAGACATCAAAACTTGACATAATACTCAGAACATGCGTGGATACTGGTGGTGGACACATTGAACACAAGTTGTGAAACAATAATCAAGTTTGTTTGATAATAATTATTTGAGAAGTGATTTAGTAAAATCGTTTTTAGTTGCCTTTTGTTGCGTTTCGTTTTTGAACTCTCAAAAAACAGTGGGTGGACTCACTAAAAGTGATATAACTTTTGTTCTGTTTGAAAATTTTTTTTGAAATTTGGCCACTATACGTAGATATGAATTACCTTTAAGCCTGTAAAACGTGATTTAAAAATTCTCACTTTTGGCGGAAATATTCGCAAATATGCGTAGGGGGTTCCTTTTTTGCACCCTGTACATCAATGCATGCATAGTGTGCATACAAACGTGCATACATACATACATATATACATATTCATATATTATATGTATGTATGTATGTATGAAGATGAGTAAGAGAGGGGTAGAAACAATAAACATCACATTAAATGGGGAAGAAATAGAACAGGTGAAGAAGTTCTGCTATCTGGGAAGTGTGGTTACAGAGGATGCAAGGTGCCATGTGGAAGTGAAAAGAAGAATAGCTATGGGAAAAGATGCATTCTACAAAAGAGGGGAGCTGCCTCAGAGGCGGTCTAAACAGGAAGTTGAAGAAGAGAATGGTAAAGACACTAGTGTGGAGTGTTGTCCTATACGGCTCTGAGACATGGACAATGAGGCAAGAAGACATAAAACGACTGGAGGCCTTTGAGATGTGGATATGGCGCAGAATGGAGAAAATCAGCTGGGTGGAGCGAAGAACGAATGAGGAAATCTTACAGCTGGTGGAAGAAAGAAGATCACTGATAGGCACTATACGGGAGCGGCAGAAGAAATGGACAGGACACATCTTAAGGAGCGACACCCTACTAAGAGACATCATTGAGGGAAGAATGGAGGGGAAAAGATGAGAGGTAGGCCAAGAACAATGCTACTGGACTGATGTTGGCAGAGGAGGGATACAGCGGACTGAAAAGAGAAGCAGAGAACAGAGAAAAATGGCGTCGTTGGACATATGAACCTGCCTGAGGGCAGAGAACGTGAAGAAGAAGTATGTATGTATGTATGTATGTATGGATGGATGGATGTGTGTATGTATATATGTATGCATATAATATTATGTATGCATGGATGTATGGTATGCATAGGTGTATGCATGTATGTATGTATGCATGTATGTATGTATGTGTGTGCGTGCATGTACATATATGGATTTTGCTTCTTTCTTTGTCTGCTAGTATGTAATGTATATATGCAATTATGTATATCAGTACATGTATGCATGTGAGGTAATTATGGTTCTGATTGTCTCACTATCTCTGTCTCTGTCTGTCTGTGTGTTTGGATGCATCTAACTTCTGGAGTCGATATGTTAGCATTTGGCAAGACATCTGAAAGCAAAGGCCCTATTTGTATACATGAATTTTTGTTTTGTGTAGTCACGCTTGTCTATCTGTCTGTCTATCTGTCTGTCTGTATGTCTGTATGTCTGAATATCTCTATGTCTGCGTGTCTGTCTGTCTCTCTTTCTGTCCTGTCATCTATCTGAATGTATGCCTGTCTGAGTGTCTGTCTCGTTGTCTGTATGTCTGTCTGACTGGCTTTCTAACAGTCGTAAAACTGTTGCACATGTTAACTAGAGCAAGGTTTAAAGTAGGCCTACATTCTGCGTAGGCGATGCCCATAAAATAGGTCGTAAATGTCAAGGAACGATATCACTTCACATCAATTTCGACCCACGACTGCATTCGCCTTCCCTCGTAATGAAGGCCGCACATACACAGGCATACAACTGAACCGTATGCATTTACATACAGGCATACACATTTATGAAGTTGTAAAATGTATATAATAATATATATGTAGAAATATATATATATATATACTCATATAACGGTTTAAAGGGTTCTGTAGTGTAGAGATTGTGTAACATGAATAGAAGATGAATAAAATGTGCATCATAGTTCAATGAGGATCTTTTGACCCCAAATGTACATATAAAGTTATGTGTTCCTGTATTTGCATGTAGATATGTGTAGCCTATGTGTGCAATATTTTATTTAGGTGTATGTGTATGTGTATATGCTGTTTGTGCACATGTATGTGTGTTGGATACAGTTTAAATTGAATTGATACACTAATGTCAAATTACTATTATCCTTATAATAAGTTATATATTTCACTTGTTTCATCTTCAACTTGACAAATGTAATAATACTAAATTAACTGAAGAGAAGTTTATTTAGTAATATGTTGAAAATGAAGCTTCTTCTGACTTATATACTCTTTGCTTGTAACCGAAACTTTACTTAATATATTGAGCCTGATCCATAGAAAGTCGTCAGAGGTGCTCATATTCTGCATGACAACACAACTCCATGATCGAACGGCATTGTCTTTCAAGCACATGTATAATATAAAAGAGGCAGTGAAATGTAAGATAATGGCAAATGCATTACATTGCCTTTACATTACATTTCCTCACTTTGCATTGCCTTCCTTCCGTTTCTGTTCCGCCTCATGGTGTACAAAGTCACTATAAAGGGAAATGAGCAACCACCAATTGCACTGAATGCAGGCATACCATTGCTTGAGGCCTACAGGTAGGCAGGTATACGCTTCAATGGTGGGTTGACAGAAGGCAGGCGGACAGGTAGGCAAGCAGGCAGACAGACAAACAGACAGCAAAAGTATTTGATAGGGAAAAATACCCTTGTGCACGAGATATCAATACAAATAATTTATGTCTGAATACTTGGGTAGAATCAACGGCAGCGTGACATCTCGTTGAGAAAAAGACGTTTACCCGGGTCATGACCTCATGGGCATTTCCATTCAAACAGTCAGGCCTACTATAGGCTGATGGCTGTACGCCTAACGGTACCTTTTATCTGTCGCCTGTCTTTAAGAGCTTTGAATCGTTTACCAGGAGCGAGGCCTGGTGATAAATTATGGGGATTATTATTAGTGTGGTATTCAGGGCATGACTGCATGGGTGGCGTACGTGTGAAAGTCACTCTGAGGGCGTTTGGCTCCCCCTATTTCGGAAATCATTTCCCGTCAGGCTATAGCACGATTCTTAAAGTTCATCGCAGAGAAAATGATGTTCAACCATCCAGTCTTGTCCCACCTGAAGAATGTCTTCCTCCACAGGACCTGGTGACAGAGGAATTCCCACGCAGTGTCTTCTACCATCTGCGAGGGACTGTTTGGGGTTGGAGTTCGTTCGTGTGATGAAACTTCACAGCCGCCCCATACAAGACATATTATAGAAAACACAAAAATATTTAGTTCAAACTCTGCATAAAATATCAGAAAGTTTCAAAATCGATTTTCTGAGCAAAGCATGCAGTCTTAGATTTTCATCTTTAAACTTTAATTTTATAAGTTTTGTTAATATAAATTTTGAGGTAAAATTATATGCCCTACATGCCCCAGAAAAAAAACCTAGGTCATATTTAGTCCTTAAACCCCAGATTTAATATCTTTCTCCCAGTCACAGGTATTTACTAGTCAAATGTTAGACTTACAGTCATTTCAGGCAGATATGTTCAAGTTTGATCAAAGGCAACTAATAATTCATAAAAAATTATCTTGGTATTTTAGCCCTCCAGGTAGTTCGTCTTTTCACAACGTAAATGATTAGGACAAAAGTTACGCATGATTGACAGCGCGTGACGAGGTCACGAAGTTTTATAAGGCAGACCGAACTATTATATTGAACATTGAAAACGCGTTGAAGAAATCAGTGCGAATGAATGAATGAATGAAGGAATGAATGCACGAATTAAGGTCTAAGATGAACCTCCGCATTAAACTACGTTACCAACCTCCAGAGTTAGTTGCCCCATGGTGAGGGACTGAGGGCGTCTTCAGCAAGAAATGTATCTTGAATTCTCAGCTGCAAAGAATTCGCCCTGATTTGAATCATTTGCTGCCTAACACGCGATGATCTTCGCCGCTGTTGTCTCATGGTTAATCTATTATCATCACATCGTCGTCATCATCGTCATCATCATGATTCTCATCGAACTCTGTCTTTTTCGCCCGTTTCGCTGTATTTGTATTCATAATCGCCATCATCATCATCGGTCAACATTACAATCATCATAATCATCATTATCGCAGTCATCTTTATCATCATCATCGTCAACATTATAATCATCATAACTATCATTGTCATCATCATTATCATCAGCGCCATCATCATTATCATCGCCATCACTATCATCATCATCATCATTATCATCATCATCGCCATCAGCATCATTGTAATTATTATCATCATCGACATCATCATCACCGTCACATCATCATCATCATCATCATAATCATTGTCATCATCATCAATCATCATCGCCATCATTCTCATCATCATCATCATCATCATCATCATCATCCTCGCCATCATCATCGTCCTGATTATCATCATCGCCATCATCATCATCGTCTTTGTAATCATCGTCGTCTTCAACGACATCATATTCACTATTATCGTCAAAAACAACACAAAGTAGACATCATTATCGTCGTCTTCGTCAAAATCTTAGTCGTCATCATAATCATAATCATCATCATCTGTCGTCGTTGCTGTCATCATTATGAGGCTATATCGTGAGTCGATCGTCATGATCTGTTCCTAAGTGGAATCTGTTTGTCGTTGCGTGATGCACGGACAACATTTTACTCTGGACACTCAGTCCATGACTTGCATGCAACCGCTTCTTCACATTCCATTTAATTAACTTTCTAATTAGTCCATCTTCACCACCATCATCCCCATCCTGCTTCTCTCCCCTTCCTTCCTCTCCTTTCCTTCTCTCCTCCTCCTCCATCCTTTCCTTTCCTCGACCTCCTCCGATCCTTCTTTCCCACCTCTTAAACTTCCTCCTCATCCTCTTCCTTCATCTCCCTCTACTTTTTCCTCTTACCGTCCTTCATCCTTCCTCCTGCCTCCTCTATCTCACCATCTTCACCCTTCTTCTTCTCCATCTTCCTCTGCCTCCTCCATCTCATCCATCTTCCCACCCTTCTTTTCATCTACCTCCTCCTCCTTCGCACCCTCTTTTCTCCTCTCCCTCATCTAGCTCCTCCTTCTTCTCACTCTCCCTCCCTTCCCACCCTCTCCTACCTCCTCCCTCCTCCACCTTCTACAAGATCCGCATACTCGTTCTGGAGCCGGACACAGACATCTCGCTGCTCCTCCCCATTGCTCCTACGAAGACAGGCGAATCACCCATAGCCCCAATCAACCTCCTCCTCCTAACGACCTGTCGATGGACCAATTGAGCTCCACGTGACCTGAGAACGC
>JACEVL010000835.1:272500-350000 GCA_020284085.1 Aporrectodea caliginosa | reverse complement strand
TGTGTTTCGACACACCCTCGTCCTGTCCCTGTAACATCTGGCACGATCTGATCGTCCCGGCGAATAGTCAGAGCAACCTTAGGCTCGAAAGATTCACGAATCTCTGCTGCTAGGGCTGCACGGTTATCTTTCCTTGCTCAATGGATCGCAGGACTGATAGTCAGGTCACCAGCTAGAGCTAACAGTCATTTTCCTATAGCAGGAATTTTACCAAAAGGAATAAAGTTCAGGTACCCAGGGCAAACAAATTCCCAAAAGAACTAAAGGGGATAAATATATGACAAAAACTCACCAACTGACAGTATTTCCTTTGATTTTGTCTTACATCTTATGTTTAAGTGCAGAAATTTAGTTTTATCTTTGAAAATTACAATGTATCACATTATTACATGTCTAACTGGTAATTCTTCCGGGGCTTTGAGCAAGTTCTAAATCTCTTCCGATTTTCATCACATTTGGCAAATGACAATGTTTCTCAAGGTGGAACACAAAAACAACCTGGCCGATATTAATTTTGAAACTTCATTTTTTAGACACACCCTATACTACATAATATACTTGACTATAATACTTCAGGCACAGTATAATTATTCAAAGGTAAAGCTTCTAAATATAGTTTATTGACCTAAGTCGTTTAGTTCCAAACCTTCGTATATATATATATATATATAGGCTAAATTACCGTTTACAGAAATTAGCGATACAGAATAATCCAACTTTTACATGCTGCTTTCCAAATCCTTTTCCCAACCAAATAATTGATCGTCCAAAAAACTCATGATAGTTAGAAAATGTATGTGGTCTATGTCAAGAAGGTAAACAAGTGCTCACTTAAGCCTATACATTTGATCTGAGTAGAATAGGCTTTGCACCAAGTTTTCCATTACGAAGCAGCCATTGTCATAATGGGACATTTCGAGCAATCCATCTTCCGAGACAGGCTCCGAAAAATCTTGCAATCCAGTTTCCCAATAAATATCCCAGCGGACTCAGAAAAGGACCCGCAAACGGTATAAGTGAAAATAGAAAGCCCAGTGTGAGTCCTCCTCCCAAGCCAAACACACCCTCGAATATTAGCGCAACAATACTTCTCTGAAACTCGTCCCATGGCATTTCTTTCTTGTCGACCGCCTTCTTGGCCTTGTACGCCTTGTAGATGAAGAATATCACCTCCGTTGCTATAGAAAGGACAATTGAACCAATCATTGTACCACGTCCTATATAACGGAATAGTTTCGTTGATCCTGCCACGGTTCCCAGTTCAGCTTTAATAGCCGCCCGTGCACCCTTCGCACCTGTTGCCAGTATTTGCCCCATTGTTTCCGCATTTCCGAGAATTCTGAGAGCGACCAACGTCCATTCTTCAATGAATTTCACAATGCTGGACGAACCCATTTTAAGCCTCTGACAGAATTTTTCCATCTGAAGACAGCATTTAAGTCCCGTTTTACACCATCTTGCAAAATGTTCACAGTTGTTTTTAAAGGGATTGTACGACTGATCAAGACACTCGACTGCTCTCTCGATGACCTCTCCAGGTGGATAGCAATCTTCGTCGTTGTACTGGTAAAGGTAGAGAAACTCTGTTGTACAATCGACCTTGACAGTCTTCTCCCGGACGCTAGCCATCTGACCGTTATCGTTATATTTCAATTCACCACTGTTGTGTATAACAACGATCTCTTTGCTGTCCGTTTCTACGCTTTTAAAGATGGCATGATGCCAGACTGCGTAGCAACGGTCCCAGGCGATGTGATCTCCAGGTTGTAATTGGTCTAGATTCGTTACTCTTGCGTGCGCTTTGACAGGAATATTTTCCTTGCTGCTAAGTGCTGGTTCAACCTCCCTGTTTGTGAGTTCTGAAGCCTCTGATTTTGACTATCTGGAATAAAGAAAAATGTGACCTGCACCTAAGTCCAAACAATTTCAGTTGATATAACCATATTATTAAGGAGTTTTTATATAGCGCCCCTTCAAGGTAATCTACTCAGAAGCACTCCCAGTCCAACCACGGCTAAATAACCTTAGCCTGAAATTTGATTACTCATGTTGCAAGATAGCATCATAATAGTAAAGTAAAATATTAATATAATCAAACCTAAAACAAAAGGAGAGAAACCTATAATAAAGGACTGAAGTCACGCCAGCAGGGTTACCCAAGTTCAAAGAGAAGATGATAGACTAATAATAATAATAATAATAATAATAATAATAATAATAATAATAATAATAATAATAATATCTTTTCTTTAATAAGCGCCTGACAAACGCACTGCGCTGTACATTTACATGTTATGCAATTTAAATCTTAACTACTAACAGAACAGACAGCCTGCAATACACGGCGCTAATAGCAGCCTACAAAGCATATCCGCCCAACCGGGACTCGAACTCGGTACCTCTCGCTCTCTGTGCCAGATGTTATCCAATGCGCTATCGGGCTCCCCAAATGGTTGAGAATAAAGGATAGGTTGCCAACAAAAATAATAGCGGCACTTGCGCTTGAATATAGAAATATACAGGTAGAATTCCGGATGGTTAAGGGAAGATTGTCCCAAGTGCCAGTGCTTCTAATTGAGAATTTCCGAGTATTCGTTCTAATAGAAATTCCCCTAAAGTTGATAGAGGTTCTAACATTATAAGGATTAAAGCGAGATGTCAAGCTAAAGAAATCGGCATATGCTTCGGGCAATGGATTTTTGAATATTTTAACATAAACTCCGAAGTCTGTTTAATTCCAATAATTTCTATATTAAGGATACTCAGGTTTTGTAACCTAGATTGAGAGGATATAGGTAACGAAATTTACTCAGTGTAACTCTTGGTGCCTTTTCTTTGTAAAACTGTTAACCTAACCAGCCGAGAAGAGTAGGCTAATTGGAGGCCAAAACTACATTACAATAAGAAAGATATGGGTGTATCAGGGAATAGTAAAGATTCGCGGTTTTGTGTTGTTTGGTCTAGAGCAACTGTTGTTTCTCTCGAAGTGGCGTTACATAAATCTGAAATTACAATATCTCTTTTAAAAGTATAACAATGGGGTCGTGCCGTTGACAACTGCGCCATTTTCGCCCCGCATAGAACAGACAGTTAGAGGCATTGTTCGCCATCTTCTGTAGCAGTTTGGCCGTAAGAATAGCAACTTTGATTTATCTAAGAAATAATCATATTGAACATTTTGGTTTGCTAGCATCACAGCCAACCTGTGAAATCGGTCCATTCTGTTGTAAAAATAATTAATATAATTTAATACGTTGCTTACGCGTTCCACCGTTGAATATCCTGGACGTTGACAAGGAATACACAACTGCTATGTTAGGAGACGGTAAAGTTGAAGCTGAAGTCTGTTGAAGTCTGTGGTTATAAAATGTTATTCGGTTATAATCTAGTGTAAAAACGCAAGATTTGGTTGGGTTTTCCCTCAGGTTGCAATGGACGCGCATACGAGAGTAGCCTACGTCCTACGTGCAGTGCGTAATCCTATTGGTTGTCTAGGCCGACAACCAATAGGAGGTCGTGCTCGTAAACACAATTTATGCAAAGAAATTTACCTAACACTGAGAGAGTGAAACTATCGTAAAACCAGAGATGCTTGAAGTCCAGGCAAGTAGCAACGAATCCCAAAACCAATCATTGCAATGGAATGCAAGAAATCCTTTGAAGGTAGGACTTCGTGTAAAGGTAATTGCTGTTTTTATAGCTCCTCCACCCTTCCATGCCTGTTCTGCATGAGTCATGCTACCTAACCAGCCAGGCGTTAGCCTAGAAGCTATAGCACACTATTCGCTCAGTGTTCTGTGCTTCATTTGCTTGCTCATTCATTCCTTCATTCCTCTTACGTGTAGGCTTATATTCGTAACTTCGCATGTCTTGAGCTGAAGGCGCTCTATGCACAAGACTATATATCTGCTAAATGTCATTAACTGGAGTTTTATCAGTTACCAATACTGTTGTAACTGAACGTTAATGCAGCCCCACTTAAGAACAAACTGATCAGAGGCGCTCTCTGGCTGCAGAAATTCAGATCCCGCACATCTATTGTGTATGGAGAAGAGTGCATATAGTTTGATATATACATGGATCATTTAAATCTCGAGAGAAGTCTACTCATTGATGCCAGTATTAGGCTTCCATGAGCATGTATGCCTACATTAGTAACTCTACTAAACACAACAAAAGTTGAGGTTTCTGAGGCTCCTCCATTACTGTTAATCGACTTCAGGGCTGATTATCCACTTTTCTGGAAATATTTGTTTCCGATATCTTGTGTTGCTGTGTTCCCAGTTGGTGTTATTAAGTAAGTAAGTAAGTATATTCTTTATTAAACCAATTGCATATCCGCAGACAGGCGTAGAATATGGCAGATCACGTCATGTGACCCAAACAGAGAGCATCCCATTAACATAGAGGTTGCTTGTTGGAATGGCTCTGTCATCAAGCAATAGAATTTAGTCCTGCTTTAATCTACGGGTCAAAGGTCCTGATACTGAATTTCTGTTCGAAAAATGGTTAGACCTATAGCAGCTGATTTTAGGTGTAGTTAATCTACCGATGGTTGCAGTAGTTGCCGTGGTTCTTGCGCCAACCTGTGCGCCTGCCACTATTGTACATCTGTTGCTGGTCACTATAGCAAGATGTAAATGTCATTGTAAATGTTAGTCTCCGAAATTTCAGCACCACGCAAAATCCTGGTCTCCCTGGTCGCGGTGATTCGCCAAGGAGACCAGCTATATGTGGTAGTCCCCGGAGTCGCTAACTAAGAAGTTTGCGACTGACTTGGAGTTCTAGTGAAAGACTTAGCGACTCAGTCGACTAGGTCACATGCTTATCGACTGACTAAGTCGCCCAGACTTATTGACTGACTTACCGACTTGACATCGACTTATCGAGTAATCAGGTACGTCTATCAATTATCTAAAAATCTAATGCATTTTACCGCATATATGGGCTCTATACGGGTCCAATATGGGAATATGGGTCCTATTTGATCTTCACTCCACCTCTGCATGATGACAGGGGGCAGAACGATGACCGTGAAATGTCTCACCGGTTGCATGCATAGTTCGCCAAAATGGGTCCAAACGCCGGATTCCTTTCGTGAGCTCAAATGGCCGCCTATTTTTCCCAATTTCACGAACATATTATCAATTTCCTGACTTCATCTGTAATTATAGGCCTACCGCTGTTTAAACACATTGAAACCAACTTATTTTCAACTAGACATTTGCATCGAAAAGACGCCATTTTCTATGAAAGAAGTTCGTTACTTATTAAGTAGGTAGGTAGTAAAATCTTAAGTAAATAACAGGTGATGGGATATCGACTGATTGTTAGACTGTTAGTCGGTTGATCTCACGGACCTTAGGAGCAAGTTCTGCTCTTGGCCTGCTG
Organism: Aporrectodea caliginosa; assembly: GCA_020284085.1. NCBI lineage: Eukaryota > Metazoa > Annelida > Clitellata > Crassiclitellata > Lumbricidae > Aporrectodea > Aporrectodea caliginosa. The sequence continues at coordinate 344,609 of JACEVL010000835.1, read as the reverse complement.
CTGATATATTAAGTAAACAAATTCGATAGCAGTCGATAGCTTAGCGACTCGTTCCGACTTGAGGGCTTAGCGGCTGACGGCGGCAGCGGATGGCGGCGGCGCCGGGGACTACTGTTATATCGCACCCTACTGTAACAGTCGCCCCATACAGAAAAGGGGATGACTTTGTCACCATTGTAAAGTGGGTGTCGGTCATGCTGCCCTTGATCATTACCTTGAGCCATAACTTACCTTACCCTCCAATCGGCGACGTATTATACTATAGCATTCTTTGGGCACAGATTGCCATTAAATTAACTGGAGGTAGGCATCGCTCTAGAAAACTGGTTACTTTTAAATATGTATGGAAAATCTGTTCTTAAGTGATGAGGTTTTAATGCAACATTGAGAAACGTTTCATATTATACTATGAGCAAATTCTGTACTGTTTATAGGCACTGGATTCGGTCTTATTTATTCCCTTTTCCTTTACCCGATTGGCAATGTCATGGGTTCTTTACTGTAGGCCTTAGGGCCTACTAGCGCAATATAAAGCCGTTGACGAACCTGTGTCTGAAAACTGTGTAAAAGTTTGTATTTCAGTAACTGTTGACAGGCCCGAATTGAGGATAATTTTATAGTGACCCTATAGTCACAAGGAATGTGTGGCCCTTCCCCTATCGCGAATCAACTCCTCAACGGCATTTCTCAAGTGCAATAAAACATAGCGTAAACGTTTAGGTGGTTAGATGCGGCGCTCTTGATGAAGGGACATCCGACAGCAGCCCAATTTGGGTACAACCCGGACCTGACTGATGGATGTGAAATGCCATAACCTTTAAGCAAACTAGGCCCTATTATTTTTCTGTCTCCATTAACAGCCATGTTATAATTACAAAAACGTCAGTCAAAAACGCGGAGCAATTTTTTCCTGAAGGACATAATTCCAGTAAATCTGTTATTAATCGTTACCTTAATAAAAACAGATGCACTTCTAAAAGTACGTAAGGCGACTATGTTTGTCTTTTTGGAAAAGAAACAACAACAACAACATACGTGCAAAATGCAAATGCGATTAACAACTTTTTAATTAGGCCTAAATAGTGAAACAGCAATATGTATGCCTAGCTGATTGTTATGAATGCGTGCATTATTTAAAGCAATTGCTTCTGTTAATGACATTTGACAGAGAACATGCATACGAAAAGAATTATCATAATTATACAAAAGTGGAACCTATTCAAAACATAAAACCTTCGGTACAAAAACGTATAGAAATATAAAAGTTACCGGATTGTTATGAAGAAAATAATAAAGTTTCTACACATAAACACCTACTGAATAACCAAATGCAAACTTAGGCCTAATACTTTACCATATAAAAGCAGACCATAAAAAATTTACGACCATTGTGCATGTGTGTTAGCTGTTTGTAAAAATATTCACTGTAAAATGCCCTAACGTTAAGTAAACTTATAGCCAACTTAACAATAACCATAATCATGGTCATCAATTTATTGGTACAAATATTGACATCTCGTCCATATACTAAGAAAAAATTGGGCACAAATGGGAACCAGAAGGGATCAGAGTCCCGCTGGTTAGGACCATCTGTAGGCCTATACATAACCAGTTGCTAGATGGTTAACAAAGGTCATCTAGTTCCCACTCTTTAGGACTACCTATATACATAACCAGTTGCTAGATGGTTAACAAAGGTTATCTAGTTCAGTTCATTCGTATTATAAGTATCTTATAAAATGCACTGTATACCTAATATGCTAATAGTAAACATTAAACCTTAACTAACAAAAACAGAAGTACTTGAGAGTAAGAAAACGACTATTTATTCTGAACAATTAACCACAAGAGCAACTGTTGCTTGAATATTTACCATAATAGATATGCTTAACTATATACTTCAGGCACAGTATTATTGTTCATACGTTAAGCTTTTAAATATAGTTTATTAAGGTAAGGCGTTTAATTCCTAACCTTCCGTATATACAGAAATTAGCGACACAGAATAAGTAACTTTTCCGTCCTGCTTCCAAATCCTGTTCGCAACAAAATAACTGATCATTGAAAAAAACGCATATCGGAGAAAAAAATTTATGTCGTTTCTGTCTAACAGAATATAGGCTAAATACGTTCTCATATAGGCCTAAGCCTTTTCTTTTGCTTTTAGTAGTATAGAAATTGTACCAAGTTTTCCATTAAGAAGCAGCGAGTTTCATACCGGGAAGTCGTCGACCAGCCAGTCCTCCGAAACATGCTCCTAAAAATCGTCCAATCCAGTTTCCGAGTAAATATCCCAGCGGACTGAGAATAGGACCCACACATGGTATCAGCGAAACTCCAAAGCCAGCCGCAAGTCCTCCTCCCAAGCCAAACAGACCCTCGAAGATTAGCTCGACAATATCCCTCTGAAACTCGTCCCATGGCATTTCTTCTTTGTCAACAGCCTTCTTGTCTGTGTATACCTTGCAGATGAAGAATATCACCTCGGTTGCTATAGACAGGACAATTGAACCAATCATAGTACCAAGTCCCAGAAAACGGAATAGTTTCGTTGATCCTGCCACGGTTCCCTGCAGTTGACCGTTAATAGCCGCCCGTGCTCCCTTCGCACCTGTTGCCAGTATTTGCCCCATTTTTTCCGAGTTTCCGAGAATTCTGAGAGCGACCAACGTCCATTCTTCAATGAACTTCACCAAGCTAGATGACCCCATCTTCAGCCTCTGACAGACTTTTTCCATCTGAAGACAGCATTTAAGTCCCGCCTTACACCATCTTGCAAAATGTTCACAGTTGTATTTAAATGGATTGTACGACTGATCAAGACGCTCGACTGCTCTCTCGATGACCTCTTCAGGCGGATAGCACTCGTCGTTGCTGTACTTGTAAAGGTAGAGAAAATCTGCTGTACAGTCGACCTTGACAGTATCCTCTCGGACGCTAACCATCTTACCGTTACGACTGTCTTTCAATCCACCACTGTTGTGTACAACAACGATCTCTTGGCTCTCGGTTTCTACGCGCTTAACGATGGCATGATGCCAGATTCCGGAGCAACGGTTCCAGGCAATGTGATCTCCAGGTTGTAATTGATTTAGATTCGTTACTCTTACGTGCGTTTTAACAGGAGTCTTTTCCACGCTGTTAAGTGCGGGTTCAACTGTGCTGTTTGTGAGTTCTGAAACCTCTGATTCTGACGTTCTGGTGAATAAATCAGACCTGCACTTAGGGCATTCCTTTCTGCCACACTTACACGCGAACTCTGTCTGTTCGGAGTGGTCGATGCTCAGCAACATCGCGATCATTTCGTCACTTTTCTTGTCAACAACACTAGCGATTTCCTCCTGAATTGTATCGGGAATCGGACTGCCCAGTTCAGCTAACGATTCACTTTGCATAGCATTTGCAAAGATCATGCGAAGTATTTCATCAACGTCACAAACAGGAGCTAATTTGTCGCTTGCGTCCACGGTTTTACAGTCAGCACTGAACATGATTCCAGTTTTCAGGCAATTTGTGCATATTGAATGCATCAGCGATTCAGCATCCAGTCCGATGAACATAGGAACGTGATTCTTGTCCTTCAGGCAGGAATTTCCATTAAAACTGTCTGCTACTTTAAAAATCCACCGTTCAGACCCAAGGTCGCAAAGATTCACTGAATCGTCAACTCCGACGCACCATCCACAGTCATAGCAGATTCTTATGAACGCTCCTTTTCCGAATATTGTTGTTTCAACTTTTGACCCTTTTTCTCGCGGACACCGCGGACATGGCAAGCCATCGTACACCTTGTGCAGATCTTTCTCAGAGTTAACGCCCGCCATGTCCGTTATGGAAGCTGCTGCAGTGTCGTTGAAAGTAATGTTGGGCCTATATCTGAAGAAAAGTGTAATACAAACAAAAGGTTATCAATGTTTTCAGCGGTAATTTCATATTAATACCCAATAGCTGAGCTACTGGCTGATAGGCCTCAAATTATAATAAAAATGTGTTTTCATTGTCAATCATTTTATGATCTTTACTCATACATATAGAACTCTTTACCAAACTATTTCAGTAAACCATACAGCCCGGGATTTTTCATACGATGGCAGAAATGGACCACCTTCTTCGCGCTGTAAAATTTAAAAGAAGTGCAGCCTATCGCTGCAGGGTTACAGTCCTGTAGGCTGTAGTTCCCAACATTGTTTCAAATGATGCTGTTACCATCTACGATAAACTCATGAAAAATCCAAGTTGTGCTCTTCGAGTTTAATTTAGTTTTAAAAACACTCAAACAATCGTAAATTCATGTTTGAAAAGTAAACAGAAAACTAAGCCTCTTTGTGTCCTGTTAAACGATATGCTAGTCGTTATACTACAAGAAATGTATGCACCATGTCGCCGAGAGTCTGGATTATAGTTCCACAATTATTAAGTCACAGATTTCTTGTGTACCTGATGTCCTGATCTCGTAACAGTACTTGAGAAAAACTAATGACCTGTCGCATTGGCTCTTTTTAAAGAAGTGCGCATGGTAACATGCTGCACTGTTATAATCGATTGTATCAAAAGAGAAACCTATGGTTGGGTTTTCCTGCGGCGTATGCGCATGCGTGAATGCCTACGCCCTACTAGCGGTGCATAATCTTGGCCCACAACCAATAGGAGCTCGTTGTTTGTAGCAAAATTTATGATAAAAATATTTACTTAAAACTGATAGTGAAAGTCTCGTAACATCTAGAGTTTTGTCAGTTACCAATTGTAATAATGCAACCTAGCATTTATGCAGCAACACTTCAAGAGCAAACTAATCATAGTCGCTCTCTGGCTGCAGAAATTCAATAATCGGATAGACCTTCGGATTGAAAGGAGACTGCACTGCAGCTGCAACAATATTAGGGATGGATAGCGGCAAGTTTTTATGTACATGTAATTGCAAGTCACTTTGCTGGACGTTGCAGTACCCCTCCGCAGCGCAGTTGGTCCTGTAGTGCGAATGTCCTCAGAGGGGAGGGTAATACCATATATGGACGAGAAGGTGAGGGTGTAAAAGTATGGACGGCGCCCAACCATAGAAGTCATACTAATTGGTCAGTTTCAGACTCGTCTCCCCAAAATAAAACTCATGGATTGTTCAGATCCCGCTCATCTACTTGGAGGATGTGTAGGCTACATCCTTCTGATACAGGAGCGTAGCTAGCAAACAATTTCGGGAGGGCCCGGAGGGGGTTAGATTTCGTGGGGGTTCCATTGGACAGCGTCGTATTTTTCTACATTTTTAGTTTTTAATAGCAGTAGGCCTAATGCATTTATTTGAGGGGGTGGAACCCATTAAACCACCCCCTAATTACGCCCATAGACCTTGATATACGTGAATACAAGAATCGCCTAAATCTCGGGAGAAGTCTACTCGTTGGATACAGTAAATTACGTGTGAATGCAGTAAATCTAGTAGGTCTAATAAACTCAACGAACGTTGGTACGTCCTAAAATCCTCCATATAGACCTTAATCCACCAGGGTCAATTATCCACTTTTTCGGATATATTATTAGTTCCCGATATTCTCGTATTTTGCTTGCATTTTCAGCTAATTGTGCTGCTTTTCAGTTGAAGCTGTTTTTCTTCGACAGGCGGACACTGCAAAATCGAGCAACGCTTTAAACAAAGACAAACAACATACCGGATTTTAACAATTTTAAACCTAGTTTCCAGAATGCGTGGGGTGGATTAAGGAGGTTATTGAGACCATCCCACAATTTGGGATCAGTTTCATCTTTCGTTTCTCGACAACAATTGTCATTTTGATCATACTTTCCGGTATAGCCTCAACCTCCTTGCTGCTTCACGTCATACATTATCTAGTTTTGGGCGTTTCCATACTGGACGTTCGTAAAGGACCGTAATACGGAGTTACTTCGGTAGTTTGACGATCAGTGCCCAGACAGACCAGTTTCAAAGACACAATACACACAACTTTAAGTCTCTTGAAGAGCCCAAGGGGATGATATACACCATGAACTGTACACTATCATGCCATAATTATATATTCTGATACAGCACAGCATTGTAGATTCTACTTTGAACTTTTAATCTTTGAATTATTTGAAGTTTTAGCTGCCATAAGATTATGAGAGTAGCCTATGCCTTCAAATATTCGCAAGAAAGTGGCTGTCCTCAAATGTCCTCCTAAGTTCTTCGATTATTCAGAATTTATACCATTTCCAGATCATTCTACCCTATAAACTCTTCAAGGATAATAAATGATTGCTTACATTAGGCCTACTTCTTTTATGACAGATGCACAAGTCAGACGCACATAACTGAACCAAATGGATCGAGATTAAACAGCACTGGAAAACCTGTTTCTGTAAGACTGTAACCCTTAGCAACTCTTACACCTTGGGAATACGTCATCTACACTCTACAGACGAGTCACCAAATTTCACTGCGGAGACATCAGATCAGGAAGAGATGTCAAAGATCGTGAATAGAACTCGGACAAGATATGTTGACTGCTGGAAGCCCTGAATAGGTTTACTTCAAGCCATGCACCACTTTGAAACTCAATCAGTCCTTCAGAGCAGATATCACTGAAATAACAATTCACTGAAATAACAAATAGTTTCAGCCCTTACTAGTTGAATGAATACGAGTGTATGTGGATAATTACACTCTTCACCTCTAAACTTCGACCTTTGTGGCCCATTGTTACCTTGTTTACCGACAACACCTTCACCTCTAAACTTCGACCTTTGTGGCCCATTGTTACCTGGTTTACCGACAACACCTTGAGCAAAACTGTAAATTTGAGATTCAATGTCAGGCCCTATAGGAGGATTTGAGCGATAAAGAAATAGAATTTTATGAATACTTGATTGTGGGGTATATTTATGACGTAATTTCTTAGCGCAGGAAGGTTTTAAGTAGCTCATAGCTATGTCAACCTCAGTGTGATTCTCGTTAACGATAACTATAACGAAAATGTTCGTTAACGAAAATAAAATGATTTCGTTAACGATAACTATAACTATAACTAAAAATATAATTAACTATAACTATAACTATAACGAAAATAACACTAACGAAAATTCATCTTTATTTTCGTTAATACAAAAAATAAAAATAGGAAGTGCAATGTGAAATGAGAACGAAAATGCGATATTTTTATTATGCAATTTGTCAGTTACTTTGGAAACTCGTGTATTCATAAAGCTGAATGCACCCATGCTTCAAAGGCTTTCAAAGCTCTGAGCAAATTGTGAAAAGCGTGTTAATACGCACAATTTTGCTTATAGCCTTAATTATTGCAACTAAGTAGTAACTAAAATTAACTAAAATAAAAATCCATTAACTATAACTATAACTATGACTAAAAAATAATACTAACTATAACTATAACTATAACTAAAATAAAAAACCATTAACTATAACTATAACTATAACTAAAATAAAATCTGTAAGGAGAATCACACTGGTCAACCTGCAAGTTGCGAAAATGAAGGCAGCTTATACGAACCGTATAGGCCTATCTATTGGCGAACGTCTCAAAGTCACCGTTATTAGAGTTTTGCCTGATGACTAAAAACCGTATGATAATTACATGCTCTGAAACTTACATACATACACACATTCCTACATGCCTACCAACATGCATACATAGATGTATAGATACATACATGCATACATACAAACATGCATACATAATTACATGCATACATAAATACGTACATAATTATATACATTGTATTGTAGCCTATATTCGTTAAGTGGAAGGAAATATTGCTGTCAATAAGTGACAAAGAATCCGGACTATAGCTGTATTTGCATTGTAAACTGATCTCGTCGACCCTATAATTATGTTTCGAATGTGACATAGGGCCTATTGGATTAGCTGAAAGTCCAGCGAGAGTCACAGGGCTATTATCGTACCAGGAAGCAGCAACTAAATGTTTTAAAACATCAGACGCTATTAAAGAGTTTCCTGTTTTCCTTGGCTATAATAGGAGGGCAAATGGACGTTGCCTGAGTTGCAGATTGTATCGGCTTTCCTGTCTATCCTGACATATCCGTCGTAGAACGTGTTTAGGCCTTTTTAGGGTCGTTGATTATGGCCATACAGAGAGGCTCGGTTGGCCATACTGTCTGCTGCCGGGCCTCCAGTAGGAGAGACCCAGCCAACTTGACTCGCTGAACGAAACTGTCCAAACGATCTCCTCCGCTCAGGTACCCCCACCAGGCCAGTGCATCTGTCTTGCCATCGTGGTGGCTCGCGTTCCCTCATATAGGGCCTGAGTTGGCATACATGTATGCATTACATGTATGCCAACTTCTTTGTAAGCGCACTTATGCCGCCATCAAACAATAGCGCCTACTGGTATAACCTTGGGCAAAGCATAGCGTATAGCAGAATATTGATAAATCCGGTCATTTCCCTGTGTAAATCCAAGGGAACTCGCGGTTATTGATAAACTCAAGGAGGTTCTGTAGGGGTGCAGTTGAACCTGATGGAAATGAATGGAAATGGTGACTTCTCTCCGTATAGGCCTACACGGGGACCTTGTTGATTTATGTCTTCTGTAATTTGCGTTCTTGTGAATTGTTTGATCGTCATAACATGTACATGTACAGCGCAGTGCGTTTGTCAGGCGCTTAATTAAAGAATAAATATCATTAAGTGGTGGGGCGCCCATTCAAAATGGCAACGGTGATGATAGGCTCTCGCGGTTCTCACCCGAACAATTCATTGAAAAATGAGAAGGTTTGAGGCCAGATGGTCGTCATATAAAACGTCTACATTTGCGTTTACATTTCTATATCCGACAGAGGAGCGAAAACCGATAAGGTCACTTGCTGCAATGTCTAGGGCTTGTCTGATTAGAAATCACAGAAAGAACCAGATAATGAGGTTCTTCTGTGATTCGCTAGGTGGCAACTGATTAGCCACCTGGCGAACCAAGGAACTAACGATCAACAAGGAATACGAAGCGAAGAACTAATTTTAAAGCTGAATTATATGTAGACATTTCATTATATGCAGACTTTAATTTTACCGAAGCTATTGTTAAATCCTGAAGGATTGTTTCTACCCCGGATATATACATTCAGAGTATTGTGAAGTGTTTTTGAAAATTCAATTTATACCGGGACATTTTCACTGTAGCCAATTGATATATCTTATCAATCACATCTAGTTCTGAAGAGCCAGATATTTTTGGTATATTTTGTAATTGAAAAGTTATACAACGCCGAATCAATATGAACTAATTGGAGGTGCTCTCCAAGCCGTAGGCTAAACAATGCGGTCATTAAGAGCAGACAGTTCCTTAGTTATAGGAAGCTAGTAGTATAAGCGCAGGAATATCAAGGGAATTTCGAAAGAACTGCCAAACTAAACAACCCTTAATTAAGGCTTTAGAGAATTAGATCAACACGACCAAGCTGGTCGGAGACAGTCGCAGAAGATTGTGGAAAACAATTGTATAAAAATCCTGTGACCCAAACAGAGAATGTGCAATTATCACAAAGCGGTTGTTCGCTGGAATGGCTCTGTCATCAAGCAGTTGAATATTGTTCTACGGGTCAAAGGTTCTGAGACTCAATGTGTGTTTTAAAGTGGTCATAGCAGCTGATTTTGGGTGTAGGTAACGGAAAGATGTTTACAGTATAGCGCTGTAGCGGCAACCTTTATGTCTGTCACTATTGTACAGCGGTTGCTGGTCACTACAAGATGTCACTGTAAATGTTAGTCTCCAAAATTTCAGGACCATACAAAATCCTGATCTCCCTGTTGCCTGTACAGTCGCTCCATAGAAGAAAGAGGATGACTTTGTCACCATTGTAAAACAGGTGCCGATCATGTGGGGCGCAGTGGTGTCGGGGTATGTTGGGTACCTTGCAGCCGGAGGGTTGCGGGTTCGAATCCACCTTAAGCCGCCGCGTAGGGACCCTGGGCAAGTCCTTCACTCGCAATTGCTCATGCGCTTCTGCGTGAAACTCCGATTCAGTGTCCACGCTGTAGTCGGGAGCGCCTCTGAGTAGAAATCATGAAGGGGCGCTATAACAATTGCTCAAACATACATACATACATACATACATACATACATACATACATACATACATACATACATACATACATACATACATACATACATACATACATACATACATACATACATACATACATACATACATACATACATACATACATACATACATACATACATAACAACTATCTGCCTGACACTTCGATCATGACCTTGAGCTAAACCTGACCTTACCTGCTGACCGTTTGTTTTGGCTTAGCAACTGTACTGTAAATAATCCTTTACTGCGACATTGTCTTTTTTGGACACTTCATAAATTTCAAGGTTGCCATTACACGTTTTTCTACAGCGACCATAAATGGACTCGACCCTGCTCATTCTTCAATAAACTGATCGTTCACCACCGCTTGCCCTTTTGAATAGGCGCCACGTCATTTTAGGAACCTGTGCAAGGACCGTGCTAGCCCGATATTAATCTCTGAAATAAGCCAGCACCGGGAAGTGAACGGCGATCCGCACGCTCTCTTACACAGAGGCGCATGAGTCGCACGTAGCCTACGCTCTAAGCGCTTTACTATCAAAACCGCGTGTCCACAACCGCGCGGCTAATTACCGCGTGCTATTCATTATGTCGCGGATCAAAACCGCGACTGTCAGCGCTTCTAGTGAAGTAGAACAGTTATAGAACCTGTACACAGGGCCGTATTAAGGCTAGAGCGGCCCCGGTGCTGTATAATATGAGTATGTTTACCTTCCAATTAAAGGCCCTTTGACAACCACCGGTCCACCAAGCCCATATTTATAACATGCTTACTAGTGAGTATTAACTGCCTAAGGACACAATACACAATTAACGTTACATTACTATCTGTGCACGCAATGATTGGTGTCAGACAAATAACTAGAAGTAGCCTAATTAAATTAATTGTGACTTCGTATTTATTCATGCTGCAGCATTTTAGCTAGATTCAACAGTAAGTTGATAACAAGCGCATTAAAAAATTCTTTACTTTCGAAAATGCGGAACCCTCAAAATTGCGGGCCCGGGTGCTTAAGCACCCTTAGCACCCCTTAATGCGGCCCTTCCTGTACAAGTCTATTTTTCATTTAGAACGTTTAAAACTCTATTATTGTTTATAGTAGAATATTTTTTGAACGTTTACAAGTCTAGTTATCATGCGAAATGTTTTCCGCGCGGTTGTGATCCACGACATAGTAAATAGCACGCGGTAATTAGCCGCGCGGTTCTGGGCGCGCGGTATTTAACGGCGCGGTTTTGGGCGCGCGGTTTTGATAGGATACCCATAATGATACTTGAGCATATTCGCATGAAAAGTCCTTGTTCGATTAACTAGCTGAATGAGATTGTCCGCATCTCCAATACATTCCAAATTTCCAACACCTCGAATGGACCTTTCCACGGCATCTGAAGCTTATTGCTTTCTGTCGGTAAAAGCAACAACACTTTATCCTCTGGCAAGAACTTTCTTGGTTTCCCATGTTTGTCGAAGTTTCGCTTAGATATACACATATTTGTGTTTCGACGGTCATATTGGTCGCCATCTTGGATAGTACTATTCCCACACTATTCGCAATGCGATATTTCGATTCCTTGACCTTGGAAATATTGGAATCGACACTTCATTTGTTATTGTAGCATACCTGTGAGCTGAGATATTGCATATTTTCTTTGGGGTAGAAAACTACCCCACTTCGGCCTCGGTTTCTCGAAACGGAGCTCCGGCCTCCGAAGGTTAAGGTAATTATTAGCAAATAGTTGTCTCTGTTAGCAGGATTCTCATATTTTCATCCTTTTGGGGCTTTCCTTGACACCCCACTCACCTGCTTGATATATATATATAATCGGTTAATTTCATACATCAGCAAAGTATGCATTGCTGACACAGAATGAAACAGATTTCTCTCATAGAAGACGTTCCTCATCTTTAGAATATTCTGCTGCACAATCCTCTTCTTTTTCGGTAATGTAATTATAGGCCTAAGCAAAGCTTCACATTCAGACATATCCATGAAAATAATTTTGAACTGTTTCACTAAGTAGTTCTTATTAATGCAACTTATAGCCAATATGTACTAACTAATTTTGAATCCTTTAAGATCATCAAAGCCTATGCAGAAATAAACTTGAACTACGAATAATTAATTTATGGTGGGCTGCCTTTTATGGTCCACCAATCAACTTTGTTCCAGCTTTTGTTACCTCCATGTGCTAATTCAATTTGAAGCCGAATAATTCCGTGTATCAACAATGCCTAGTAGTCTTTATCTCAAGACTGTACTGGCTTCATGAACTACAATGCTTTAGGTTATTTTCTTTTGCCTATAATTGGCCTATCGATACTAAATAGGTTTGGCTTATCTGCGATTATTTAATGGGTAGACCTATTGCCAATAATTCTGTGAATGCCTAATCTTTATCCATGTATGCCAGAAAAGCAAGGGCAAGCTCATATCCGAAAACCAGTACTTTACAATAACTGATTATGACTTTCCTGTTCTAGGTAATAACCCGAGACCAGCAAACAATAATAAACAAACATTAGGCTAACCAGATGAATCACAGAAAATAAAGCGCAAGGTCATATCAGTTGATTGATACCAGTTGAATGGTAGGCCTAATCCGTATCAATAATCGTATAGAAGCCAGTGCTAGTTCGTCTTAGGAAGCCAATACAGTTATAGTTACTCGCAGGCCTTTTTCAGACTGATTGTATGGCTAATTCCCAAATTCGGCTCTGTTTCTGCCTACATGCGCGATGTGTTGCATTGGTTACCTGTGGCCCAACGGATCCCATACCGGGTTGCAGCGTTGGTTTCACGTTGCATCCTTGGCTGTGCTCCATCTTACCTGCGCGATCTCTGCCGCCCAGTGTCCGACGTTGTAGCGCGTCGGGCGCTTCGCTCCGCGACGATAGGCCAACTTCTAATTCCACGTACGGGCTCGCTTGACTGCTAGGCAGCGCCGAGCTTTCTCGGTTGTAGGCCCCTCCATCTGGAATGGCCTACCATCGGAGCTGCGTTTGCTGCCTTTGACTGGTCAAACTGGTTTTTATAAATCACTTAAGTCTTTTTTCTTTTGCCGTGGCTGGACTGGGAGCGCCTCTGAGTAGATTTCTTGAAGGGGCACTATATAAATCTCCAGAATGAATGAATGAATGAATAACAAGCTGGCCCGATACATCTGGCGCTAATAATATTGAACGACTAATATCCAACACAAATTTCAGTGGTAGGTCTAAACATGGAAGAATCACCAACTAGCGCTAATATTATTAGCGCCAGTTGGCATAATGAATAAGTATCAATTAGTGAATGGTAATGTTAAGAATCTTTTCAGCAAACAGTGCCAACTAGCACCAGTAAAAGTCTACTTGCTGTGTGAGCCATTATCTTAGTTAGATATAACAATGCGTGTTATCTCTCCGCTGCGTTTTAATGACAAAAGCGCTTCCGACATCCTAGTGGTGCTATTACATAATGCATTTACTACTATAAAACATTTATTTAACAATTTTATTATTTAATTCCATAGTTGTTTCATGTCCAATTCAACTAATAAACTTGAAAGTAATTTATCTCAGAAATGCTCATATTAAAACCTATCTTAAATAATATAGAAAAGCAACTGAAAATAGAGGGAGAGATTTTTGTAGGGGGAGACTTTGTATCGTAGAGGGGGAGATTCTATTTCAATGGGGGAGACTGTTCTGATACAGAGTCTCCGGGGAGACATTATTTCAGCCAAGGGGAGACTCTGTTTCGGGGGGAGACTTTATATCGTGACACTGGCCAAAGACAAAACGTGTACCAGGAACAACATACTTTCCAGCAGATGCTGATCGAAGAGAGGAGCGACCTTTAACAGAGTTGCAAGGTGTGACTATGGAAGACAAGTAGGAAGGGTGGAAGGGAGATGATCTGTGCATGCTCTGTACATGAGGAGTGCCAGCTTGAAGCGGACACGCTCACAGACAGGAAGCCAATGTAGAGAACGAAGAGCAGGTGTGATAGGCTATGGTCTTGGTAAGAGAGTCTAGGACACAGTCTTGCAGCCAGATGCAGTATTCTGGTTAGAGAAAGCAGTGAGGAGTGTGCATTCAAGGAGACCATAGAGTACCGAGTTGCAGTAGTCAAGTCGCGTCAGAATAAGGCAGTGTATTAGTGTTTTCAGTGATGCTGAGTCAAGAGTAGAGCGAAGCTGTCGGATTCTCCTGAGATTAAACAAGCACGCCCGAGAGATGGCAGCACTTTGAGGTTTGAGGGAAATTGCTGAGTCAAGGATGACCCCAAGATCCCGAACAGTAGATGCTGGAGAGAGTAGAGAGGAGGAAGTAGAGAGCGAGATTTCAGTAGCCTACACTGTAGCAGCTTAGAGGAACGGTCAAACCAGATGAGCTCAGATTTGCCAGGATTGAGTTTGAGGCGCATAGACAGGCTCCATAGCATGATGTCGTCAATGCAGACACGAAGTCTCTTTGTAGCATTTGCAACCTCATTTAGTTGCAGATGTACACAGAGTTGGGTATCATCAGCATAGAGGTGGATTTCTTCATTTTTATGCCATTACGAGAAGCGATGGCTGAGAGAGCAGGGGTATATATAGAGGATGAACAACAGAGACGCCAGGACAGAGCCTTGTGGGACACCGAAGATCACAGAAGCGATGGATGAAATGAGGAAGTTGATGCGAACATACTGAGTGCGGCTAGAGAGGTAGGACAGAAACCAGTTGAGGATGGCGCCGGAGATGCCAAAGGAATCTTGCAAGACTTTAAGTAGAATGCAGGGATCTGCACAGTCAAAGGCAGCAGAGAAGTCTAGGAGTATTAAGGCAGTCACATATCCCTTGTCAGCAGCAAGGACCAGGTCATTATAGACTTTCAGGACGGCTGTTTCTGTGGAGTGGAATTGCCTGAATCCCGACTGAAGAGGCGGAAGCAGGTTGTTAGCAGAGAGGTAAGAGTAGAGCTGAGTGCATGGACTATGCTCTATTACGAATATTAAGATTTTTGAAATTTACGAATATTGACGAATATTAAAATGGCCAACGAATATTAAAAATTTCAAGTTCCTTTAATTCTTAATTCTTCAAAATTCTTACTCATAAATGACATCTTTTGACGAAAGTGACCATAGTGTTTTCCCGGAATTTGCCGCCCCTTAAAAATGCCGCCTTTAAGCAGCCGCCTATTATCTCCTATGCCTAAGGCTGGCACTGAGCGTCGTAGCTATTTGATATTTGGACCTAGAGGAGTGACATCAATATTAAACAACATATGCGTCAACCCCATTCCTTATCAGTCAACCGCCTCTGACTTATAAGGCAAGCGCTAAGCGATCATTGGAACTAATTGAAACGAATCTTCTTCATAATACTGGCATTACCCATACTGAGTGTGGGGTTTTCGGAGATTGGAGAGACTGCAGAGAGATACAGAAACAGACAGACAGACGGACAAAGACTGAAGAGAGTGAGTGTGTGTGTGTGTGGTGTGAGAGAGAGAGAGAGAGACAGACAGAAAGACAGACAGACAGTTAGAGAGAGAGAGAAGAGAGACTTCGATGTCAGATCACATTATACAAGGTGTCTCATTCCCTTGGTTCTGTCTCACAGATTTTATATTGTTATGCATGAAACAGTTTAGCGCGCAAATGATAATTTTTTATGTATTAATGTCCACAAAGCCAAAACTTGTGTAAGATTCTATAGGATGGTCGGGTTTTTTTTACAGAGTACCTCAAGGGTAGGGTAAGATTTGGCTAAGCGTACCAGCTTACAAACCACAGCACTTAGCATAACCACTGCACATGTTCTTAATTAGTAGTCTTAAATAAGTTCGTAACCAAAAGGAAAACATTGACGTCATCAACGAATATTTACGAATATTTACGAATATTAAAAATAACCTAATATTCACGAATATTTACGAATATTAAAGCCTGTAGTCACTAATTCTCGTTCTATGGCTGAGTGTGGACTACTATCTCTAGCATCTTAGATAGGAAGGACACATTAGAGATAGACCAATAGTTAGAACAGAGAGTGGGATAAACACCACTCTTCTTGAGACGAGGACGAATGACTGCCCTCTGCTGAGAATTAGGAAGTAAGCCAGTAAAGAGAGAAAGGTTGATTAGGAAAGTTAGGATGATGGCAAAGAAGTTAGGTTGAGATTTTAGAAGCCATGTAGGCACAGGGTCAAGTTCACAGTGTTTGGATGTAGATTTCGTCAGTAAGTCAGCAATGTAGTCAGGAGTGACAGGGTCAAAGGTTGTAGTTGTTTGACTTGCTGTTTAATTCAGGTTAACTTTATCCAAGACAGAATTTCGATTCATGTTGTCGGCTTGGCACTGGAGCAGCTGGGTGGAGAACAGTTCAGGATATTCCAGGTGTTTTTACTACACTGTGCATGACCAAGACGTCTACGTATGAATTCGGCACGCTTCTCCTGCTCTTGGCCGTATGTTTGATGGTGCACAATTCAGGCTTCTCGCGTTTCGACTGTTCTCGTAGACGATACAGTGTTTCGAGTCGCCTGGTTACCTCTTTCACTTTGAGTAGTAAGGCTTGCTCAGGACCAGGTGAAGTCTGAGGTGTAGACGCTATTTGAAAGAGTTCAGTGGAAAGAAGGTCCTGTCACAGAGACAATAAATACGCAATCAAATTAACCTATTCTTCTCATTAGAGTTGTATGGGCTTTGCACCAGGTTTCCATTAAGAAGCAGCCAGTTTCATAATGGGAAGCCGTCGAGCAACCAGTCTTCCGACCCATGCTCCTAGATATCGTCCAATCCAGTTTCCGAGTAAATATCCTAGCGGACTTACAAAAGGACCCGCAAACGGTATAAGCGAAAATCCAAAGCCAACCGCAAGTCCTCCTCCCAAGCCAAAGAGACACTCAAAGATTAGCTCGACAATGTACCTCTGAAACTCGTCCCATGGCATTTCTTTCTTGTCCGCCGCTTTCTTGGCCGTGTACACCTTGCAGATGAAGAATATCACTTCGGTTGCTATAGACAGGACAATTGAACCAATCATTGTACCAAGTCCCAGATAACGAAATAGTTGCGTTGATCCTGCCACGGTTCCCAGTTCAGCTTTAATGGCCTCCCGCGCACCATCTGCACCTGTCGCCAGTATTTGCCCCATTGTTTCCGAATTTCCGAGAATTCTGAGAGCGACAATCGTCCATTCCTCTACGAACTTCACCAAGCTGGACGACCCCATTTTAAGCCTCTGACGGAATTCATCAACTTGGAGACTGCATTTAAGTCCCGTTTTACACCATCTTGCAAAATGTTCACAGTTGTATTTAAATGGATTGTACGACTTGCCAAGACACTCCACTGCTCTGTCGATGACGACTCCAGGTGAATAGCACTCAGCGTCGCTGTACTGGTAAAGGTAGAGAAAATCTGCTGTACAATCGACTATGATAGTCTCCTCCCGGACGCTAGCTATTTTACCATTACGATTGTATTTCAATTCACCGCTGTTGTGTACAACAACGATCTCTTGGCCATCAGTTTCTATGGTTTTAACGATGGCATGATGCCAGACTGCGTAGCAGCGGTCCCAGGCGATGTGATCTCCAGGTTGTAATTGATTTAGATTCGTTACTCTTACGTGCGTTTTAACAGGAATCTTTTCCGAACTGATATGTGCAGGTTCAACTTTCCTGTTGTATGGTTTTGAAGCTTCTGACTTTGACGTTCCGGCGTTTAACTCAGACCTGCAGTTAAGACTTTCCCTTCTGCCGCACTTACACGCGAACAATGACTCTGTCTGATCGGCGTTGTTGAAGCTCAGCAAGGTCGCGATGATTTCGTCACTTTCAGTGCCCACAATACTAGCTATTTCCTCTTCAATTGTATCGGGAATCTGACTGCCAAGTTCAGCAAACGATTCACTTTGTATAGCATTTGCAAAGATCTTACGAAGTATTTCATCAATGTCACAAACAGGAGCTACTTTATTGCTAGCGTCCTCTGTTTTACTGTCAGCACGGAACATGATTTCAGTTTTAAGGCAGTTGATGCATATTGACTGCATCAGCGATTGAGCATCCAGTCCGATGAACATAGGAACGTGATTCTTGTCCTTCAGGCAGGAATTTCCATTAAAGCTGTCTTCCGCTCTAAAAGTCCACCGCTCAGGTCCAAGATCGCAAAGATTCACTGAATCGTCAACCCCAACGCACCATCCACAGTCATAGCAGATTCTGATGAACGCTCTTTTTCAAAATATTGTCGTTATAACTTTCGACCACTTATCAATCGGACAACGTGGACATGGCAAGTCATTGTACACCTTGTGCAGATCTTTCGGAGAGTTTACGACCGCCACGTTGTGGCAGCCGTCCAAAGTAATGGTAGTACTATATCTGAAGAAAAGTATGATACAAATACAAGATTTTCAACGGTAATTTCAATTTATTATTCAATTATTGAGATACTGGCTGCCAGGCCACCAACTAGGCCTATTACAGAAATGTTGCTTCCCTTCCCAATCATTCTACGATCTTTAATTATACATCTAGAATACCAAACGATTTCAGTAAACCATCCAGCACAGGAGTTTTCATAGGATGACAGAAAGGGGCCACCTTCTTCGCGCTACTAAATTTAAAGTAAGTGTATCGCCACAGGATAACAGTAGGGCTAGTCCTGTAGTTCTCAACATCAACGACGAGATAGAGAAATGTTTTAGAATTTGTTTCAAAATTTAGTGTTCAAATGTAAGATAAACTCATGACCAAATTCAAATTGAGCTCTTCGAGTTTAAGTTAGTTTTAAAAGCACTCAAACATTCGTAAAATCATTTTGTAAAGCGTAAGCCGAAAACTAATAATTATGTGGTTCCGTGTGTCAAGTAAAGCGTACGCAAGCTGTATGATTATAAGTTAATCGTTATACTATAATCAATTTATGTGCGCTGTCGCCGAAAGTGTGGAATTACAGTTTCACACTAATAATTGTATTATCTAGGCAGGGGCGTCCATCCCCCTTAAGCCTATGAAGCATTCCCCTCGTGTCATCAGATCCCTCCCCCAGACGACCGCCCCAGGCGATTTGTGTACTGTAAAAAATAAAATTTGAAGGCTTGTTACGTGCACTGTCTGTCGGTACGCTATCCTCTTCCTTGGCGTAAAATGATCCATTTCTTCAAAAATACCTAGCATCTCATCATGGAAACAGTTCTGTATTTGACAGGCAACCGTGTATCCAGCGTTGTATAGTAAACACCAATACGATAGTGGTCTGTGCTACAGTATTGAGCACCACATTTTAAATCCCTTTCTCAGTTTTCTGGTCATGTTGCTTAAGTGGCCGTCTTGCTCGATGAACCGGAAAGTTTGCATAAACATCGTGGGTCGTTGCAAAACGTTGTAATTGTGTAACAAGGGACAGCCATGGATGTTCATCTTCACTAATCAGTTTCAGTTTCTGACTGCACTGACGTATCAGCTGAGCCACATAAAATTAAAAACACATCAATTAATTTATGTGATGGAAAAAACTGAACAGACGTTCAATGTGCTAAAAAATACTTCCCCCCTGAAAAGGCTATGAAGATTTCTGCTTCATTCCTCCCGTAGGATGGACGCCCCTGTATATAGGTCCCCTAGTCTAATCATATTACGATTGTAACTTACGACAATTTTCAGTCTATTTTGACTTTCTTCGAATTAGCCTACGTTCGAGTTCCAGATTTCTTGTCTACCTGATCTTGTAATAGTACTGGAGTTTAACACAATCATGACCTATCACATTAGGTGTTCTAAAAGAAATGTGCAAGGGAGTTGCACGGTAATAATCAAGTGTATCAAAAGAGGAAGATTTGGTTGGGTTTTCCCGCAACGTATACGCGCATGCTTGAGTGCTTATACGTCCTACGAGCAATGCATAATCTTGGCCCACAACCAATAGGAGCTCGTTGTTTGTAGCAACAATTTATGCTAAACAAATTCACTGATAGGGAAACTATCGTAAAATTCAGAGTTTGATCAGTTACCAATGTAATTGCAACTTAATATTTATGCAGCCCCACTTCAAGAGCAAACTAATCATAGATCATAGTTAATCTCTGGCTGCAGAAATTCAATAGGCGGATAGACCTTCGGAGTAGTGTTGTTTTAGTTTTGCCTTGAGTTTTAGTTTTAGTTATTATTAGTTTCACATGCTAGGTGTTTTAGTTATTATTAGTTTTAGTTATTTCGCCAAGTTTTAGTTTTAGTTATTATTAGTTTTACATGCTAGGGGTTTTAGTTATTATTAGTTTTAGTTATTTCACCGAATCTGGCAATATTTTTCCCGCATATAGCTTTTGCACCAAAAAGGATTCAATCGATACACTCTGTTTCAAATCGATGCTTAAAATAGTCACATACTCCACTAATTTTAGGTCTAACATCCTAAATTTAGTTTGGACATCTCATAAAATTCTAAAGATCGGAAGATTACCGAACGAAGTGCTGATTATAAAACGCGTATATCCAAATACTTTGAATATCCTAAGACGTTAGGTTTTCGTTATGTGTTTTCGTTGTGGTTTTCGTTATGTGTTTTCGTTATTATTAGTTTTCAACTGGTTTAGTTTTAGTTTTTATTTCGTTATCGTTAGTCCTCTAGTTTTCGTTTTAGTTTTAGTTTTAGTTAACTAAAACCTTTTGTTTTCGTTAACGAAGGTTTTCGTTTTAGTTTTCGTTAACGAAAACAACACTACTTCGGAGACTGCACTGCAGCCACAATACAGTACTGCAGCTGGATTACAGCAAGTTTTATATTTTATGTAATGACAACTCACTTTGGTGAACGTTGCAGCAGTAGGCTACCACTCCGTGGCACAGTTAGTCCTGAAGCGCAAATGTCCGCAGACGGGACGATAATACCATATATGGACGAGAAGATGAGGGTGCAAAGTATGGCGACGCCAAACCACACAAGTCATACTAATTGGTCAGTTCCAGACTCGCTCCCCCCCTCCCAAAAAAAATCTTCATGGCTTGTTCAGATCCCGCCCTTCTACTTGGAAGATGTGCACATCCGTTTGATACAGGAACGTAGCCAAGAACCAATTTCGGAGGGTAGTTTTCGTGGGATTCCATTGGACATGGTCGTATTTTTCTACATTTGTAGTTTTTAATAACAGTAATGCATTCATTTCGGGGGTTTGAACCCCTAAAGTCGCCCCTGTCAGTTCCAAGGTGAATGGACATTTCAATATTTTATGGAGACTATTAACACCAAATTAGTGTGCTTACTCTGCCGCGAATCGATAAGCTTGATGAAAGAGTTTAACTGCAGGCGCCAGACGGCATTATGAAACTAGACAAGATGTTCCTGGCGAGTACCAGTTAGAGGTCATCGACCTTCAATGTTCAGTTGACCTGAAAGTGACCTTTAAAGAAACGCACGTTTTAGAATTTTTCATGAGTCTTTGTTTTGACAAATGCGGAGAAATCAAGGAAATAGCTTTAAAATTATTTCAGCATTTGGAAGTAGGTCTACATATTTAAGCTTATGTGAGCAAATATTTTCAATTATGAACATAAGTAAGAACAAACTCAGATCAAATTTGACTGATAACAATCTCAATTCCATTTTGAAGATTTCAGCAGCTGAATTTCAGCCAATATAGATGAAGTAGTTCAACGTATTCAGTCACAACTATGTAGCATTAAATTAGGGCCTAATAATTATTAGGCATTATAATTAGATTTGAACGTGAACTATGCAAGAGTAATTCCGTAAAAATTGGTTTTAAATTTTGCTTGAGTCTTCTTCGATGTTGCTTTAATTTACCAAGTCGTTGTTAGGCTTTTGCGAGGTGCTTAAAATGCACTTTGTTAAGTGGCCAGGTACTTATACACATAAATGCATTATGATGATTACGGCTCTCGACGTTTTTTCTGAAAATGCAATCTGGCCCTTGGTCAAAAAAGGTTTGCACCCCTGATATACATATATAGACAAGGATCGCTTAAATCTCTGGAGAAGTTTACTCATTGATTACAGTATTTCATGCTCAAGTAGTAAATCTAGTAATAAACCCAACAAACGCTGACACTTCCTAGACTCCTCCATAAACCTTAATAGACCAGGGTTAATTATCCACTTTCCCGGATATAATAATTAGTACCCGATATTCACGTGCTTTGCTTGCAGTTTCGGCTAATTGTGCTGCTTTTCGATAGGGATGAGCCTATTATCCGTTCAGAAATCGGATCCGGCCGGATTTGGCACTAATCGGCATTAATAGGAATCGGCGATCCCAGGACTACCGATCCAAATACCAAAAAAATTAATATTTTTGACCAAAAGCAATTTCTTTTTTCATTAATACAGAAATAGTAACCTGCTATGGCGAGCTCCTGCGGTAATCTTAAATCTTTAATTAATTGAAAGTCCGTATAAATAATAAAATTGTGACTTGACGTGTCAACAAAATGGCGGACAGTCAGGTTTTTTTCTTATGCCACGCGATTTAAAACTTTCACATGTTAATTTCTTTTAAATAGTTCAATGCATAAACTCTCATCAGTACCCATCCAACTAAATCCAACAGTGTTAATTTCTTTTAAATACGGTAGTTCAATGCATAAACTCTCATTTGAATTACATCTAGCAAGAATATACAAAATTTTGTTTTCATTTCTGTTTTATTAACTATTCGGATAGGAATCGGCGAAAATAGCAGGCCAACTATCCGGAATCGGAAATCGGCTAAAAATGCCAATCGGCTCATCCCTACTTTTCGATTTCAGCGGTTTTTCTTCGACAGGCTGTCACTGTAAAATCGAGCAAGACTTTAAACACAGAAAACAGCATACCGGATTTTAACAATTCTAAACATAGTTTTCGGAATGCGTGGGGTAGATAAAAGTGGTTATTGACGACCATCAAACAAATTTGGGATCAGTATCATCTTTCGTTTCTTAACAAGAATTGTCAGTTTGATCACACCTTCCGGTATAGCCTCGACCTCCTTCCTGCTTCACGTAGCCTAATACATTCTCTAGCGTTATGAGTTCCCATATTGGAGTCCCGTATTACGGACCGACTTCGGAACACAGTGACTCTAGTCTGATGATCAGTGCACAAACGGACCAGCTCCAAAAACACGATGAACAAACACAACTTTAAGTCATTTACTGAACACTACAAGGGCTACATTAAAAACCGCACATGTTATGTTACACATTTCAAAATATAACAGTACCCATCCAACTAAATCCAACAGTGTTCACTGTCGACTTGCTTGTGGTAGAGAACTAATAGAGCTGCTTCCTTCACAGAGCTCGTATATAGGCCCTATATATATATATTATAGTCTCGGCTTATTAGCACTACGAGGTATTCTGTATGTATACACAGTGTTCAGATCAGCCTGGAATGGTGTTCATTTGCATATCCTGCATGCTAGGTATGCCACATTCACCTTTTATCAGCATTTGAAACTTTTCTTTTGCCAGAAACTGAATGGGAAGCATTTCAGAATACATGTAGATCTCTTGAAGGGGAATGATTATGCTCCATAATCTCTCTATCACATAGCCTACAGCATATACAGTACATTATCATGCCATATATTCTGATACAGCACAGATTGTGGATTCGAATTTAAACTTTCGATCTTTTAATTATTTGAAGTTTTAGCTGCAATAAGAGTATAGGCTATGCCATATTCGCGAAAATGTGTCCTCATTATGTCCTCCAAAGTTCTTCGATTATTCAGAATTTCCACCATTTTCCAGACCATTCTATCCTAAAACTCTTCAAGGGTAATATATGATTGCTTACATTAGGCCAATTTCTCTTATGACCGATGCAAAATCCAGACGATCATCACTGAACCGAGATGAAACAGCACTGGAAAACCTGCTTCTCTCACCCTTAGCAACTCTCACACCTTGGGGAATACGTCGTCTACACTCTACAGACGAGTGATGTCCTCCACTGGCTCCCGGTCCAGCAGCGCATCCATTATAAGGTCTCCTCCATTGTCTGGCACTGTGTTCTGGGCAGATCACCTGTCTATCTCCGGGAGCTCTTCACCTTAACCTCGGCATGCTCTGGTCGCCGATCTCTGCGCTCGGCCTCTAGAGGTGACTTCATAGTTCCGCATGCTCGCTCTGCTACTAGACAGCGTCGGGCTTTCTCGATCGTTGGTCCTTCTTTCTGGAATAGCCTCCCCTCAGACCTTCGTTCTCTCCCGCGAGACTTCTCTGATTCTTTCTATAGACTACTTAAGACCTTCCTCTTTGACCGGGCCTGGGTCGGGAGCGCCTCTGAGTAGTTATCTTGAAGGGGCGCTATATAAATTCCATAGATAGATAGATAGATAGATAGATAGATAGATAGATAGATAGATAGATAGATAGATAGATAGATAGATAGATAGATAGATAGATAGATAGATAGATAGATAGATAGATAGATAGATAGATAGATAGATAGATAGATAGATAGATAGATAGATAGATAGATAGATAGATAGATAGATAGATAGATAGATAGATAGAGTCACCAAATTTCATTGCGGAGACATCAGATCAGGAAGAGATGTCAAAGATCGTGAATAGGCCTAGAACTCTGACAAGATGGGTTGACTGGTGGAGAGATTTACTTCAAGCCACCACCTTGAAGCTCAACCAGTCCTTTAGATTAGAAATCACTGAAATAACAAATAGTTTCAACCTGATAATCCTTACTAGTTGAAGTAGCGAAACGAAGACAGTTTACCAACCGTATATCTATTGGCGAACGTTATTAAAGTTTTACCTGATGACTATAGGCATACACGCTTTGAAACTTACATGCATACATACATACAGACTTACATACCTACCTACCTACATACATACATACATACATACATGCATACATACATACATACATACATACATACATACATACATACATACATACATACATACATACATACATACATACATACATACATACATCCATACATACATACATCCATACATACATCCGTACATACATACATACATGTACATACATACATGGAAGGCTACGACTGGTACTGGTCCGAACTACATTGCTGAACTGTGCCTTCCAGTTGGCACTCAAACTGGTCGGCAGGCTCTCCGGTCTGCCTCGCGAAATGACTTGATAATACCTTCGTTTCGAACCACCACCTGTGCTCGTCGGGACTTCTCGATTGCGGCGCCACGGATCTGGAACGCTCTTCCGCCGTCTGTGCGTGCTGCACGCGGCTATATGGTTTTCTCCAAACTCTTAAAGACGCATTTTTCAGCTGTTTGATGGCCACGTGTTGAGCGCTTCTGAGAGACTCTTAAGTGGCGCTTTATAAATGTTTTGTTACATTACATTACATTACATACATACATACATACATACATACATGCATACATGCACACATGCATACATACACACATACATGCATGCATAATTACATATATACATACATGTATTGCATATTCGATTAAGGGAATATTGCTGTCATACGTTACAAAGAATCCTGATTGTAGCTGTAATTAGAAACCGATCTCGTCGACCCTATAATTATGTTTCGAACGTTGTTTATCGGATGAGTTAACAGTCCAATTACAGTCACGGGGCTATTTATCGTACCAGGAAGCAGTAAATCTTTTAAAACATCAGTCGCGATAAAAAAGTTCCTATTATCCTTGGCTGGAAGGGCAAAATGGGTGTTGACTGAGTTGCAGATTGTATTTGTATTGGCTTTCCTATCGGTCCTGACATATCCGTCGTAGAACTTGTTTAGGTTTAGTTAGGGTGATTGATTACACCCATAAACAGCGCAATATCAGCTCATTTAGCCATACTGTCTGCTACCGGGGCCTCCAGTGGGAGAAACCTATAGCCCCAATGACTCGCTGAACGAAGCTTTCCAACGATCACGATCTCCTCCGCAATGGTATCTCCACCAGACCTGTGACGCGTACATCAGTCTTGACATCGTGGTGGCTCGCCTTCCCTCATAATAGGGCCTGCGTTGGAATACATGTATGCATCACATACATACATACATACATACATACATACATACATACATACATACATACATACATACATACATACATACATACATACATACATACATACATACATTCATAAATACATACATACATACGTACATACGTACATACGTACATACATACATACATATATACATATATACATACATACATACATACATACATACATACATACATACATACATACATACATACATACATACATACATAGTTTATATAGGCCTACACTGAGTTCTTTGTAAGCGCACTGCTGCCATCAACCCATCATGCAATAGCGCCTAAAGGTCTAACCTTGGGCAAACACAGCTGAGCAGATTATTGATAGAACCGGTCATTTCCCTGTGTTAATCCAAGGGAGACTAGCAGTGATTGATAAACTTAAAGAGGTTCTATAGGTAGGGATGCAGTAGAACCTGATAGAAATGAGCGAAAATGGTCGCATGTCCGTACACGGGGGACCTTGAATGGTGGGTCGCCCATTCAAAATGGCAACGGTGATGATAGGGTCTCACGGTTTTCACCCGAACAATTCACTGAAAAACGAGAAGGGTAGCCTACTTTATGTATGTCATATCGGTACAAGAAGGTATACATGTGCGTAATCTTTTTTCTAAATATGAACCATTTATTAAAACATAATGTAGGCTATTTTGGAAGGAATTGCATTCCATGTCTGTGGCCTCTGAGACTTGACTGCATACGAAACGAGCATTAAAATGAACCTTAACAGAGCCGTGAGTGTAGGCATTCCTACTATAGTACTGTGGGAGTTGATAGGCGCGGGGCAAGAAATCCTTGAATATCGGTGGATGAAGTCCGTGCTCCAGGCGAAACAATTCCGCAGTTTGTGCCCGGTTTCGAGCGCAGGCATTTACGCGAATAACCCTTAATTGGCCTTTTCTGCGTATATATATATTAGGCCTAGGCCCTACTAATCAATCTGGTTATCCTGGAGGGATACGTTATTGCCTAAATCATATTACAATAGCTAAGGTACGGATAGATAAATGCATAATAATAGATTTAACTTCACAGATAAGCAAAAGGGCCAACGACTAAGAATTCCAACACCTTTAGCAATCTTATTAGAAATTTCAATAATAGGCCAATTGTGCTTTCCTTGTCAAATGTTGATCAATTATGTACCCCAAGGAATCTAGTTGATTCAACCTGGGTAAGAGAGTATCTTGGGTTGTCAACTTGTCATACCCAAATTCTCTCTAGGAGGTGCCTTTCTATGATATTTAAATACCGGTATAACATAGTTTTATTTAGAGTCAATGTAAGTTTATTCGCCACAAACCAATCGTTCATTTTTTAAGTTCCAAGTTAACTAACCGAACCAGCTATTTATATAGAAAAACAAGTCTAGCCTACTTTTAAATATTTTTGATAGGTCTGTTCTGAAGTGGAGAATTTAACGCAGCACTGAGAAAGTTTCACTGGCTTCCAGGGACTTCATTTGGGGGAGGGGGCAGGGGGCCATTTGCCCCTGAATTTGATAGGAAAATGAACTATTTATATAGGCCTAGCCTAGCCTACATGCAGGGGCGCAACCACGGTCCAGAAGTTGGGGGGGACCTACTAGAATGTGTGAGTGGGAGGGAGGAATTGGCTTCGCGCCGAAGGCGCGAAGCTGCGATTGCCAAAGGCAAGAAGCCCCTAACGACTAGGGGGTATGGGGGAGCGTCGTAAGCTCCCCCATCGGGGTCTGGGGCGGAGCCCCAGAAGCCGACGCAATTTTGAGCATTTGATGGCAAATGGAGTACATTTTGGGCTTTTATTTACCTCAAATTTTTCACCGATGATTTCGATATAAAAGTACCTAATCCTTCTAGATCTGTGAAAAATATGACTTTATTATATGAATAAACTGTAAGTGACAAGTGTGTAAGAGAATTGAACGGAAAAGAGTAGAATAAGCTCTAGAACAGTGTTTGTCAAAACTAGGAAAATCGGCAGGGACGAAGCCTGGACGGGTCATTTTTCTCAGAATACCGTTAAGGCGTTTATGTTCCCCTACAGTGGCAAATCCCCACCAAACAGAGGAGGCATAACGTAGCCGTGCGAGGATAGTAGCTCTAACAATGTCAAAGAGACGTTCACAGTGGTAACCGTGGGCGACCAAAACACGTAGCGCGAACATGGATTTTCGAGGTTTGCAGCATATTTTGTCCATGTGTGCCTCAAAGCCAATCTGATCAGAGATAGTGACACCCAAAATAACCTCCTCCTGGACCCGCTCGATGCAAGGGATCTGAGGGATGAGAGGAGGGAGGGCAATAGGTTTGGACCTCGGTCGTTTGACAACCATTTCTCTGGTCATAGCATGGTTTAATTTAAGATTGCTAATGGATGCCCATTGCCCACTTAGAGATATGGTCAAGTTCAGAAAGAGTGCTGTCAATGCAGGAAGCAGAGACCAGCTTGCAAGTAGCTATCGTCGGTATATTTAGGGAGAAGGTTTCTACTGTATTTAGAAATGGCTATGACAATACCACTATAGGTCCAAGGCCAGAGCCTTGTAGTATACTGGCATTAATGGTACACAGGGGAGAGATTGCAAAAGGCAAGAAGTTCCTAACGACTAGGCGGTATGGGAAGCGTCGTAATTCCCCCCAATCGGGGTCTGGGGCGGAGCCCCAGAAGCCGACGCAATTTTGAGCATTTGATGCCAAATGGAGTGCATTTTTGGCTCTTCTTTGCCTCACAATTTTCAAAAGTTGGAGGGGACCGTCCCAACCTGTTCGAAAGTTGGGGGGGGACGCGTCCATGGCCGTCCCAACCTGCTCGAAAGTTGGGGGGGACGCGTCCCACGGGTCCCATAGGGTGGTTGCGCCTATGCCTACATGTCAGTGCACTTAATAAAATAATGCATCTTTATTCGTCACTAGGAGACTAGGGCAGCAGAATATCAAACAGAGTAACCTAAGAAAGGACTCAAACTAGTGATGATTCAATGCATACCGGAATCGTTATTTCGTGTGTAGACAAAGTTTATTTCTGAACTCGATGCTCGAGTTACAGTTAACTTTAGTGCTATAAATTGTGTGTCGGCGTTAAACCCAAGTTCACGAAACTTTTTATGCCAGGATACAGTTTTGGCCCCCTGAAAAAACTGAAATGACGCCTCTGCTGCCTTGAGGCTTATGTGTCCCCATTTTTATTACCCTATTGACAAGGTCATGCTTTCTTGGTCACTGCAGCTGGTAGTAGCGCACTATAACCCCCCCGCCACCCCAACATCGCGAAGTGCACCCCAACATCGCGAAGTGACTCCACGACGGCATTACTCAAATGCAATAAAACAATGAGCAAATTTATTTAGCTGCATTCGCATGCAGGTTTCTTGATGAGTGGGGACTACTTGCAACCGCCCAATTTGGGTCAAATCCGGATCTGACTGTTGGATGGGAAATAATTAACCTTTGAGCAAACTATTATTTATTTCTGCAGGCCCTATTTATTTAGAGCCACATTATAATTACAAAGTGTCAGTCAGTAATTCTGAGCAATTGTTCTTTAAGGACCTAATATCATGCGCGAAATCGGTTATTAGCCTATTCGCTACGTTAATAAAGCAGGTGTAAGTCTTACTATAAAAGTATTTAAGACGTATAAACGAATATGGTTGTATTTTGGGCAGTTGTGGGTAATTAAGAGTTTGTAACTAATTAATTAGAATTAACATTAGTTCGAATTTCATAGTTCGAACTAGCATTTTAGAAGAACTAATTAATTAGAATTAAATTAGCATGCAACTAATTAGGCCCTAATTAAAACTAGTTGCTGACGTCAGAATACAAAACAACAACCAAATGCACTTCACCAGTTTGGCGTTCAATCTAGTAGACAATATTTCAAATTATGATGAAACTCAAATTTCAATGGTCTTTATCAAATTTCTTCATATCACTGTGGAAAATGTTTTTATGTAGGCCCTATAAGAAATCGGAGTTGCACTTTGGAACTATCGTGAATTCTACAGGACAGTCTTCAAACCTATTTCTTTACTCATTTGTAACAAATCCTGCAATACCAAAATAATGCTCGCTCCATTGATGCTGATGTTGCAGGAATATCCTGGAATAACTTACTAGAAGCTAAGAATGTTATTGCTAAAACAGGCACTTAATTTTACTTTACTGATCGATTCGTTTATGTAGGCCTACTGAATATTTTCATAGAAATATTTCATAACTAAACAGCAATATGTATGCCTAACTGATTGCTTTATGAACGAAAGCATTAATTAAAGTAATGGCTTCTTTTATTGATGTTTGACTGAGAACATACAAACGAAAAGAGTAATCTTATACAAAAGCAGAACCTATTCAAAACGTAAAACTTTCTGCACAAAAACGTAATAGATATAGAATCACGAAATGCAAACATAATAAGTTACAATATAAAAACAAAATCCATCAATATCTTACAAATATTATGCACATGTGTCATCTGTTTGGAAACATATTCACTGTAAAATGTCCTAGCGTTAACAATACTTAAAGCCTGCTAAACAATATTTTCCTATAATTATATAATTAACTATACTTCACGCACGGTACTGTATTATTCTTCATACATATACAGCTTTAAATAAAGTTTATTGATATGAGGCGTTTAGATCCTAACTTTTCGTTTATACTGTGTTCCTAAATTCTGTCAATGGCTAGGCCTAATTAAGACGAACTCCATGTTCATCTTAATTAACCATTAACTGAATTTAGCAACACAACAATTATAAACAATTTTTCCATACAGTTTTGCCGATAAACCACCGTCCTTGAAGATTACAAATACATGTAGTCCGTTCTGCTTTAGCAGCTCATTTTCCCAACGAAGTAATAGCACGTCGAAAAACTATATATTTTATTAGAAAATTTGTGCTTTCTGTCAATACGCAATCATATTGGGTTTTCCATTACGAAGCAGCCAGTTTCATAAAGGGACACCGTCGAGCAATCAGTCTTCCGAAACATGCTCCTAAAAATCGTCCAATCCAGTTTCCGAGTAAATATCCCAGCGGACTCAGAAAAGGACCCACACATGGTATCAGCGAAAATCCATACCCAGCCGCAAGTCCTCCTCCCAAGCCAAACAGACATTCGAAGATTAGCTCGACAATATCCCTCTGAAACTCGTCCCATGGCTTTTCTTTCTCGTCGACCGCCTTCTTGGCCTTGTACACCTTGTAGATGAAGAATATCACCTCCGTTGCTATAGAAAGGACAATTGAACCAATCATTGTACCACGTCCTATATAACGGAATAGTTTCGTTGATCCTGCCACGGTTCCCAGTTCAGCTTTAATAGCCGCCCGTGCACCCTTCGAACCTGTCGCCAGAATTTGTCCCATTGTTTCCGAATTTCCGAGAATTCTGAGAGCGACAATCGTCCATTCCTCTAAGAACTTCACCAAACTAGACGATCCCATCTTCAGCCTCTGAAAGAATTTTTCCATCTGAAGACAGCATTTAAGTCCCGCTTTACACCATCTAGCAAAATGTTCACAGTTGTATTTAAAAGCATTGTACGACTGATTAAGACAATCGACTGCTCTGTTGAAGACCTCTTCAGGCGGATAGCACTCATCGTCGTTGTACTTGTAAAGGTACAGAAACTCTGCTGTACAATTGACTTGAATTGTTTCCTGCCGCACGCTAGCCATCTTACCATTACGACTGTCTTTCAATCCACCACTGTTATGTACAACAACGATCTCTTGGCTATCAGTTTCTACCCACATAACGATGGCATGATGCCAGATTGCGTAGCAACGGTCCCAAGCGATGTGATCTCCGGGCTGTAATTGATTTAGATTCGTTACTCTTACGTACGTTTTAACAGGGGTATTTTTCATGCCGTCAAGTGCGGGTTCATCTTTCCTGTTTGTGATTTCTGAAGCCGCTGGCTCCGACGTTCCGGCGAATAAATCGGATGAGCATTTCGGGCATGCCTTTCTGCCACACTTACACGCGAGCTCTGTCTGATCGGAGTTGTCGATGCTCAGCAATATCGCGATCATTTCGTCACTTTTCGTGTCTACAATATTAGCGATTTCGTCTTCAATTGTAGCGGGAATCGGACTGCCCAGTTCAGCAAACGAATTTTTCTCTATGGCATTTGCAAAGATCATACGAAGTATTTCATCTATGTCACACACAGGTGCATGTTTGTCGCCAGTGTCCTCTGTTTTACCGTCAACATTGAACATGATTCCGGTTTTCAGGCAATTGATGCATATTGACTGCATCAGCGATTCAGCATCCAGTCCGATGAACATGGGAACGTGATTCTTGTCCTTCAGGCAGGAATTTCCATTAACGCTACCTACTACTTCAAAGTCCCAGCGTTCAGCCCCAAGATCGCTAAGATTCACTGAATCATCAACTCCGACGCGCCATCCACAGTCATAGCAGATTCTGATGAACGCTCCTTGTCCAAATATTGTTGTTATAACTTTCGACCCTTGTTCAACCCGACACCGCGGACATGGCAAGCCATCGTACACTTTGTGCAGATCTTTCTGAGAGTTAACGACCGTCATGTCCGTTAAGGGAACTGCTGCCATGGAGAGTAATGGTATTCGTATATCTGCAGAAGTATGATAGAAACTAAAGATTATCAATGTTTCAACGGTAATTTCATATCAATATCCGATTGTTCAGCTAAGGGACGACAGACCTCCAATTGAATTTACCAATGTTTTAGTGTTTTTAGAACTAGCTTAACCTCGAAGAGCACAACATGGATTTGATCATCAGTTTATCGTAGATTTTAACACTAAAATTTGAAACAAGTTGAAAAACATTTCTCGATCTAGCCTAGTCGTGATGCTTGAGATCTGCAGGACTACTGTGATTCTCTAGCGACAGGGCCGGTTTAACCACTTCAACATCACCGGCTTTTACGACCATTTATAAATAAATGAATACGAAAACAAGACGTCTTCAAGCAGACCACAGGCATTTCTAATTCTTAACGTCAATCCAACTGCTGCAATTATGTCGCACGCCACGCTTATACCATTGCTATCGCAAGTTTAAAGTAGCCTACTAGCGACATCTTTGGAATGAAACTGAGGTCGCTCATGATCAATGTTACCACCCACAGGGATTTTCCGAAGATCTTGGGCTTTTATCCACACGTCGGAAATGGGGTTTTCCTGTTGACAGGTTTTTTGCTTGGGATTTTTCTTGTTTTACTTAAACCGTGTTTTTCATTAATTTAATCAATTTCTTTACTTGTCTTAGTTGTCAACCGACTCCGTACCGAGTGCCTACTTCAAGTACGGTTGTTAGACTGTCAGACTGTTCGCCTACTTATTCCTCCATGGTAGCGTCAGAGAGAAAAAGATTGTCTGGTGCACAATTTCGCAAACGAAGGGCCGAAAAACTAACGAAGAAACACAGCAGCAACTTAAGGTTCTTTTTTAAATATCTATGTCCACAGCACAGAGACGAAGATGGACAATTAACTGATCAAAAAGAAGCAGTCACCAAAGCGGAGGAGGCAACAGTTTCAGAAGTCGAGTAAGAGTTTGAAACACAAAATGAAACGCACCAAGAAACTGGTTTCTCTCCCTTTGTTTGACTATAAATATCTTGCTTTACTATTATGACGTCATCTTGCAACATGAAGCAATGAAATCATGTGTGGTAATGCATGGTTATGGTTAAAGTTAAACAGAATCTGCAGGACATGAATGTGAATATTTCACTGGATTATAGGCCTAGGCGAACTATGACGATCCCGCTACTTGGACAAAAATCGAATGCAACAAATTTTTGGTAGAACATGGACCGGAACAACTTGAACAGTTTGATCTTCCTAAAATTAAGACAGTATGCAAAGAAAATGCTCTAAAATTTATTAGCCTACGACCGTAAACCTGTCAACGGATAAGAAATTCGTCGTCATTGGTTGCAGTATTCTGTAAGTAGGCCTATTAGGCTAAACCTATAGGTATCGTAGTGCGACGGATTCGTCTAGGGCGCCCACCGCCAAGTACAGTACTCTGGCGTCGGCCCTGTGTAGCAATACTCATATTTTACATTAGTAGGCCTACATTCAGGAAATTTGAGAAGCCTAAACACAAAAGAAATAAATATAAAGGCGACGTTAAAGATCCGCAGTCTACGTAAATGTGTATGATATAAGCTCGTATAGCCTATACTTACAATTTGCAAAGGCCTGCTTTGACGCTCTTCGAATTAGCCTACATCCAGTTCAATTTCCAGATATCCCGTGTATAGTAGGCCTAGTAGGCTACTAGTAATAGTAGGCAACTGTAGAAAAACACGACACCACACATTAGAAGCTTTAGAATGAGCAGCCTACATGTGTACAATCTCACTATTAATATAAGACGGCTGTGGTTATACTCGACGAGGTTATATATTTTGCACGATTATAATAAAGTTTATCGACAGCAAAGATGGGTTTTCCAGCATCGTACGCGCATGCGTAAGTACCGTACGTTCCACGCGAATTGCGTAATCTTAAAAGACAACCAATAGGAGCTGGTCACAACGACTTTTATGATAAGACTATTTTCTTATCACTGGTAGTGAAACTATCGTAAAATCCAATATCGCAGCACCAAAGGTCTTCGACGACGTCGAGTAAATAAACTCAAACGAATCACTGCAATGGAATGCAAAAAATCCTATCTGCAAGGCAGGGCCAATAGGCCTTCGTTTAAAGGCAATTGCTCATCTCGTTGTTCTGTATGGTTCGTACTACCTTTACCAAACATGAGTCAGACTACGGCAGGCTAAACGGTGTGATCGTTCGGTGTTCTGTGCTTCACCCGTTTGTTCATTCATTTCTTTTTACGTGTATTACTCGTATCAACTTCGCATTTCTTGAGCTGAGGGGCACTCCATGCGCTATCCTATAATAAATTATGTGCTAAATGTCATTAACAACTGAAGTTTTCGCAGATACCAATTGTAATCGCAACAAACATTTACATATATTCTGCCCTACTTAAGAATAAACAAATCAGAGGCACTCTCTGGCTGCAGAAATTCAATAGTCGGATACACTTTAATACGGAATGAAACAATGTACTGCCGCCGCAATACAGTGGGCTCAATACTGGGGACGGAGAACATATTTTATGTACATGTAATGACAAGTAACTTTTCTGGACGTTGCAGCAAAAAACCCTCTACAGCACCACTAGTCCTGCAGTGCGCAGAGGGTAGGGCCATACCATAAAAAATTATACGGACAAGGGGATGATGGTGCCAAAATATGGACTATGCCAAACCATAGCAGTCATACTATTTTTGTCAGTTCCAAACTTGTCACCCCATTGAAAATGAAATACAAGGATCAAAGTAGCAATTAACCATGAGAAAAATTTTGGGGAAGTTTCATCTTTTGTTTCTAGGCAAGAATGGTCATTTGGTCACACCTTCCGCTATAGCCTCGAACTCCTTGCTGTTTCACGTCATACATTATCTACCCTTGGGCGTTTCCATTATTACTGGATGTCTGTAATAAGGACCCATCCGTTTTGATGATCATTCCCAGACAGAAAAGTTATAAAGACACAATAAATAAACACAACTTTAAAGTTACGTCTTTTACTGAACACTACACAAGGTACATTAAATTCACACGTAATATTATGCATTTAAAACTATTGTATTGTATTTGAACACTTGTTATAGTGCCCCTACCAGATTGCCTATTCAGAGGCGCTCCCGACTACTGCGCAGACGCTGAATCGGAGTTTCACACCGAAGCGCATGAGCAATTGCAAGTGAAGGACTTGCCCAGGGTCCCTTAGTACGCGGCGGCTTTGAGGTGGATTCGAACCCGCAACCCTCCAGCTGCAAGGCACCGAACATACCCCTATACCACCGCGCCCAGTGTCAAACTGGGGCGCGGTGGTACCCATCCAACAATGTTCACTCTCGACTTGCTACTGAACTGATAAAGTTGCTTCCTTTGAACAGCCCGTATAGTCTCGGATAGTTAGCATCTCAGGCATTCCATATGCTATACAACACGGTCTGTAATGGTGTTCATTTGCATTTCCTACATACTAGGTATGCCACATCACCTTTTATCAGCACCTGAAACTTCTTTTGCCAGAGCCTGAACAAGAGCATTTCACATGTAGATCTCTTGAAGGGAACATGTTCTGTAAACTCTTGATCACATACATGCACAGTACATTGTCATACCATAAATTCTTATACAGCACAGCATTATGGATTCTAATTTTAACATTCAATCTTTGGATTATTTTAAGTTTTAGTGGCAATAACAATAAACCATCAAATTTTCTCAAGAAAGCATCCTCAAATTTCCTTCGATTGCCTAAATTACTTGTCTTACGACCGATAAATGTTCATTTGTATTGTATTGTATTGTATTGATTCACAACTTAGAAGCACATCACTGAACCGAGATTAACCCTTTAACGACAAGCGTATAATAAAATGTATGGGAAACCAGTCAGCTCGTCGTTAAAGGGCTAAACAGCAGCTTTAGCGACTCTTCACACTTTGGGTAATACATCATTTACAGACGAGTCACCAAATTTCATTGGGGAGACATCAGATCACGCAATGATGTTAAAGATCGTATCGTGAATTGAACTGTTGGAAGTCCTGAATAGGTTTACTTCATGCCAACACCTTGAAACTCCATGCATCCTTGCTCTCCAAGCATCAGTCTTTCAGATCAGATATCCCTGAAACAATAAATAGTTTCAACCTGATAATCCAAGGTTACCAGTACATGTAGTTGAATGAATGTGGATATTTACACTTCTTGATTATAATTCTTAACCTCGCAAAAAGCGGTGCATACATGATTTCTACCAGATCTACCCTGGTTTCATTCAGGATGACATCAAGTGTCTGATGACCTGCCCCACACCAACCATTACATCTGCACAACAGATTAGTTTCAATGATAAACCAATGCACAAGAAACAAGACGCCTGTGTGGCTTATTCTAATCTGGTTTATAACACCTTGAAAAAAGTGTTAGATGAAATTACAACTTCTTTTCAGCCATGTAGCAAACAAAACTTTGCTTAGTTGCTCAATTGCCATTAACTAGTTTGCACTTGGCCAAAAAGATAATCCCGCTCAAGTCAAGTCACCTCGCAATGCCCAACCTCTGTCTCACATGTTAGCCGAACATAAAGTACATCTAATACCTGAAAATGGTAACTTAGTAACTGTTTTGTGCAGTTCCACTGCACTGTGTCAATGCACAGTTGAATATAACAACTTCTTCACACTAAAATGACTCACTCAAGATGAATTATACTATTCATCTACCTATTATCACTTCCTTTATTTATACCCAATTGCTGTGTTTCAGCAGAGCATATGGGTATAAATGGTTTTGTGTGTCAGCACAGCATATGGGTATAAATGGTTTTGTCATTAAACAAATGTATATATGAGCAAAGTAGTGAAATGAAACTAGAATGGCACATTTTCTGTACCTTCCAACAAATGCACTCAGCATAATTAAAAGTGTGAAATTTATATCTCAGAAGTCTTCACACTTAAAGCATTGGTCAGCACACTGAATGTTCACATACGTAAATTAACCGATATTAGACCAATCATTGTTCCTCAGAACCTCTGATTGTCAGCTAGTAACCACCATCAGCCAAGCAGTGAATGACACTAGAATGGCACATTTTCTGTACCTTCCAACAAATGCACTCAGCATAATTAAAAGTGTAACATTTATATCTCAGAATAGTCTTCACACTTATAGCACTATGGTCTGCACATTGAATGTTCACATACGTAAATTAACCGACATCAGACCAATCATAGTTCCTCAGAACCCCTGATTGTCAGCTAGTAACCACCATTAAGCAGTTGACAAAGTTGCTGTCTTTACAACACACCTCTTGTCTCTAATCGATGTTCCAGTAGCAAATAATTTTGTACAGGCACAGCAGTCAGCATTCTAGACACAGTAGTATCACCAGTTAGAAGATATGAATTTCAGTCACATAATGCTGTAGACATTATCTTTACAAATGTATTGAAGCAGAAATTTCTCTTATCAATGCAGTGCTGCAGATATCACATTGAAGAATGTAGTGCTACAGAAAACAGTAGTCAATGTAGGGCAGGGGTGGCCAACATTTTATGGTCTACGGGCCACTGTAATTGTTGGTAAGCACGCGGCAGGCCGCAAAATGTTTGTCCTCACAGCCTCGAAAGAAATACAAATGCTTATTTCATATTTTACAAGATGTATAAAAACAGGTACGACTACAATCATAAGGTCACTAGAACTTACAACACTAAATTTTGTAGTGCTTTGGACATCGTTATTAGGAAGTACTGTAGTAGTCGGACAAGTAAGTAGGTGCAAAATGAGACAAAACATTATTTAGAAAGGGGCTGTGAGGACAGCCCATCAGCAGCCCGCGGGCCGCATTTGGCCCGCGGGTTGGCCATCCCTGATGTAGGGCAACATTCTATACTACATTCAGACAAGTTCAGACCAGACCTGTGAGGAGAGCCCGGCTTAAAATTCAGAATCGGCCATGATAGAAGCAGCCAACTACAAGCTATTAAAATGTTTAAAGTTCAAACCTGCTGATGCAACTTGACGCATCTAGCCGTCTCGTCCAAGGATGCCACGTCCAAGGCGTCCAGTTCGAAGTGACGGCATCTCTGACACGTGTCCACGTATGGCACTATGGAAATCGTAAGCATATTATGTTCTTCTGCATAATTACACTACATCTCATCTAAGTCTATGCAGTAAAGAACAAGAAAGCACAGAACTACCTAAATGTTTAACACATCACTGCCATAATTGTCATCACCTTCATCATCCATTCAACATAATCAACAGCATAGTCAGCTCCTAGCAACACAAGACAGTACACACCACACTTGGTGCTTTAAAAATGTTCAAAATGCACTATGCATTCAAAATTACACCAGAATGTACAGAACAACTGTAATTATTATTCAGCAAACTCATTTAAGTTCAGTTACATTATCACTACATCACACATACCCAAGCAAAAATGTACCATTCCAAAAATAATTTCACCGCCTGACTATCAAGCCCCTACAAAATGCAGCATTCTATTCACTTTACACTGCAAAACTCTGTGCCAGACATTTTCAAGTTTTAAGTATAAAATAAGCATTAGGTTTCACATTTCATAAACTCTATATTCTTTATCTATGATAGTTGATACAACTGTCATAGATAAACAACCTGTTGTTGCCCGACTTCCTGTTCAGCCTAGCCCTACACTTGCAGAGAAATCTGAATGTTCCAGTCAGAGCTATTTTGATTTTTATACAAGGTATAGAGGTTCACTTAACAAACTTGTCATCTAGGTTTCACATCCACTTATATAACCAGATATCCCACTTAATCCACTCATGATCTAAGCTACAAAACTTTCTACAAATTTTCTTAGCAAACACAATCTTCCGTGGTAAGCTTTCATACTGCTCTCCTTTCAACATAGTTCTTATCTAGCATTGTGCACATTATAGCACCGCTGTTACTCACAGCAGTACTGAATAACATACATCTTGCTCTACTTCTGAACCAGAATGGTACTTACTATTCTACCAGGTTACTTCAGTAGAGTCCAGAGCTATAGACCTTGCATTCCCAATTGGCAGTCCTTACCAATCATTCAAGCCTAGTTCGTAGCTCAGCTTATGCAACTTGAACAAACTAATCACTTCAGCCTGGTTTCTCAGACCTCTAGGATCCTGACGGGACCTGTCAGGCTGCAAGTGGTAACAGAATTATCAGGATGCAAGTGCTAATGGTTAACTTGCAACTGTACTTAACATTGTATAACGTTCTATCCCTTAGAATACCTAAATTTAGTTCATTCAATTGTACTGCTGAAAGTAGTGGTTCATAACCTTTTCCACAGCACGGAACCCTTACTAAAAATCATTTAGTCAATAGCACCTTGCCTTAATTTCACTTATTTCTCATATTTTAGTTCTTTAATTTAATGACAAACAACATTGCTTGCATTCAACTGCAGAGAAGTGGCTATTTCTACAGTACTTTAAAGTTTAAAAAATATTTATAGGCCTGTGATAAGCAGTTTTCAAATTTTTGACATAAAAGCTGCACAAGTATTACCCAGCCACAGCACCCCTAAGTCAAGACCACTGCAACCTTCAGTACCATGGCACCACCCAGGTTGGGAACAATGGCTTATAGTTTGCTGTTGAAGCATGGCATGGTTGCTAAAACTGTAGTTGTTTTACTCCATTTGGCAATTCAATTGATGGACTTTGATTAATATTGTGCTTCCTTGGAGAAATTTTACTTTGATTAGTATTTTGTCAATTGGTGTGCTACCTTGTAAAAATTTGCACTGTCTGTCCCAACTCATAAACACATGACTCAAACACATGGAAGAGCTCTCTCTGTTTACACAGATATCTTTATGTTTTATAACTAATGTCTGATAACTGCATATAAAAAGGGAGCCATATGTAAATATCAGAAATATGGAAGTATTTGTCAATCTATGCAACTATGACGTTATTGTTTATTTGAGAAAACCCTTAGAAAAACTAAGGGAGCATCAAAACGCAACAACACACGATGAACGACACGAGTGCCAATTTCACCAATCAAATCAGCCATTCACTCAGTTTATTTTATTCGAAATTCTAAAATCCACAACTTGTGTCAAGTCTTTTGAGTGTGCACCTCACCCAAATAGTCAACATCAAATGTTCAACGCATTTGTACATGACAACAAAAACTGTCTGTAAAATTAAAAAAATCTTCGAGAAGTGTTTGTGGTCTGTGAAATTGTGCTCTTCAATTCTGAGCACAGTTGACGACAGATATGATTCCAGTTGAAACGTGGCTGAACAAGTAACGATATCCTTACCAGAGCTTCCTACAGCGAGGCACCGCCTTAGAACTATGTAGTCTAGTCCTAAGATTCGCCTACTCTGTACTGGAAGGGGTCCTAACTGCATCCGATGACCTGGCCTACAAGCCTAGCCTGCTGGGGTAGAAGTAGTAGTAGTAGTGGTAGTAGTAGCCTAATGTTTAGTCTCTTCCTAGAATCATATCCACCTGTATGGATAACACAAGTGAACAAGACAGCTAAGACACTTTTAACTAAGCCAACATAATGTTCAATGTCAAAACAAGGCAATAGTCCAACAGCAATCAAACAATTACACTCTTACCATTAATAACTGATAAAAACCGACATTAACATGGCTAGAATTTTCAAAGGCATTGTCTAGTATTCAAGCTCTACATTCTTGTTCCATTTTCTAATTCAGCCACATTAATTAATGTCTGCTGTTACCAGGCATTAATTATAGGAGTGAGGGTATACTCTTTTGTTTTATAACTTTCACAAATTAGCAATCACCAATTCAAACAGTGCACTGGGATTCAAACTCTGGACGTTGCAACTTAGCATAACAGGTTCTATATGAATCTCATTAACTGCTTTAATAGTAAATGCAGTGAAGTACATCAATTCAAAATTTGACACTGGGTGATTGTGAACATTTTGGCTTTTTTGTTTTTCAACCCCAAGTTGGAGACTTACTTCAGCACAAAAAATTGTGCAATGGCTCTTCACAGTTTATTTAGCATTACATACTTATATCGCATATTAACAACTTTCCCACAATTAAACATAAAAATATTTATCCCACGAGTGATAGGTTTTGTTGCCCAAAATTAAATGCAACAACTATTACTATTTAGTGATTAACATGATCACACTACAAATACATCACTGAATGACATTTAAACCAATGTTCATTACATTAGATTTGTAATGACGAAAGTGATTTCATGCATATCGTTGGTACATATTTATTGATGAACCTTGCATAAAGAAATTTTTGCAACCACCCCCAACATAGAACCAGAAGACACAGGCTAGTGTACAACATGCACTCCAGAAGTCAAGAGAGTGAAAAAGTAGAATGTGATTCCAGAATGTTGTACGACCAATGACAATGCCCTATGTCTAGCAGCAGAAGTTCTACCCTTGGGAACAAGAAGATCATCACAAGGTCGAAAAGACCACAAGAGTGTAACAAATGTCAAACACAATAACATCACAGAACAATCCAATTACTCTAATTGTTATCTTCAACCCGTCCAATGTCCATTCCAAGAAAAATTAGATTACTTTTAATAACTACCCCAACAGACAGAAATACTTGAACAGCCTACTACTATGTCAATAGTAACCAGTATATATATTAACACCGACACCATCACAATGAAGCTAAGCTTACACATCTTCTATGACTATAACACATCTATGCCCTGGTTTGCTACGCCATCCAGTCACTCAAGTATTAAAACCTACGGCCTCTATCACATGACTTAAGCAATTACTGGCAATTCAAATATAGAAAAAGACATAGCTGAAATGCTACAGAAACCCAAGGTCATACTCCCACAACAATCTCCTATTACCACAATCTACCACATCAACTAATAATACCGGATTCAATATTCCTCATTAAGCTGGCTATACTTGGAAAATCTTGGTTGACTGCCAAACTCATGCAACTACCGATGTTTAGACGGTTGTGGTCATAATCACACATACACAAACAAGTAACACTGGTCACTAAGACAGACACTCTTCAGCGGCCGAATGGTGCAATATGATGGTCAAAGCAATGAGGATACGACTTTTAGGCAGTAGAGGCCAGGAGTTGGTCAGAAGTTTGGACGACCTTTTAAAAATAGCAATGACAACTTTTGCTTCAATGCTTCGATAGCTGTTTTAATGTGAGATTTTTAAAAGTTAGAAGTGTGTGTCCAAGTCTCTGACATTTCAGATGAGCATTTCCTAGTCATCCACTCATTACTTCAGCACCCTTTAAACTTGACCTACCAACCCCAAAACCCCTTCTTGAATATTTATTTCCTGATTTACCCCTTCACTTGCACCACCATAAACAGCCATGTTGGCTTTGGGGAAGCTTTCTAGGGCAATCTATGTCACTGCATTCAGAATACCCATTGCAGAGGAAAACACGTTTCCTATGGGGTGTCAAACTAAGTCAGTGATGGCCTAGAGCAGTGGGTAATGAAATTTAAATCCTTCCTCTGCAGATCGCAGACCAAGAGCCAATCTAATTACCTAGAATCACTAATGCCAGCAGAATCACTATAGTAATTCCTCAATGCACCTAGTATGTCTACAACAAATCCACCAAACTAAAGCAACAATCCTCTATTTGACCATGAATAACCTCTAAAAAATTATCATCACTAGTTAAGCGATATGCCTATTATTCCTACAGCTAGCTAAACTAACTGCACAGCTATCAAACCTTGGACCAGATTCAGCCAGAATGTTGGAAAATCTCATGGTTAACCAAAAACTGACCACTGGCTAACAAATCCTTTTAGGGTCAAATCATATCCGGGCATTGCCTAAATTCACTTGCCCATCAACCATAGCCAGGAGTTCATTTGTGTTGTATTACAATGGAATCTCATTATGACACTTGCTATAGAGACACATCAAGTGAGGTTACATCCTAAAGCAATACTTGCAATCCTAAAGCTATACAGCAATGATGTCATGACCTAACCTCTGAATTAACTGTGACTACACACATGCCCAAATAAATATAAGAATTTGCATCACAAATATACAATGCATTTACCACTTGCTGACAAAATGCAAAATACCAGTCTACAGAGACAGTGAATGTATAGACCTACGGTATATATAGCACCACCGATTAATCGTCAATAAATAGCTCTATATTAATTGTGCCTCTATTACTAGTTGAATTCTCACACTTCTC
This sequence comes from Aporrectodea caliginosa, assembly GCA_020284085.1. NCBI lineage: Eukaryota > Metazoa > Annelida > Clitellata > Crassiclitellata > Lumbricidae > Aporrectodea > Aporrectodea caliginosa. The sequence continues at coordinate 300,685 of JACEVL010000835.1, read as the reverse complement.
ATTTCAGCATATACTCAAAATGACTAAACAAACACCAAACCCATAACTTCCCAATATGGTATTTCAGACAGAACATAAAATTAATGGTATCGCAAAAATGCAATGAAAAAATAGTCAAAGCAGAGTAAATTATATAATGCAACTGTTAATCAAAGTTACCTGAGCAGTCAGAATTGAAGAGCCACACACATCACAGAATCTTAGCGCTGTCCATAGCCGGCGGCACTGCCATAGCCGGCGTATGCACTGGCACCATAGTCTGCCGCGCTGGAACCGTATCCGGCGGTACTGGCATAGCCACTGTATGGATCAGCCGCCGTAGTGCCATAACCCGCTAAACAACAGTCCACAAACAACACAGTATTTAGTTCAGCAGACCTTTAAACTTAAATACTTCTTACAGAATATTTTTAGCCAACCATTTGCAAAAACATATTCATCTCATAATGATAACAAAAACACAATATGCCAGATGACAAATTTCAATCAGCACAATCAAAAAGATACCGATATCAATGCAAGACAGTGGAAGCCTATTTCACACACATAATGCCACCCTGTCTTGGCTATTTCTGAAAACCTGTACAAGTGTTTGTATTGGTAAAGACATACCTCCGTAGGGTCCCGCGGCCTTCTGGCTATATCCACCAGTGTTCTTCATCGGTCCACCTCCGTAGCCTGAGCCATAACCAGAGCCAAAACCGGCACCACCACCACCCCAACCCCCTGAACAAAGACAGCAACACTTAACAGGTAACACAGGTAATGCAAGGATGTTCATTATGTATTGTATCATATGTTCATTATGTATTGATTCCCTTCACTGGTTCCCTTGTGGGCTCTACACCAGGGATGGCCAACCCGCGGCCCGCGGGCCATATGCGGCCCGCGGGCTGTTTATTGACGGCCCGCACGACCCCTAAGTAAATAAATTTTTTGATCCTATTTTATGCCTAGACCTACTTAGCCCTACACTGGTATTACTACTACAACATTGCATAATAATGCTGTCTAAAACACCAAAAATTTCGTGTAATAGTTCTAATGACATAATGTAGTCGTAGGCTACCTAGCTGTTTTTGAAAAAAATTATATGAAACAGACATTTGTATTTCTTTCGAGCCTGTGAGGACAAACACTTGCGGCCCGCCGCATGCTTACCAACAACTATAGTGGCCCGTAGGTCAAAAAAGGTTGGCCACCCCTGCTCTACACCATCCTCGACAGCTTTTTGCACACTGATCTCCTCTCTGCCTGGCCCAGTTTCCGTTTGGTCAGCTGCCACTGAACTTTCCAAGAGCTTTATACATTTTTGATTACAATTACAAGACTTGTGGTTTCTGCACCATTTAGCACATTTAGATCTTCATCTATGGAATTTCCTACCACCAGCTATGTGGAACCCTTCCCTTTTTCATATCTAACTGGCAAACAATTAAAGACTTATCTTATTCCAGAATCCTTTGCTTTTGAGATGAATTGATAAATTAGTGTGATATATATTATCTGAACAATAATAATAAATGTGTCAATACCAACCTCCGTATCCAGTGTCCACGCTGGCTCCCTGGCCCCAACCAGCGCCATAACCACTTCCTCCGTAGGAATCAGAAGCACCATAACCACCTGAAAAAATTGTAATGTAATTCAGTGTTAACTCATTTACCACCATAACCTGTAAATAATGGACCTCCAATACTGTATTACATTTCACTTCAAGTGATGCTAGACAAAATGCCTGGTGCACAGCAAGATGCTTTACTTATATGAAAGCATAAAGCAGGCAGCCAATCATTGCACATTGATGTCCTAATTTTCACTTAAGTTTATCAATATATGAATTTAGCGTCCAAATAACACCTATCCGGTGTCCACATAACAAACTTAATACTGTTTTAACTGTCACTGATTCTTTAAGAAAAATATTCTAATTGATTTACAGTTATCCCCCAATAATAAAACTAATGCAATAGTTTGCAAGTAAAAAATTGGAAACCTATTCTTTACCACAAAATTCTACAGACTGGCAGCACATTTGGCAATGAATTCCAGAAAGAAAAACACAACGTTTTATTGCACAGTTTATAATGATGACACAACAGGAGCAAGCCTAAACAAGAACTGGTTACTTCTGAATATCTCATATAAATACATGTACCTTATTTAACTCGGTTAGATGCATCTTTCAGCTAAGAATATTTTACATTGTTGACCTCTCTTGCCTACAGCTTCATAACAATTTCAATTTCCACTGATAACAAATGTTCTGGTCAAATTAGTTTTTAAAGGAATGTGCAACGTCTCTTACCTCCATATCCACCTCCATATCCCCCGCCACTGCCGCCGCCGCCACCACCACCGTAACTGGAGCCGTAGCCACGCTCAGAATAGTTACTTCTTCCACCGCCGCCACCACCACCACCTAAACAACAAAACCCCGCATAGAAAAATTATGTGTATAGTAAAGTACAATTATTGTCTCGCTCTGTTACTACGGGTAGCGACTAAAACAGAATTTGCACAATCTGGATTCCCTGCAAACCTTCCACAGAAAAGGCACAACTCACTGGATATACCAGCAACAATACAGTGAAACAGCCAAGTTGTTTAGTGCCACTGCCTGAATGATCACAGTTCAACCCCAGGTTCAAAACAAGTGTTAAAGAACAGTCTCCTACAGAATTCCCATCACATAAAAGGTTCAAACCTACGTTCTAACTTAACAAGGCACGCACTCAACCCATTAGCCACGTGCATCTAACAAAAATAATAAAATCCCATGTATTCATTTAAACACCATGATTAAATACCATCTAATATACTACTCTACCACGGAATAAACATAAAATAAACCTTACCTCGACCACCACCACCACCACCACCTCCACGTCCTCCACTGCTTCTTGCTGTTAAAACAAAACAGCTTATTGTGAACATCACATTTTGTCTACACTGCCATTGTCATTTAGAAACTCCAACTGAATCATCTGAATGTCACTGGTACACCAAGATTTCTATTCCACTACTGTCTATTAGTGAAATAGGTTGTAAAATAAACACACCAGCTGTGTGCAGTCAGTGTTACCAGTGCAAAGAACATAAGAAGCAAGTTAGAAAGCTGGCCACCTGTTCCCATATGCGAAGGCTATGTAAAAGTGGTCAGTAGCACTTCAGAAATATGACCATCTCTCAGAGTTAGTTTAAACGGCTGCTTTTCATCTTCAGTTAACCTTCTCATTTATTACATGCCTCTGCGAGCCGTGTGATACCTTAATTTACAACAGCAGCTTTCATGAAACATCATTAAAAACATTATAATCCAAGACCATGCAATAGCAAGTGAGTGATGCCCAGTCAATCAATCAGTCAATCAAAAATTTATATAGCGCCCCTTCAAGATCCCTACTCAAAGGCGCTCATTCATTTAACAACACAATTAACCAGTGCGTTCAGTGCTTGTTCAAGGTTCCTACACAATGACCGGCTTCAAGGAAACATTTTAGATAAGTGATTAACAGTCATCACCACGACATCGTGTTCATTAATGGATTATTTTGCATATTCCCAAAAACTGTGTCAAAGCGATTCAATTCTCATTGTTCTGATGTTCCACTCACTTCGTCCCATGCCAGCTGCCTGTTCCTTTGTCTGCGCTTTCTTTACCTCACAGCGGTGGCCATTGACTTCGTGTGTGCGCATCACTACAAAGCAGTGTAAGAAACTTCATAATGTAATTAAGTGCAAATCAATACAGCAACAGTTAGCGTGCATCAATTAGGTGCATCATTACATACACAAATATATACGCAGTAATAACTTGCTGACAAAACTAAAACTAATAAACTACCAATGTAATGCATAATATATAATAAAAATCATAATAAACAAATAACACCACTAATGCTGCTAAGAATTTGTTTTTCGCATTATAAAGTAATTCAACAGCAGATTCGTCCATAAAAAATTCTCCGGTACTTCGTGATATCCAAAGGGTTATGCTTATATTAAAAAGTATGAAATATCAGTAATAATAGTACAATAATAAACTAAATTTAATAAAAGGTTAACATATACAGGCAAGACTTCAACAACGAGCATGTACTAAACGTGACTGGGAAACCAATGCAGCTCATCAATAAAGAACAAATTGAGAATACACAAGGTTTCATATTACTAATACCAAACTAACAATGTCAACACTAACACTTGAGTACTTACAGACGATTTTGTCCACTGGGTCATAATCGTCAAACGTGATGAATGCAAAGCCTCTTCTTTTTCCCGTTTCCCGTTCAGTTATAACTTCAACTGACTGGATGCTTCCAAAACGTGAGAAGTAGTCCTGGAGGTTCTGTTCATCCGTGTCTTGTCCAATTCCACCGACAAAGACCTTCTTCACTGACGAGTGAATGTCGGGTAGGTTTGATTCCTGCAAATTATCCTTATAAAAATTAACAGTTTTGCTATAGTATGGATGAAGACAGCAACACAGTTATAGCATTCAAGTTGGGAACTTCAATTTTCTCATATTACAATGTAATGGGATTCTTCTCAATGGCATATTATAAAAACAAGCCCTTCTTAATTGTTAAAGTAAATACTTCCACTGCTCAATAATTCATAATCCTGTGACAACAGTGTAACTAGTCAGAAAGTCCATCCTGTGGTAGTCATTTGCCACCAAATGTAACATATAAAATCAGCCAACACAGATATCTAGGATTGCACCTTACAGTAACATCTATCCAAAATTTTGAAGAAAAATAAATGACTGCTATTATGTAGAGTCAACACTGATGCTCAGGATTTGTGTGTCATGAAATCTGTATTTTGAATACAGGAGACAATCTGGCCACATCAGAAAACAGTAATTCTACTTCTTCTAACCAGTTACTGAACTATTGCTCGTTTTCACATGAGGTGCAACTGCACACCAACTTTCGTCATAATCAAATATTTCCAGTGTTAAAAGAGCACTTTTATGACGGATGAACCAATAATAGTATTACTCATACCAATAATTATTATCTAATAGGGAGTTATAGCAGAACCATCATAAGCAATCAGCAGACATAATATTCATATTAAGGAACAGTGATACATAAGTTTCATTTCCTAAAATTCACAAATTTAACATAACCAATCTGTAGACAAGATTCATATTAAAAAACCGCAATGCATAAATTTTATTTGCCACGTGTCTGCTTCAAACTACTTTTCCATTTACACTTCCTAAAATTCACTGCTTGAAGGTAGATGCATTTTATAAATCTACAATCATGTCTTAGTACTTAAGCACAAATGCTTCAGTCTTTGAATGCTTCTTCAATGCCAGACTAGTCAGCAACAGATTACACTATCGAATTAGCAATCGGAGTAAAGGAACATCGTACCTCTCGAGGCATAGCCCTTTTTGGATCGACCTCTTTGTTGTCAATGATGTGTGGCCGTTCATTTAGAGCTGCATCGACCATGTCCTCACGGCTGTACGTAATAAAACCAAACCCCCGAGACCTGGACAAAAGACATTTGCAAAACTCGTTAACAAATTGCTTATAGCTCGTTTCAATTGTTGACATAGCAATGCAGCTAAGCACAGTGGAGGGGCAAATTTAAGTAGAAATCTTTAGCGGAGGGGCAAATTTCAGTAGAAATCTTTAGCGGAGGGGCAAATTTCAGTAGAAATTTTTTTGCAATACTATTTAAGTTAAGAATTTTTATAAAGAACTAATGACCACTTTCTTGTCCTTCAAATTTAAACAGACTTTTCAACTCCTCAATAATTCAAGATTACCATAATTTCTGATGACTTTTGATAATGGCATTTTCAGTCATTTTGTCCATTTCTTGGCTTTTCTATTTTCTTTCCTGTTTTTTTCCTGTTCTTTAACCAGTTTCAGCAGCACACTTACCACTTTAGTCATTCCATATTTCTTTATTTCCATTAACAGTATTGAAACAGCAGCTTCAAAGTGTCTCTATACACACCTAGCAGAAATTGACTGGGAGGCAATTCCACCGCACACCCCTAAATCAAATGTGCACCATGCTTCCACCCATGGCTTCTCAGCTCTACCTTTTAAACCCTTTCACATGCATCTTGTTTTATCTCAACTCGTAAAAATTGCAAACAGCATAAAAGACGGCTGGGTACTCTTGGTACTGAGCTATCCAGGTTGGACGATGAGTAAGCATTTTCTGAAACACTACCGACTATTTTCCATTAAATATATATAAGATAAATTTCAGATGTAGTTGGTGATAGTACAACAAATACAGTAGTTTCTCACTAATGCCCTGCTGTTTTGTAAGTCCTGCAATAGAAAAGTATGTACATTTATATAGTAGTTTGAAAATTTCTCGTGTGCGTATGTATAAAAATGGGCAGAAACACATCTTATACCGTCGCGTGTTAGGATCTCGCATGACAACGCAATCGACGACTTCTCCCCATTTCTCGTAAAACGCCTGAAGAGTTTCGTCTGTCGTCTCATAATGGAGTCCGCCAATGAATATTTTGCGGAACTGCTCGGTTGCTCGATCCTGTGAACAAATCAGGAAAACCTCAAAAGTTCTGTCAAACACGTGATAACGATCAAAACCAATAGGCCTACTTCACTAACTGGCGTTTAGGTAATCTACCGTTTACCCAATTATTCACCCATTTTTACATATCGTTTCAGCATAAAAATATATTTTCAATCCTAACTTGTAGTTTAACACACCAGAATATGCGCACGTAAAATAAACATAAAACAACCAGAACACATCTGTTAAGATGGAACATGACTAAATAAGAAGCTAAAGCCGGTATTGAAGGTTTTTGATTAATTCCCTTCTTCACTTGAGTACCATTTCGAATTGTCGTTTGTTATGACAAAACCATTTAAATAACAATTTTTCTTGCAATGCGGTCATTTTTAACGCATTATAAAACTATTGGTATTTTTTATCTCAGACGATGAAACGATAGACCATAATGGCGAAATAATCTGGGACGATAAAACGATAGATTACCGGCATTCATTAAAGTTTAATAAGGCTATTTTTCTGGTAATTAAAACGTCCAAATAACTCATTACACCGCGACAGACATTCGCTAACGGAACAAAGAAAGCAAAGTCATCCTGCACGCCTCGAAAACCTCAAAATGCTGCAAAACTGGCTAACCGATAGCGGCCAAATAATCATCACTTATAAGTGAAGACAAGACCAATGCGTCTGTACTAAAGGCACATCTGGATGATCGAAATAAATTGGTAAAAATCTGAATTTTTCAACTACAATTCTCTTACCCCTCTATCTCGACGGCCGGCCATTTTGCATACGCCGAACCCAGTCACGTGACATCCTTTGTTCTTCACGAACAGCGATCAAGAAAACGGAAGTCATAGAGAGCTATTTATGTAGAGCATTTCTTGATTTTAATACAATGCAATCATATACATAATTATGTCTATGAATAGTTGAATACAATACAAATGAACACAGCGCGCCTTAACAAGACAGGTCTTGCACGAGAGCACGTTTCGCTGTACTCCTAGTCACCGTGCAATGTGAAAAGATTAGTTTTAAATTTTACTTAGGCCCTACACAAAATCTGCCAATGTGTTTCGACGATGTGCAACGTTCATTCAATCCAAGATGTATATATAGGCCTACAGTATATAGCACCCCTTCAAGGTAACTACTCAGAAGCGCTCCCAACTCCAGCCTGGGCAAAAAGGTAAGTTTCCAAGTGGTCATAAAATGTTTTTAGTACATATCTAGGGAACAGAAGTAGCTCCCGAGGTAGGCCATTCCAAACCCTATGGCCTATATAGCCTATACCACATAACACGCCGAAGCGCCGCCTATCGAATCCATCGATTTTTCTCACACCACAACGGCAAAAAAGCGTAAACATAATTATTATGAGACTGATTTTGTCTCACCACACGTCCAACGCTATTCCCACTAAGTACCATAGGGGTCGTCCATTAATTGTGTCAACAAAATGGGGGAGGGGTTTGGAAAAGTTTGGCAGTAACTGTTGACAAGGGGGACGGGGTTCGGTACAATTTGACGTCAACAAATATTTTCCAATGAATCAACACAGACCCTTCAAAATGGTAGCTTAAACATTAAGTAATGCTAAAAGTAAAAAATGTATAAAGTGCTTATTGTTTAACCCTCGGGCTACCAAGGGGGGTGGTTGCCACCCCCCTAGGTTTTTTTCATCTCAAACTTTTTCCGTATGGAATAAAAATTTGACCTTTTAGGTAGCTGTAGGGGTTCATTTACACACGTTTTGAGGTAAAATGTGAGATGATATCTCACACCGTTCAAAAGTTATATCCAATATACCCGAGGCACCAGGGGGGGTGGATACCACCCCCTAGATTTTCGACTATATCTTATCCGTCATTTAATATTAAGAGACACAAATTTTACCATTCTATAGAGGGAATGTGGGGCTACATTTCTATGGTCACTGAGTTGACCTGAGACAACCGGAAGTGCTCAAAATAAATAATAATACGCGTAGTATGCGTGAAAAATGGCTGAATGGAAGGACTCCCCCCTTAGTTTTTTGTCTGTAGCGTATTCATTTGTCTTCCTGGAAGAGAAACAAATATACCATTCTTTAGAGGGAATGAAGGGCTTCATTTGCATACCTACATCTTTGTCTTTTGAATACCGGAAGTGATCAAAATAAATAATAATACGCGTAATCTGTGTGAAAATGGCTGAATACAGCATTACAACGTAAACCGATATATATCGTCGCCTGAGAATTATCCTTGCGTATCTCCATTTTCCAAAATTCCGAGATAATCGAGGTTGAAGTTTGGGACGCATTTTGCAGAAAAATAAGAATTTCAATGCAATAACGAGGGCATTATCAAATTACAGTTTCCACACAGATGTCATATTAAAACATCAACATTGCATAAAGACTTTGCATTAAAAAAATTAACGATTAGAGCTGTTTTTCAGAAATTTATGAAAATTTTGTATAAAATGGATTTACAAATATTACGAACCATCCTACGGAAAACAAAGACATGAAATGATTAAATCAAGCAACGACCAATTATTAGAGAGTGTTTTCGTTAAAATATTCATGGATATAGTCCGGATTTTTAAATTAAAAACTTTTATTTGTCTGGATATGCGACACTTTAATCCAGCTAAGCGCACAGGTTTATACTGTTGTATCTCCTGCTCGTCCAATCAACGACGAGCTTTCTCTGGACATACAACAACATACACTGCTACACCACGAATGTTGTGTGGAGATACGATAAAATCTGTCTGAAAACAGGACATACGACAGTATATTTTGTTGAATATCTTTAAAACGACTTGCCGTATCTCTTAGCCATTGAAACTGAAGAAAGATCCAAAAATTCTGCTACAAATCAACTCTAAACTGCTTTTCGAAAAAAAGTGGAGATACGACAAGATAATTCTCAGGCGACGATAGGCCTATGTATGGATATATATGTATGGATGTACATTTATACTATATAAACATGTGTAGGGATGATTTTGTGTATCTTTTATACATAGATTAGTTTCAAAACACACATAATCTTATATTTGTTTATCCAAAAAGTACAAAATGTACGCAATAATATACAATATTGCTAATTAATGGGTTCCGTTGTTAAAAGTGATGTAATTTCGAGGTGCATTCACATAATGTACAACTAAATATACCATTCTGTGCAGAAATGAATGCTGAATCAATGCTATATTACAAGTTATGATATGTAAAACCCAAACACGAAATCCGGGGGGTGGTAACCACCCCCTTGGTAGTCCGTGTTACAAAAAGCTTGGTAGCCCTAGGGTTAATACTACTAAAAAGCTGGTAATAAACGAAACTCATATATTTTGAAATTCGAGATTGCATTTTAGTGTAAAAAAATCTAAAAAATGATTCTACATGTATTGAGCCATTGTGTTTCTTTTTGTAGGGGGGTGTTCTGTGATTGTTGACATAATTTTTAGGAGGTCATTCAATGTTTGACAGTTGTTGACAAAGGGGAGGGGTCAAAAACTGTCTAAAATTTGTTGACATAATTATTGTCTCTTCTGATTGATCTGCCCGGATTCTGCTGGGACTATTATTACTGACATAATAATCCCAGGGATTCTGACTTGAATAAACGGACAAAACAACCTGGGTAGGCTCGATAGCGCTGGCGCGAAGCTGGCCTTTCGAGATCTGACGTGGTAGGCTACATGTGTGGTGCTGACAAATTCGGAAATGTTCATTAAATTGCGGTACTGGCTCCGAAAATTTATTTTCCGGTTTAAATTAATTTGGCGTGCACATGACAAAGATGATAGCCCACGTAGGCCGTAACACGTTTGCTTAGACTTTGAATTTCTACCAGAAAACCACTGTTGGCCCGCCGCCCACGCTGGTCGCTGCAGTGTCCCGCATACAGTAGCCTATATAGCGATCGATGCTACAGCAGGGCAAGCCATGCAGGGCAAATGCCCTGGTAAAAAGCCTTTGCCAGCTGGTCGTTACCCTGACTCAGTGTTGTCATAATTTTTGCCCTGCCGAGAATTTAGTTGGGGCATAAATCGCCTCTGCGCTGCAGCGCTGGTTACTTGTATGACTGCTCTGGCTATGCCCTGGTTACAAAAATGGCTGCTCCACTAGCTGCCGCCTCGATCTGCCCTCAGCTCAGAGCCTTCAATTATAGATTTAAATTCAAGGCCCTGCAGTACTCTGCTGCTTTTCCAACGAACATAATTGGGGCACTCAATTAGATGCTCTTCCTAATGGTAGGCTAATCTTTAGATTTCTACAGGGCCGAAAGCCAATTAAGTCAGCTCATTCATAGACGTAATTCATCAGCGAATAAGCTGGTGCCCTCCGTTCAGCTTTAATGTAGCGCTTCAGAAATGTTGAGTTTACGATTACAAAATATTTAGAGAGGTCATGACAAGTTCAAAGCTTAAGTTGATCTACGTTACACAGGGTAAAGTAAACTGGGAGGATCATAATTATTGGCTGTCCAACGGCTTTGTTTCGCTACATTCTTTCTTCAAGTTCTGTCTTAAGGAGTGATCAAATTCCCAAGACGGATATGACCACTGCAATTAAACTGCATTTTCTCGTTTGAATTACCAATTAATGTTCTCTTAATCTCCACGTTTGTTCTTTGTTGTCCAGCCAATTTTCATAGTTTTTTCCATGTCCACTTTCAAGCGCTTCTCTGCATGGCTCCACAAATCCGCCAATAATTCTGTAGTCTATTTATCAGATTATTATGTTAATAGGCTACTCTCCATTTTAATCTCAAACTTTCATCGTATTTTTCTTGTAGAACCAGAAGGGGCAAATCGTTAAATGTGGAGGTTGATAAATTCGTTCAAGAGAACGTTCTGTTACTTCTGTAGGTTTGCCCAAAGACGGCAACTGTGTAAATATGGACCTTGGCAAGTAGGCCTAGTTTACTCACAATAAGATGCTCTCTGATTGATACTTCAATTAGATTGACTTTGATGGCTAGACTGTCAACAAAAATATGAGCTTCTTCGATGTCCCGCAGCTTCCATTTCTGTTATTTCCAACTTTAATTCCGAGTCCAGCATAAGCCTAGCATATAAGTAGGCTATAATGGTTAGCTGCTGTTTAACGACACTGCAGTAACAAAGATTAGCGGCGCCTTCCTTCATTCTCCAGGCTTGGGACTGGCACTGTTAGAGTATGAATAGTGGCGGAGTTACACCTATAATCACGTCATGTACATGGTGGTATATATAACGGTACCATGTTGCTAAATGCTATAGGCTACCGCTTTTATTCATGACTTTATATATACACTGTGCCCCATAAAAAAACACACCAAAAAACTTTTCAAAAATCTTCTATAAAACTAAGCCAATTGTAATAAAAGTTTGTACGTTGTTTCTTAAATAATTTTGCCACAAAATATTTCACATTTTACTTACTCACAGAAGTGGTTGCTGTTAGAGGCAGTGACGCAGACTAGGCGACTAGACGTGTTTGGAAACATATAAACAGAGATTAGTAACTTGAGTTAAAATGGTTTTCAGCAGCGAAGATAAAATTTTTATTAAGAATTTAGTATTGTTGAAGGGTTACAGTAGTCGTTGGTTGATAAAAGAGTTCCCGCAGAAGGGTTGGAATAAAATGGCCTCGATGTACTGCTGCGAAAGATTCGAAAAACGGCCAGCGTGGATCGTCAGCCCGGCAGCGGACGACCACGTTCGGTGCGCACACCAGAGAACATTGATGAAGTACACGATCTTGTGCTAAGCCAGGAGGGCGCACCACAAACTCACAGAACAACTCGCCAGATTAAAAGAGAAATTGGAATGAGTAAGGGAACAGTGTATAGAGTAATACATGATGACCTTCAGCTGAAGTGTCTCAAAAAACGCCGTGCCCAACTGTTATCAACATGCAACACAGATTCACGCCTGGAACGATGCAAGCAACTTCTTAGGAAGTTTCCCGAGCATATAGTCCCTTTCATCTGGTTTAGTGACGAGAAGCTGTTTACAGTGGCGCCTCCAATCAACGCTCAGAACGATCGTCTCTACGTATCCACGACAACACTGAAGCGCAACGTTGACGCCAATCGCCTACTGCGGACCCGCCCGACTTTCAGCCGCTCACTGATGGTCTCCGTCGCCGTCTCGAAGCTCGGGTGCACGGAATTGTTCTTCGTGGAACCTGGGGTGAAGGTCAACGGCGAATATTACAGGAATATCCTGTTGATGGAGCAGATGTTGCCAGCGATCAGAGGGATGTCAAGCGACTTATTCATTCTCCAGCAGGACAGCGTCACAGCGCCCCAGCACATCGCGCAAAGGACACCAAATGTTGCGTTGCTGCGACGTGAAACACCAAGCTTCATTGGACCGGAACTCTGGCCAGCAAACTCACCAGACCTCAATCCCGTTGACTACAGAATTTGGGGTCTAATACAGGAACGCGTCTACCAGACAGCAATACGGGACATCGACGAGTTGAAGGAGCGCCTCATCGTTGTGTGGGCACAGTTGAAGCAGAGTGTCATTGACAAAGCTATTGAACAGTGGCGGCCAAGGCTGAGAGCCTGCGTTCAAGCGAAGGGACATCACTTCGAACATCTTCTTCAATGAAACATTACTTTTTCTTATTTAACATTAGACTTACATGCGTTTCATGACAAAGTTTTTTGGTGTGTTTTTTTATGGGGCACAGTGTAGTTCACATGCTCAACACAAGCTGCCCGTGAAAAGGGTTCCCAGGATACAGTACGTGCCAGATAGATCAGTTACAAGTTCATGTATGTAACATTTTCTGACGATTTCGTTAAAATAATATGCGACTCGTAACCGGCAGTAACATATGCGTGACTAAGAATTTTGCAGTTTTCTAATGGCCGCTATGGGCAGATAAGGCAGATTAGGCCTAGTTACCCGGTATACTAGTTTTTCATTTTTCCTTTTTAATTTTTCATTTTACGTGCACTCTTGCATTAAGCTACCATAGTTCAGAGGAACCTGATCCTGGGTTGAAGAGATGTTTTGGCTGACGGCAAATTCTTATGGGTTATGTGGGTAAAAAATCTGGAATAGGCCTACAAATGAAAGAGGGACGTCACTCACACTAACAGTAACCGAATATTTTGTCATGTGAGTGAGCCGGTGTCACGATATAAAGTCTCCCCCGAAACAGAGTCTCCTCTTGGCTGAAATACATGTAGGCCTAATGTCACTTGTCCCGGAGACGCTGTATTGTAATCACGACCATTGATATAGCGTCGTTGGTAGCAAACTACTTCTAGGACGCATCACAAAAAAGTCTATAGTATACTGTCAGCGTAAATGTTAGTGCTCGTGGTTACGTTGTGGTGAATAGCGGGGGTCGTTAATAGTTGCTCGGCTATGAATAGGCTCTTAGGAGTGTACGCGTTGGGGTTGTTGGACTGTGACAAATAGCTGAAAGGGCACGGGGTCCACCGGAAGTGTACGTTGAGGAAACTTGGTCTATTAAGTGCAGTCGATGTTTACCTCTTGAAAAAGGTGCAGGGATTGTCGCTCGAATTCTGATCGGACCGTGTTTATGAATTTGAAAATAGTGTAGGATTATATATACAGTAGTTCGAACTGATTTTCGTTATATTTAATGTGAGCATAGTCGTTTGAATAAAACAGTGAAAACTTTTCAAGAAGAAATTCTTCACAATTGGCGAGCCTGCCAGGAGTTAGTTAGTACGAAGACTTGACTTCAAGCAAACTGTTGACATGTCGGCGATGAAGGATTTAATGGCCTTCGGAAAAGAATTCGGACTAACCGGCACAGAGCTAATGGACTGGGTGACACAGAAGCAGGCGGAAGAAAGAGAAGATAGAGAACGGAACCGTGTTGCAGAAAAAGAACGGATCGATAACCAAAAAGAACTGGAAGCGATAGCTTTGGCGCGCGCCAAAGTGGAACGAGAGACAAAGGTTCTGCAGTTAAAGACGTCGGAAACCAGCGAGGATGAGTCTGCGGCAGAGAACATAACGGACTTCATTTCTTCGCAAACCAGTGCAAAGACCTCAAAAGCTACAGGTATAAAAGGGCCAAAGATACCACCATTCGAAGAAGAAAAAGACGAGTTGGATAGCTACCTTTTTCGTTTCGAAAGGTACGCTCTTCTACAGAATTGGAAAAAATCGGATTGGGCTGTGTACCTATCGGCATTGCTGAAGGGCAGGGCTTTGGAGGTATATGCTCGTTTGCCAACGGAAGAAGCGCTAGAATATGACAGTCTGAAGCAGGCGTTGTTAAAGAGGTTTAACCTTACTGAGGACGGATTTCGAAACAAATTCAGAGGCGCAAGGCAGGACAAAGGAGAATCACCTCGACAGTTCGTCACGAGATTGGGATCCTATCTAGACAGATGGCTGGAGATGGCTGACAAAAAGCCCACCTTTGAGGATTTGAAAATGCTTGTCGTGCGGGAACAGTATGTGAATACCTGTTCGAAAGATCTGGCAGTTTTCCTCAAAGAAAGAAGACCCGCAACATTGGATGAACTCGCGGAGATTGCTGAATACTATCTGGAGGCTCATCCTGAAGGAGCTTACAGCAGAATCGGAGCTCATCATAGGGAAGAATCCCCGACAAGAATGGATTGGAGGCAAGACTATGGAACCAAATCTAAAGAACCTGCTCGGCGGTGCTTTGTTTGTAACAGCACTAGACACTTGGCACGCCAATGTCCAGACAGAACGAAGGTAGCAGCTCTGCAGTACAGTGGTGGTGATGGTCTTGAATGGAGAAAAGGAAGAGTTGAAAGGAATACCTCAGCAAACTGGGAACACGATCGGGAACCAGATACTGATTACAATCGGGAGTTTCGTCAACCAGTTTCTTCACCGATTGGCGGAGGCAATCACCAAAAGCATCAAAGAGGGCTGGATTTAAGATGCCGAGCCCATACTAGAACTCACTGCCAAGAATGTATTATGACTGAAGAGGATGGCACAGGTCATCTGTGCAATGCAATGCTCGCGGATCAAGTAGTGCTGCAATGCGGCTGCAAAATGCCTGTGATCGCGGATGCATGTCGAGATGCAAATAGGACAGTGAAGATGCCGACGGCCGAGGGCAAGGTTGGACCACACAAGGTGTTGGTACTACGAGACACTGGATGTTCTACGGTGGTTGTGCGAAGAGATTTAGTACCGGACGAGGCTCTCACGGGTGCTATCCAAACTTGCGTCATGATTGATGGAACAGTGCGACGCACACCTGTGGCGATCATCGAAGTTGACTCACCATTTTTCAAGGGGACAGTCAAGGCTATTTGTATGCGAAAGCCTTTGTATGGTTTGATAATCGGGAATATACCTGGGGCTAGTTTGATGACAGAAAAGAAAAATGGCTCAGAAGAGATCCAGGCGGTGGTTACTCGACAACAGCAGCATACAAGAAAGGAAAACACACAATTAAAAGTGGCTGAAGCAGATGAGATTTGTGTCGACAAAGGACAGTTGCAGACACTCCAAAGGGAAGATGAGACGCTGGACTCTATCTGGCGGAAGCAAGAACTTGAGAAAAATCTTCAGGACGACGAAAGAACATTTTTAGTGCGCAAGGAGCTGTTGTGTCGGAAAGGAGAAACAAATCAGGGACAAAGCAACTGGCAGATTGTTGTACCCATAAAGTTGAGGAATCGGGTGTTACGATTGGCACATGAATCCATCCTGGCGGGTCACCAAGGAATACGAAGAACTCAAGATAGAGTCAGAGGGGGATTTTGGTGGCCTGGTATGCAGGGAGACATTATCCGGTTTGTGAGATCATGTGATATATGCCAGCGAAGTATCTCAAAGGGAGAGCAAAGGGTGCCACTTCAGAAAGTGCCCATTGTAGGTACACCCTTCCAACGAGTGGCAATCGACCTGATTGGACCAATCAGACCAGCATCTGACCGAAAGAATCGATTCATATTAACTCTGGTGGACTACGCAACTCGTTATCCAGAAGCGGCTCCTCTAATGAATGCAGAGACTGAGACTGTGGCAGAAGCATTGGTAACAATGTTTTCTCGTGTTGGGGTGCCAAATGAGGTACTGAGTGATCAAGGACCACAACTGATGTCACGCGTGATGAAGGAAGTCAGCCGTTTGTTGTCGTTTCGACAGTTGGTGACAACGCCGTATCACCCACAGTGCAATGGGTTGGTTGAGAGATTTAACGGCACTTTGAAGACAATGCTGGTGAAGATGTGTGAGGAACGGCCAAAAGACTGGGATCGATACATCGCTCCACTACTATTTGCCTATCGGGAAGTACCACAGGAGAGTCTGGGATTCTCTCCGTTTGAACTTTTATACGGGAGAAATGTCAGAGGTCCAATGACCATACTCAAGGAGCTGTGGACCCAAGAAGCGATTAGTTCAGAAATGAAGACAACATATGAATATGTGCTGGATCTCCGGAATAGACTCCAGCAGACCTGTGATCTGGCGCATCAAGAACTTATACGTGCTCAGAAAAGACAGCACAGATACTACAATGTCGGAAAGAGAGGACGCTCCTTTAATCCTGGTGATCGGGTTCTATTGTTGCTCACTGCGGAGCGGAATAAACTGTTGATGAAATGGAAGGGTCCATTCCGAGTCTTGGAGAAAACGGGAGCCGTGGACTATAAAGTTCAGCTGCCGAACCGAACGAAGATATTCCATGTGAACTTACTGAAGAGATATTACGATCGAGAAGAAGAACAGCTCAAAGACGAAGACAGCGAACCAATTGAAATGAGATTATGTGCTGCGATTCTCGAAACCGATGAGATGGAGGAAGAATCAGATTTGTGTCTGCTGTCATCAACATCAGAATCTACCTGGAAGGATGTGAAGTTTGGAGATACGTTGACGGAACAGCAACTGCTGGAGGCAAAGACTCTAGTAAAAGAGTTTGAAGATATTTTTACGGATAAACCAGGAATTACCAATTTGGTAGAGCACACGATACATCTAACGACGTCAGAACCCATTCGAGCTAAGGCGTATTCTGTTCCACATGCATTGAAGGAACAGGTTGACTCAGAACTAAAGATGATGCTTCAAACGGGAATCATCGAGCCTTCCGAGGCACCATATGCTTCACCAATGGTGACAGTTCGAAAACCCGATGGATCAGTTCGAATATGTGTCGACTACCGCAGGTTAAACAAGGTATCTGTGTTTGACCCCGAGCCTGTTCCGACGGCGGAAGATATCTTCGCCAAAGTAAAAGATGATGTGATATTTTCGAAATTTGATCTAAGCAAAGAATACTGGCAGATTCCGGTTCGGGAATCAGACAAGGACGTAACCACTTTCATCACCCATGATGGCCTCTATCGGTTCAATGTCATGCCTTTTGGAATGATGACAGCACCTGCGACGTTTTCTCGGATGATGCGAAGATTGTTAGAGAAAATGAGGAATGTCGACAACTACCTGGATGATGTCTTGGTTCACACAAAGATATGGCAAGCACATCTAAGCACATTACGAGAGTTTTTCCAAAGGGTTCGCAAAGCGAATCTTACCTTGAATCCTGCGAAATGTGAGATTGGAGTCGGACAAGTGAGATTTCTGGGACATCAGCTCGATAAGAAGGGACTCTCACCGGTAAACGAGCTGGTGAACAAAATCCTTGAATCGAGCCCACCGGAAACTGTAAAACAGCTACGATCCTTTCTGGGCTTAGTGGGATATTATCGAAAGTTTATACCCAATTTTGCAGAACTGGCTGTCCCGTTAACCGACCTAACAAAGAAGGGATGTCCACACAAACTGAATTGGCAGGAGCCTCAAGACAAGGCATTTCGGACTCTAAAGGCGTATGTGGCTTCGCCGCCCATCCTCAAGGCTCCAGATTTTTCCCGGCCATTTATTTTACAGACGGATGCGTCGGACGTAGGGATCGGAGCAATTTTACTGCAGGAAGGGGAAGATGACATTCCTCACCCGATTGCCTTTGCCAGCAAAAAGCTGCTGGATCGAGAGAGACATTATTCCACCATTGAACGGGAGTGTTTGGCCATAGTCTGGGGCATCCAGAAATTTCAGGAGTTCCTGTATGGAAGCCAGTTTGTTTTGGAGACTGATCATCAACCCCTGCAATATTTGAACAGAGCTCAATTTCAAAATGGTCGACTCATGCGTTGGGCGTTGGCGCTTCAACCGTACAGCCTTACCATTCGAGCTATCAAGGGCCGAGACAATCGAGGCGCGGATTTCTTGAGTCGCCATTGTTAAGAATTTCCTGCCTATGAGTGACTTTCTTTGTTTCGGAATATTTCATGTTCTACAGTTTATGTTTCTACAGTTGCGCCTGAACCTGTTAGAGCACCCTTAGGTTTTGTTAATATTTGAAATGTATATCGATAGATTGGAGGGTTTTGAGGACTTCTCTATGGGTAACAGAAGTTAAATTTTGTGTTCACTATTCGCCGAACTTTATTAGAGTGAAAATGTTTGTATTTATTTTTTAACGTTAAATTTCACTCTGTAAAAGGGGGACACTTGTGGCGAATAGCTGTCTGTCTGGCTGTCTGTCTGGCTGTCTGTCTGTCTCTGTGTGTCTCTCTCTGTTGTGGCGAATAGCGAGGGTCGTTAATAGTTGCTCGGCTATGAATAGGCAGTTCCCCTTGGGCACCTGTACATTAGGCTCTTAGGAGTGTACGCGCCGAATAATTGGTCGTTGGGGCTGTTGGACTGTGAGACATAGCTGAAAAGTGTACGTTGAGGAAACTGAGTCTATTAAGGGCAGTCGATGTTTACCTCGGTGAAAAGGTGCAGGGATTGTCGCTCGAATTCTGATCGGACCGTGTTTATGAATTTGAAAATAGTGTAGGATTATATACAGTAGTTCGAACTGATTTTCGTTGTATTAAATGTGAGCGTAGTCGTTTGAATAAACCAGTGAAAACTTTTCAAGAATAAATTCTTCACAAAGAGGAGAGAATAGCTCTTTCCATTCAGAACTAGTGCATGGCTGAAGCTTAGGTTCCTTCCAAAGTCAAATGCATAGCAGCCTCAATCAAATGCACTTCCAACAGCTGCAACTGTTTTATAATTTTTACAATCACTCACTGACTCATATTCAGTCGAGTCAATTTTGGCTAAAATAAAGAGTAATATAAACGACTGACGATGTCATTCTTTGTCATGATTGTCATGTTTTGTCATGATTGTCATGTTTTGTCATGATTGTTATGTTTTGTCATGATTGTTGTGCTTTGTCATGATTGTCATGACTGTCATGTTTTGTCATGCTTTGTCATGTTTTGTCATGCTTTCTCATGTTTTGTCATGCTTTCTCATGTTTTGTCATGCTTTCTCATGTATTGTCATGCTTTCTCATGTTTTGTCATGCTTTTTCATGTATTGTCATGCTGGTTGGCTGATGATTGCTGGATTGATTGAATGATTGACTGAGGAAACATTTGGACGAACCTGACACAGACAGGCAGTCGAAGTCATTATCCCAATACCAGTTGCTGCTATCCCAGTCCCCATCAAAGGCGTCGGCGGCGGCGTCTTCTGAGAAAATCAACGAAGAAAAACGAAGAAACTGAAAATTAGTTAATGAAGAACAGCCACAGAACACGGAATGATCGGATTCTGATATTCATCCACTGTTTGAGCGAATTCATGATGATGCTGATGATGACAAATGAACTGGATGAGCAAACGGTATGACCAGGACTTTGCAGTCTAAGACTCGTATACAGTGTGAGTCTCTGTGATTAGGTGGCAACTCACATCTGTCTCACTCTCACCTGGTCAACAAATTCCATTCCATTGCAAACGGTATGACCAGGACTTTGCAGTCTAAGACTCGTATACAGTGTGAGTCTCTGTGATTAGGTGGCAACTCACATCTGTCTCACCTGGTCAACAAATTCCATTGCATTGAGGATTTGCAAATAAAAGGACTAAGCAATCTACCTCTAACCATCAATCTGTACACACAAATCAAACCCATACGTAATACATAAGCATAAATATATAATTATATACATATGTATATATATATAAAAAATATATATATGTGTATATATGTATAATAGGGCCTTTGTACATTACATCTACAGGCCTACCATCTGGTGAAGGAATAGTATATTATTATTATTATTACAAAAGCGTCTACATTTTGAAACGTGAGTCTTTGGATGACTCACTTTCCGCTGGCCCATCAGAAGCAGCGACCTTCCTAACAGGTTGTTCCTCTGAGAAGTGATCATCGTCAGGTGTGTCAAATGAGAAGGAGGAGGAGGAGGAGGAGGAGGAGGAGTAGGAGGAGGAGGAGTCCTGCAGCTCAGCAGCCCAGGTGTCTGCTTCGTTCGTCGTCGTCGTCGTCGTCGTCGTCATGCTGTCACTCTTCCCATCCTCTTCAGACACAAGTCAAAGGACATCATCTGCAGACTGTATCAAAACGACATAAGCATCTTTAAGTCTCCACCATGCACAGTACTAAGTTATGAATGACTAACTCTACTGAACATACTGTATATATATATATAATTATAACGGACGCAGCTTCCGTTTCCTAGGACAGATGCTTGTTGTGCATAAAGCCCAGCTTCCGTTTCCTAGGACAGATGCCTGCTGAGCATAAAGCCCAGCTTCCGTTTCCTAGGACAGATGCTTGTTGTGCATAAAGCCCAGCTTCCGTTTCCTAGGACAGATGCTTGTTGTGCATAAAGCCCAGCTTCCGTTTCCTAGGACAGATGCTTGTTGTGCATAAAGCCCAGCTTCCGTTTCCTAGGACAGATGCCTGCTGAGCATAAAGCCCAGCTTCCGTTTCCTAGGACAGATGCTTGTTGTGCATAAAGCCCAGCTTCCGTTTCCTAGGACAGATGCTTGTTGTGCATAAAGCCCAGCTTCCGTTTCCTAGGACAGATGCCTGCTGAGCATAAAGCCCAGCTTCCGTTTCCTAGGACAGATGCTTGTTGTGCATAAAGCCCAGCTTCCGTTTCCTAGAACAGATGCTTGTTGTGCATAAAGCCCAGCTTCCGTTTCCTAGGACAGATGCTTGTTGTGCATAAAGCCCAAATATGTATTGTTTACTTAAATTACTTTAGCGAACAGCCTTGCATTCGTCAACGAGACGATGGCCTTTACGAGGCACTGGCATATAGGCCTAAGCCTTGAGCTACATTAAGCGCCTTCATTTTTACATAAACAGAAACGAGTGACATCTAGCGTCGAAAGGTCTTCGTTTCCATTCACCTTTGCTGTATTTCTCGTAAATCTGGAGATTCTAGGTCGATCGTAGAATCCTTGACCGACACAAAAAGATCCGCCAACAGAAATCATCCTCGAACTTCATAGTTAAAAGATTATGCGCCGCCAGAACTGGATTTACACAAGATAATAACAGTGAATCATCTGAATAAAAAACAGCACAAAGACCGCAATATCGCTCACAGAAGAAGAACGCCCTGTGCGCATGCGCAGTTCGATTGCCTTCGACTGCTGCTGGTGCTGCTGTTGGTGGTGGTGATGGTGGTGATGGTGGTGGTGGTGCCAAGGATGGAGCTTGAGAGCCGAGGTTGCTTAGGCTGCTGCTGTTGGATGAGCGGCGGCGTCGTGGCCGATTCAATCAATACCGTCATAAATTACGACGATTCTATAATTATGAGAATTGCGATTGATTGCGTAGAATAGTAATAATCGCTGATCAGCCCGTATGTATACACTACTAGCATAGAAAAGATTAGAGATACAGTTCATGTTTGAGTTTCTGTGACATATTAATATTAAATGAGAGAAACGACCGATGATTAGAGACCAATATTAAGTCCGATCTGAGATTCAAGGGCGATCGAATGAGAAGAAAAGGAGGAGGAGGAGGAGGAAGAGGAGGGCAATGAGGAGGAGGAGAAGGAGGAGGAGGGCGAGGAGGACGAGGAGAACGAGGAGGGCGAGGAGGACGAGGAGAAGGACGAGGAGGACGAGGACGAGGAGGAGGAGGAGCCATGGGTTGAATCAAAAGCCACTCCTAACAGAACAGTGATGGCAATCAACGATGATTATGATGATGATGATGATGATGATGATGATGATGATGATGATGATGATGATGATGACGAGGAGGAGGACGAGGAGGACGAGGAGGAGGAGGAGGAGTAGGAGGAGTAGGAGAAGGAGGAGGAGAAGTAGGAGGAGGAGGAGTAGGAGGAGGAGTAGGAGGAAGAGTAGGAGGATGAGAAGGTGGAGGAGAAGGAGGAGGAGAAGGAGGAGGAGGAGGAGGAGGAGGAGTAGGAGGAGGAGGAGGAGGAAGAGTAGGAGGGAGATGAGAGGAGGAGGAGAAGAAGGAAAAGAAGGAGGAGGAGTAGGAGGAGAAGGAGGAGGAGAAGGTGGAGGAGAAGGAGGAGGAGAAGGAGGGAGGAGGAGTAGGAGGAGGAGAAGGAGGAGGAGAAGGTGGAGGAGGAGGAGGAGGAGGAGGAGGAGGAGGAGGAGGAGGAGGAGAAGGAGGGAGGAGAGGGAGGAGGAGAAGGAGGAGGAGGAGGAGGAGGAGGAGGAGGAGGAGGAGGAGAGGAGGAGGAGGAGGAGGAGGAGAAGGAGGAGGAGGAGGAGGAGGAGGAGGAGTAGGAGGAGGAGAGTAGGAGGAGGAGAAGGAGGAGGAGAAGGAGGAGGAGAAGGAGGAGGAGGAGGAGAAGGAGGAGGAGGACGAGGAGAGGAGGAGGAGGAGTTGGAGGAGGAGGAGGAGGAGGAGGAGGAGGAGGAGGAGGAGGAGGAGGAGGAGGACGAGGAGGGCGAGGAGGACGAGGAGAAGGACGACGAGGAGGAGTAGGAGGAGGAGAAGGAGGAGAAGGACGAGGAGGAGGAAGAGGAGAAGGACGAGGGGAGTAGGAGGAGCAGGAGGAGGAGGAGGAGGAGGAGGAGTAGGAGGAGGAGGAGCAGGTGGAGGAGGAAGAGGAGGAGGAGTAGGAGCAGGAGGTGGAGGAGGAGGAGGAGGACGAGGAGGAGGAGTAGGAGGAGGAGGAGTGATGATAGTTCGCTTCGACTACTGCAACGCTAACCTTGCTGGCCATATATATAGGTGTCGAAAGATCGCATATAGGCCTAGGCCTAGATTAGCTATAGAGCATGTCCTCAATTGCCACTCCCGATAAACATTTGGCTGACGTTTTGACGAGCCATAGACATGTTGTCTATGTAAAGAGATAGCAATTGAGAGCTGAACCATTGCAACCAATGTAACCTGTTCATATATCGCTAGCTGAGTAGCTGTTTATTGCTGGCGGTTTCAATTTATATATTCGTGCGTTTGTTGAGTCTGAGAAAAGAACTTGAAGAAGCTATGAATTGTCGTAGGCTTTCATTCAACCCGTTGATCC
This sequence comes from Aporrectodea caliginosa, assembly GCA_020284085.1. NCBI lineage: Eukaryota > Metazoa > Annelida > Clitellata > Crassiclitellata > Lumbricidae > Aporrectodea > Aporrectodea caliginosa. The sequence continues at coordinate 276,827 of JACEVL010000835.1, read as the reverse complement.
GCAATAATCAAATAACCAACTGTTGCTAATGGAAAACTCCCTTTTTCTTGTGTTAACACTGCGCATCATCTATCTCCTGGTTAACGAATCCAATATTTGTCGATTGGCAACTTCGGAAGGTCGCTGACACCAACATATATGCGATGTCAAAATAATGCGACTGACCTGTTGACCTATATGAGAGGAAAGAAATGGTTTTTAGTGCACTACAGGTGAATCTCATTATGTGCCGAGTTAATTCATGTTCACCTTGATGACCTCGATGACCTACTGCGTGTTTTTGTAACAGCCTCTACAGATATATTATGTTGTGTTGGCTGATACAGCATTATTTTTTATCCATCTACTTTAACTTGCGGGAATCTTGATTGATTGCTTGCTTGCTTGCTTGCTTGCTTGATTGAGCCACAGGCTAAAAAGTCAAATCTTGCGACGACTAGTTCGATCACTTACAATCATTCAATCGTCGTGAAACTTGGCAGACAGACTCGCCCTCGCACACACTTCATTCTATCAAAATTTCAGCTCCCCAAAAAAGGCTAGCTTATAGAATCGGGGACTCAACTTTTCGAATCGGGGAATCCTATTTTCCGACACGCAGCGTTGTGATTGGCCAGCGTTGCCATTGGCTGCAACAGAAACGGGTGCGGTGCTTGATTAAACGGACGCTATGTTGTAAAATGCTATATATTTGTAGAGGTAACTGCTTAATATGACGGATTATAGGATACTAGATGGATATAGTAAAAAACTTTGTTTTTACTATTGGTTCTTTTTTATATGATAGTAGCTGCATAGAATGTTACATGTATCGATGGTTGCAGTCAGACTGCAAGCATGAGGTGACTGCTGTCGATTGGCGGCTACTGTTGCGTTCATCGAACCCGTCGTTCAATTCAAGATAGACGCTGATCAGTGGTCCACGTATCGCCACCCACTGCCCTCCCTCTGATCAGTGTAGGGGACACTCGTCGTCAACTAAGACGGTCCAAAAACTCCGCTTTAGAATTACTTTGAACATGTACGCTTTCCTATGATCCAACTTTTATCATCATTATGATTATGTATCCTCCTCAAACCTATCAACCCTCTTACATTCGCCAGTCTTCCAATCATCTGCAGGTCTACTCGCTCATCATCAGAATTTATCTTTCTCTACCTCGCCTCCAGTCTCATCTTCTCTGAAATTCTGCAACCACTCCTTATTCTGTGCTGCGCCAGTTTCTTTGGAATGAACACGCAAAAGATCTCCGCCAGTTTGCTCATCCTCCTATCTCGTCTGTTAATTAATCTCACGTCCTCTCTCCTGCAGCTTTACACTCGACACTGAAGTCCAAACTCTTCAAGATATCCTACATCCTGAGTCCACTCCCTCGCCATCACGTACACGACCTTCATCATCACGGATTACCACTGTAGTAGCACCATGCTGTCTCCTCGGCTTGACCTCCCTGGATTCTGACCTGGCATCGGAATGGACCAAACAACCTGGCCACAGCGGATTTGAGTTGATATAGCGCCGGTGTTTAAACTGCATGATCTCCCCGAAGAGTATTTTTGTGTTGCGCTGATAAAATTCTGAGATTGACATTACGTTACTCGGACTGCTTCAGCGCGTCTTTCACGACGAGACCCCCCCCGCCAACGAATGTCTAGAAGCACTGAAGTTTCTGTCATCTGCGATTAGCTGTAATTTTTAAATTCAATTCTTTCGATTCCAATTGTCGTCATTCAATGTAGGGTTAGAGTTAGTTTTGCATTGATAACAGCGTAACTATGCGTCCCATAATTATTATGTACCGGTACCTCTGTGTTAGAGAGCGTGCGGATCGCGCTGCGCCTCCAGAGACTGACTTACTGATTCAGAAATATATTAAATCTCGAGCTAGCAGGGTCCCTACACGGGGACCTTAAATGGCGTGGCCCCTATTCAAACGGGCTGCAGTACGAGGTCATGAAGGATCATTGAAAAATGAGCAGAGACGAGGCAACAGTCGCTATATGTAATCGTGTAAATGTTTACATTCAGGGTTCAAACGAAGATAATCAAGAAATTTCAGTTGCATCCCGTCTACTATAATAATATGGGTTATGTTTCAACAGTCTCTAATCAGCTGACTAGGCCAACTGTTGCAGTTGCATTGATCAGCGTTCCTTTACACTCGCAAACCGCCTCCATCCTAATTAAGTCGCCAATAATAGCTACAGTGCATGGGGACTAAACATCGCCTCCGCATATTGTAAACCTCACACCGCATCAAATTATACATATATGTATATTACAGATATGTTTTATTGAAAGTTCTTTTGTAAATTTACATTTACAAACCGACTTGAATTTGTTAATGTCTCTTACAATATTATTATTGTCTAGGATTCTAAGACATGGTTCATGATATCTAATTCTAACCAGGTACTGAAACGATTGCGTCTTTTTCATTTGAACAGCGTAGGCCTACTGTAGGCTAGATTGTACAATCATATCAATAGGTAGCCTAGACTGAAACTTTCCCAAATAAGTTGAGCTCACTTCTAAAGCCACGTAAACCGATCGTCGTCAGTCTACGAAATGCTGCAATGGACTCTTGCGATCATGTGCCAAACAAGCGCTGCATAATCATCCAGTAATATTATACAGAAATATATATATATATATATATATACAGTGTCTGAAGTCATCGGAAGCATACCTAACTTTAACACGACTACATGCAGTGAGTCAGTTGATAAGGTCTTCTTATCGGCAGAGACCAATGTCTGACTGAGGTTGCTATTTCACGTGTTTACTCCAGATAAGACGTTCTTATCTCGTGTACCTGCGACCACCGTATAGTGTGGTCTACCTGTCCGTCGACTGCTGCAGTTCATAGTCACACCTGTAGGAATACCTGTACCGCCTGATTGCAGGTAAACTCATGCGTCGTCTTTCAGTCGCCAGCGAAGTCCAAACTCTTTCATCCACCAAGGAAGGTTTACTCAACGTTTCACAACTCCGACCGATTTACTATCAAATATTTCATTTACAGAAACAGGTAAGGTCTGTTATTTTAGGTGATTTCTACTTTTACCATATTATACCAGCAGTTTCGTGGGCAGTAGATAGAAGCCACATGGACTACATCCGGGTCCCATTATCCCATAATATATGGGTCCCATATGTAGGTCCGATATGAGCTCCATGTAACTATGTGGGCAGAGTGACAGTTGAAAGAAATCGTCTGCTTGACCAGCGAAACTCTTGATCGTTTTTGCTAGAGGGGGCAGTGGTGGTGTAGAATGTGGATGACTTTCAGATGAGCTTATTTGCAGAAAGGAGGTGAGGGTTAAGAGGTCAGGTAGAGGCTTCGGCCCTGCAGAGTATTTACGGAAATGAAGTAGGCCCCTAAGTTGCGGCATATGCTTTGGATGAATGTTGATTTGATTGTATAACCAGGTGAGGTTTAAGTCTAATTACAGAAAAAGGCTAAGATATATATATATACATACATAAGGGCTGCGGATTTAACGATTAATGAATCAATTAATCGTTAAAAATTGTAATCGATTAATTTCGGCTTGTTCGATTAATTTCGTGATGTCTCGCTAGCGGCTCATTTCCGAAGTAAACAATATGGGGAACAATGATAACGTGAGACGTTTGAGTGAAAAATGAAGCGATCATTTTGCATTACGGTAAAATTGGAAGAGGACGACAAAATAAACTCTCTTCATTGCAATAAACAGTTCGCTTACCGTGGTTCAAACACATCGGTGACGTATCACCTTCATCATGTGGAATGGTTGAAGTTTCTTGTAGAAAGAAAGTAGTAACTGACTCAGTGAATGCATTTGAAACAGTTTTCACGCTTTACGTAACGAAAATAAATGATTTCGTTTTACGATAACTATAACTATAACCGTAACGAAAATAACAATAACGAAAATTCATCTTTATTTTCGTTAATACAAAAAATAAAAATAGAAAGTGCTATATGGATGATTCAACATAAATGAGAATGAAAAATGCGATATTTTTATTATGCAATTTGTCAGTTACTTTGGAAACTCGTGTATTCATGAAGCTAAACGCACCCATGCTTCAAAGGCTTTCAAAGCTCTGAGCAAATTGTGAAACAGCGTGTTAATACGCACAATTTTACTTATAGCCTCAATTATCGTAGCTGAGTAGTAGGCTAACTAAAATTAACTAAAATAAAAATCCATTAACCATAACTATGACTATAACTAAAAAATAATACTAACTATAACTATAACTATCACTAAAATAAAAAAAAACATTAACTATAACTGTAACTATAACTAAAATAAAATCTGTAAGAAGAATCAC
>JACEVL010000835.1:247500-265000 GCA_020284085.1 Aporrectodea caliginosa | reverse complement strand
AGAACTTTATACCCAGAGTTCTATACAACTTGTATAGAACTCTGGGTATAAAGTTCTTGTATAATACAAGCGTATTCTTAAGCCACCACGTTGACCCAAATCTTAATAATTCTAACATTATTCCTTTTTCCTCTTTAGTAGCTTTTGTGTTATGTAAGTTGTGAAGCGGCGTGTCTTCCTGCTTGATCAATAAACGAATATCATATCATATCATCATCATCATCATCATCATCATCATCATCATCATCATCATCATCATCATCATCATCATCATCATCATCATCATCATCATCATCATCATCATCATCATCATCATCCTTCTAAACATACAGAGGAAACCCTTTAACTAAAGCTGAATAATACTATAAGTCTTAAATACGTAGACAGACTGTGCATAATTCTACGCCATCAATAGACAGACCGGCGCCCAGTATTATAACAGAGAAAGCCTCTCTTATAACCACGTGGCTGTTGAGTGTTGCCTATCTTCTGTATAATTGTGTGTTGTCGTTGCACGTGTAACAGTATCCGCTGGACAACGAGAACATCGGCAACATATCGTATAACCCTCCGCAGGGATTTTCTCGTTTCTTCTATCCGTACCAGAACCAGGAAGGCTACCGTTCTCCTCTCGTTATGATCCAGTTTCTGAATCCAATGAACGGGATCCTCATCAATGTCATGTGCAAGGCCTGGGCCAAGAACATCGCACCAAGACATCACATCAACGACCAACTCGGTCTCGTCACTTTCTCGCTACTCGTCGACTGAACACTCAGCTCCTCTCGCTCCTCCACTTCCTCCTCTTCCTCTTCTTCTTCTTTTTCTTCTTCCTCCTCCTCCTCCTCCTCCTCCTCCTCCCTCCTCCTCCTCCTCCTCCTCCTCCTCCTCCTCCTCCTCCTCCTCCTCCTCCTCCTCCTCCTCCTCCTCCTCCTCCTCCTCCATCATTCGCTACTTGGAGACCCTGCTACCATACCCTCTGCACAGAGGCGAAAATCTATACATAACTTTGGGGGACAGAGTACCTACGAGGGCCGGATTTTGGGGGGACAGCAGGGCTTAAGTCAAAACTTTGGGGGGGACTGTCCCACTCTGTCCCCCCATGATTTACGCCACTGCCTCTGCAGGTGGTCCACTGACAATTAGTCCGAAGCCTCCTCACTAGTTGTGCAGACGACGTCATTCTGCCTCTTTCGTCTCCTCTCGTCTCTTTCTCTGTCTGCTGATGTCTCTCTACGATGTGTCGTCGTCGTCGTCGTCGTAGTGTGTGTGTGTGTGTGTGTGTTTGTGTGTGCGTGTGTGCGCGTGTGTGCGTGTCTAAAGAGCGCCTAAGCAACGGGAAAGACGTAACTCAATCGGACGGTTTTAGCCGCACAGAAGATTCCGTTACAAAATCGTAGTAACAGATTTCTTGCTTTTGAGAGTTTCCTGTTTTAAAACTGAGTCATTTTCTCTTCTGACAATTTTTCGTCTTCTACATTAATTTTAGATAGTTACAAAACATAGGCCAGCGATTGGATATATATATATATATATATATATATATATATATATATATATATATATATATATATATATGACTCACTTAGGCCTATGTATATAATAGGGGTCTGCTGATCAACATGTTTGTTTGCATTTTATGGGCAGTATACGTAGGCCTATATATGCGCATGCGCACCTTGAACAATTTCTTGAACAATTCAGTTGAAATTCTCTTGTGTTCAAACTTCTTTTAACAATAGTAGGCCTATGTCTAATTACAATGATATTAAGAAATATATTAATATAGGCCTATATATGCCTACTCTATAATATTTGCCCCGCGTGGCCTTGACAGATTCCAGAGCACGTTTTAATCTATGTGGAGAGATTTTTAAGTCCCGAGGGATAATTTCTATCTCAGGTTAAACTTTTAAAGGGTCCTTATGACACCCCATCCTAGTTTTCTGGGGAGGAAGTCAATGTCTTAGTTTCTATCGTTGGGTAAACTCGGCTACTCTTTTTCTTTCTCCTCTCTGCCTTTGAGTCCGTTTACTATGTCCTGTAGGCCTACGTGGTGCCGATAATCAAAACGTCCTATAGGCTATTGCCTCCTCCTCTTTCGGATTGCTGCTTCCGTTCTCCGTTATCCAGGCCAAAACCAGCCGTCTATGATTCCGTGACCTCTCTGCCTATTTTCCGCCCACCATCCATTTCCCCGTGGAAAGCAATTATAGTTCTTAGCATAATGTAAAAGATAGCTCTAAGGGAGAGGGCTTCTGTTCCATTCGCTAGGTGGCAGTCGTCGTGTCACGTGGTCTGGGCTTCGGTCTGGGGTAATTTTGACAGAAGTTGTTCCTGTTTGGTTTGTTTCGTTTTAGACATTCATTAAGAAATCGATTTTGACGAAACTGATGTCAAGAAATCACTTTTAAATTACCTTTTCGATTTGTCAGAATTTAAACTCGCGTGATTTCTAAGGTAAGTGCCGTGATTTAGAGAATTTAAACTAATAAACTTCGGCGAAAGTGTCCAATCCATGAGGCCTACCATCCTGAAGTTACTAAAATGTCGCCAACTTTTCGCAGAAAGTGTAATCTATAAGTGATCGGTGGATTCGATCAAATTAGGTGAAAAGGCATATTCAGATCTGGTCATTTTCTTCGTCTGGACAAGTTTTTATGGTATGGATGAACGCCCGTGTGATTATGCAGATGACTTCAGTCTGAGGCGATATGGAGATGACAACAGTTACTAATCGTTGACCAGCAGTTTTTCGTAATATCGTTGAACTTCACTTTAACTTAAGTACTCTGTACTTGCATATTCATTTACTCTCTTATTCACCCACTTACTCACTCGTTTACTCTGTACATGTGGAGCCTTTCTCCAACTGTTGAACGTCTACTTACAGATATTTATCTTAGAATGTGTTGAATAATGTAAACGATGAAGTGAAGGTTGGGATGAGGGGGGGATTCTGGTCAATGGTGTAAGATTATTGCATGTGTTCAGGTGGTCGTAGTAAGTGTCGTTGATGAACTGCAGAGGATAGTTAAAACTGAACGAAATTGGAAGAGTAGGCCTATGGGACAAAGATTATCAAAAAGAAAACAATGAGCAGATATAACAATGAGAAAGCAGTGCCTGTTTTCATCAGTGGTACAGAAGTTGATCAAGGAATCTATCAGTTCTGCTTACCCTCTGATCCCTTGATCTGAAGTTGATCAAGGAATCTATCAGTTCTGCTTACCCTCTGATCCCTTGATCTGAAGTTGATCAAGGAATCTATCAGTTCTGCTTACCCTCTGATCCCTTGATCTGAAGTTGATCAAGGAATCTATCAGTTCTGCTTACCCTCTGATCCCTTGATCTGAAGTTGATCAAGGAATCTATCAGTTCTGCTTACCCTCTGATCCCTTGATCTGAAGTTGATCAAGGAATCTATCAGTTCTGCTTACCCTCTGATCCCTTGATCTGAAGTTGATCAAGGAATCTATCAGTTCTGCTTACCCTCTGATCCCTTGATCTGAAGTTGATCAAAAGAGGCTTCAGTTCTCCTCGATCTGACTTCAGACTTCATGACTTCATGGTTTGTTGGGTCTAGAGAATAACCATGAACTGATAATCGCATCAAAACGAAGATTCTACCGATCTTTTTGACCCATCATTGTTGCTTCTAGTTCCGTAGACTCACAATTCCAATGTTATAAAAAAACGATGGTTGTAGAGAGCCATGTCAACTCCACTTGGTTTGTCAGTGTTCAAAACAATTGGCTTCCAGGCATTGTTGTGATTCCTGAAGTCTTCTAAGTTTCCAAAATGGATGCATTTTCATTGTGGCAACAGATCCATCTGAAGCCTAGTCATTGCTACAATGGCATACTTTAAAATTGCACAGTGACCCAGCAGATGGAAGAAACTACGTTGGGAAACCGAAATCAGAGATATTGAATTGATCCACTTGAATCCAGTTGGGTAGAAATGAGTTCTCTGCTATTCTTTGAACAGTGTTAGGCATCAAACCATAATTGCCCTCACATAGGTACCTCTCGCTCTCTACGCCAGATGTTATCCAATGCGCTATCGCCCCCCCCCCCCAACATCACATCCTAATTTGAAGCACCTGGGGGTGGGGGGCGCGTCGATTACTATACAGATGACCAACTTGAGTAAATCTTAATATGAAGTGCAGTTCTTTTTATGGAGAGTTCATTGACGGATTGTTGCTTCCAGTTACGATATCCACGATCCATAGGCAACGTAACCTGGGCCGCATGGCTCATGGGGGTGGGGGGTCTTCTGACTGTCTGAGGAGGTTTTGTCATGGATGGTCGATGGTCGCTTGTAATAATGAAAAACTTTCTAACCTCAGCAGCCAATTTCATTGCCCCCTTCTCTCATCCGGTCCCTCATCGTTTCTACCAAACATCTTCACCCAACAAATCAGATCAGAAGGTCGTTACTTACGTTGGGAAGAGACTTTGGTAGACACAGGTTTAAACCCTCAGTAGGAAAAGGTGTGATGTTTGACTGATTATGATGATGATTAACAGCTGTCTGTCTGTCTGTCTGTCTGTCTGTGTGTCTGTCTGTCTGTCTCTCGCTTTGTCTGTCTGTCTGTCGTCTGTCTGTCTGTCTGTGTGTCTGTCTGTCTGTCTCTCGCTTTGTCTGTCTGTCTGTCGTCTGTCTGTCTGTCTGTGTGTCTGTCTGTCTGTCTCTCGCTTTGTCTGTCTGTCTGTCGTCTGTCTGTCTGTCTGTCTGTCTGTCTGTCTGTCTGTCTGTCTGTGTCTCGCTTTGTATGTCTGCCTGTGCTAATAGATTCTGCTGGTGACCTACTTTAAAGCCATCTAGGAAGAAGTTATAATTTTCATCAGCTGACGTTTTTGACCAATTGTCGTCGCTCTCCCTCTCCTCCTCCTCCTCCCCCTATTCCTCCTCCCTCCCCTTCCCTCCCACTCCTCCTCATCTTCCGTTTGTTGGCGTTCATTGGGTCACAGATTCCGATAGTGTCGTCAGTTCCGAATAAATGCCTCCGTACTTCCGCGTATCCCTTCCAACTGCTTTCTATGTCTGTTTCTGTGAATGTTTGTGTGTGTCCCTGTGTCTGGCTGCTTGTGTCTGTGTGTGTCCGTCTGTTGGTATATGTGGTTTCTATTGGGGTTTGTAGCTGTGTCAAAGTGTGGCCTGGCTTGTGCAGGAGCAGTCATGTCCTGTTCTACTACTGCTGCTGCTAGAGTTATCCTCCTCCCCTTTCTCCTCCTCCTCCTCCTTTTTCTTCCTCCACCTTTTGTTCCTTTTCCTTCTCCTCCTCCTCCTCCTTTTTCTTCCTCCTCCTTTTCTTCCTTCTCCTTCTCCTCCTTCTCCTCCTCCTTCTCCTCCTTCTCCTCCTCCTCCTCCTCCTCCTACTTTTCTTTCTTTTCCTCCATCTCCTCCTCCTCCTCCATCTTTTCTTATCTGTCTTTTTCTCTGGACTTGGCAGAAGAACGTTGTGCTGCTTCTGATCCATGTCACTTGAATTGGGACAGAGACAGACAGACAGACAGACACAGACAGACTCAGACAGACAGACAGACAGACTATTTGAGCTAAACATAAATTCCTTTCACTTTGGGATCATCCTATTAACCCTCGTTCAGTCCTAGTGTAATATTTTTTGGGCGATTTCGTTATTCATTAAGCAAATATTTATACACTTGATTACACATTTTTTCTGTTGAGGATTGGTTACAATTTCTATAGAAACCAATCTCAAACTCAATAACAATAATTGATATCAATAAGGTTTTCACTTCAGGTAATGCTTCTTAGGTGGTCCCGCCATGACAATAGCAACTGTTCTTACTTTGACATGAACAAAATCTGTAGGATGATAATTCAGACAAGTTGTATAATGATCATGAATTCCTTAAGCAGACTTTCTAAACTAACTAAAAGTTGTTGATGATAACAAATTATTTCTATATTTCTTGGTTATGAAAAGACGAATAAATTCTGGTTTATATGTCATGCAGGCCGTAACTTCCTAATGCTTAGTATATAGGTCATAAACTGTTGAGACTAACTAATACAGCTTTTGGCATAACATCAATCAATCAAATCAATCAATCAAAACTTTTTTATTGAAGCCAAATAAAATCATGCTCAGAACATTTCAACATATAATAACAAGATTGGCCGCAAGAGGAGTCCCATAACAAGTGTTCAAATACAATACAATACAAAAGGGATCAAGATCCCGCTAACTAGGGACACCTATAATATCATTAAATTTTCAAAGTCTTAATTAGTGAGAGCACAGCCAAAGCCTTTACAACAGCGCAACATCAAGTCTCATACAGCAAAGCTAACAATAATAGTACATAGTACAAAGTAAATTATCAATTAGATTCCAAACACAGAAACTCTTGAGATTACTCCATGTCTTTTATATGTTTTTACAGAAACTTGAGCTGTGTTCTTTCCACTTCAAGTGCTGATCAATGTGAACTCTGAGAAGTTTTGTTGAATTTACTTGATCAGATAATTATAATCTCTTATAAATTCCCATGCTATTATTCAACTTGGGAACTACTGTCGAAATCATAACCTTCAAATCTGTCTGTCTGCCTGCTTGCCTGCCTGTCTGTCTGTCTGTCTGTCTCAGAGCTCTGGCGATAACTGCTCGATCTGTGGTTTCGTTTTCTTGGCCTATATGTCATGTAGTCATTGCCTAATTTGTCTCTCTGGCTCCTATTTGATTGGTGTTTGCCTCTCAATGTTTCTTTGTTTGTGCGTTTTGACAGCTTTCGCAGGTTTCTGCAATTTATGTGTGAACTACTGATAATTAATTTGTGGTCTAACGTTGTATCCTAGGACTAAATGACGCTCATTTTCTGGCCCTGTTTGTTGGATGGACGTTTCGATGCAAGCGACATATTGGACACATGTATATGTCTACGAACATGGCGTCTGTGGGTCTTTCAGAAAGGGAACTTGGGGTCTGTGGGTCTTTCTGAAGTGGAACTTTGGGTCTGTGGGTCTTTCTGAAAGGGAACTTGGGGTCTGTGGGTCCTTCTGAAAGGGAACTTGGGGTCTGTGGGTCTTTCTGAAACGGAACTTGGGGCCTGTGGGTCTTTCTGAAAGGGAACATGGCGTCTGTGGGACTTTCAGAAAGGGAACATGGCGTATGTGGGTCCTTCTGAAACGGAACTTGGGGTCTGTGGGTCTTTCTGAAGTGGAACTTGGGGTCTGTGGGTCTTTCTGAAAGGGAACTTGGGGTCTGTGGGTCCTTCTGAAAGGGAACTTGGGGTCTGTGGGTCTTTCTGAAACGGAACTTGGGGCCTGTGGGTCTTTCTGAAAGGGAACATGGCGTCTGTGGGACTTTCAGAAAGGGAACATGGCGTATGTGGGTCCTTCTGAAACGGAACTTGGGGTCTGTTGGGCTTTCTGAAACGGAACTTGGGGCCTGTGGGTCTTTCTGAAAGGGAACATGGCGTCTGTGGGACTTTCAGAAAGGGAACTTGGGGTCTGTGGGTCCTTCTGAAACGGAACTTGGGGTCTGTTGGGCTTTCTGAAAGGGAACTTGGGGCCTGTGGGTCTTTCTGAAAAGGAACTTGGGGTCTGTTGGGCTTTCTGAAAGGGAACTTGGGGCCTGTGGGTCTTTCTGAAAAGGAACTTGGGGTCTGTTGGGCTTTCTGAAAGGGAACTTGGGGCCTGTGGGTCTTTCTGAAAAGGAACTTGGGGTTTGTGCAACTTTTGAGAAGGAATTTTGTTCTTCCTCCATGAGTAAGAGCAATTGACCTCAGGATTGATTGGATATTGTGTTAATTTTCTGTTGTTTTAGTGTTCTGCACAGTCTTTGCCTTGACTAGTGAACAACTGAGAATCATCTCACAGAGATCAACTGGATGGTGATGTTGCTCTCCACTGATTGACGACTAATAGCACTGACTGACTCACTGACTGACTCACTACTACTTGCTAATCATGGGCTCCTGTTTGTCAAGACCAAGAGCTCCAGGTGACAGCGTCAGTTACAAAGGTGAGGGGGGATCTGGAGACGGAGGAGTGGATCTGTCCCCAGGGAACCAATCAAGGAACAATCGCTACACACAGGACCCAGTCGTTCGACCGGGTGGGGGTCGTTCCAGTGAGTCACAATCGCCAGGAGATGATCCCAATCAAAAGGGAATCTCACACCACGCCATTCAAGTGGCTCTGTCACAGGGTAAAGTATACAACATAGCAACCTCTGTCTTTCCTTCAACTCCACTCTAATTAGATGACGTTGATTTTGTGTTTGGTTGTAAGAGATGGACTACAGCACAGCTACTCCTCCTCCTCCTCCTCCTCCTCCTCCTCCTCCTCCTGCTCCTCCTCCTTCTCCTCCACCTCCTCCTACTCCTCCTTCTCCTCCTCCTCCTTCTCCTCCTCTTTCTCCTCCTCTCTCCTCCTCCTCCTCCTCCTCCTCCTCCTCCTTCTCCTCCTCCTCCTCCTCCTCCTCCTCCTCCTCCTCCTCCTCCTCCTCCTCCTCCTCCTCCTCCTCCTCCTCCTCCTCCTCCTCCTCCTCCTCCTCCTCCTCCTCCTCCTCCTCCTCCTCCTCCTCCTCCTCCTCCTTCTCCTCCTTCTCCCTCCTCCTCCTCCTCCTTCTCCTCCTCCTCCTCCTCCTCCTCCTCCTCCTCCTCCTCCTCCTCCTCCTCCTCCTCCTCCTCCTCCTCCTCCTCCTCCTCCTCCTCCTCCTCCTCCTCCTCCTCCTCCTCCTCCTCCTCCTCCTTCTCCTCCTCCTCCTCCTCCTCCTCCTCCTCCTCCTCCTCCTCCTCCTCCTCCTCCTCCTCCTCCTCCTCCTTTCTCTCTCAGAGACTGAGTAGGGAATCTCATCCAATGTCAGTGACTTCTGTAGCACTGGACATCAATCAATGATCGCTTCAAGGAAAAAGAAATCTGTAGTCAATGTATTGTATTAATGAGAGGCCAGGTCGACGTTTGGTAAGTCAAGAAACCGAAAGTGAAGCTATGCAGAGGGTAAGAGGAAGCAATGAAGCCTTGAATGCGCTGCTCTGAATATCACGAACAGTTTTGTCCGAGATAAGATTTAAGTTAACTTAACCAGGAAGTTATTGGCATAAACTCCTCAGAACAGTTTACAAACCTGGATTAAGTTCACTTGTGACTCTAACGTTAAATGGATGACTATCCTTTGTTCTGACTGGCTGTCCTTTGCTCTGACTGGCTGTCCTTTGCTCTGACTGGCTGTCCTTTGCTCTGACTGGCTGTCCTTTGCTCTGACTGGCTGTCCTTTGCTCTGACTGGCTGTCCTTTGCTCTGACTGTCCTTTGCTCTGACTGGCTGTCCTTTGCTCTGACTGGCTGTCCTTTGCTCTGACTGGCTGACTGGCTGTCCTTTGCTCTGACTGGCTCTCCTTTGTTCTGACTGGCTGTCCTTTGCTCTGACTGGCTGTCCTTTGCTGACTGGCTGTCCTTTGCTCTGACTGGCTGTCCTTTGCTCTGACTGGCTGTCCTTTGCTCTGACTGGCTGTCCTTTGTTCTGACTGGCTGTCCTTTGCTCTGACTGGCTGTCCTGACTGGCTGTCCTTTGTTCTGACTGGCTGTCCTTTGCTCTGACTGGCTGTCCTTTGCTCTGACTGGCTGTCCTTTGCTCTGACTGGCTGTCCTTTGCTCTGATTGGCTGTCCTTTGCTCTGACTGGCTGTCCTTTGCTCTGACTGGCTGTCCTTTGCTCTGACTGGCTGTCCTTTGCTCTGATTGGCTGTCCTTTGCTCTGACTGGCTGTCCTTTGCTCTGATTGGCTGTCCTTTGCTGAGCTGAGCTGACCCAACCTGGAATAATTGGAGAGAAAAGAGAAACTTTGTGTCTATTGAGTCAGTTATATAAAAAAATTTAACCTATTGATTGAGAAATAGGATATATCTGTCGATGTAATCTTAGAATTCATTTAGCGCCAGTTTCAAGAATCAGGACCAACCCTCCACCTAGTGTTGTTTTCGTTAACGATAACTAAAACGAAAACCTTCGTTAACGAAAACAAAAGATTTTAGTTAACTAAAACTAAGACTAAAACTAGAGGGATAATGATAACGAAATAATAACTAAAACTGAGCCCGTCGAAACTAATAATAACGAAAACACATAACGAAAAACGAAAACACATAACGAAAACCTAGCGTATAGGATATTCAATGTTTTTGGATATACGCGTTTTATAATCAGCACTTCGTTCGGTAATCTTCCGATCTTTGGAATTTTATAAGATGTCCGAACTAAATTTAGGTGGTAGACCTAAAACTAGTGGTGTATGGGACTGTTTTAAGTATCGATTAGAAACAGGTTGTACTATTGTAGCGAGCGAATCTTTTTTGGTGCTAAAAGCTGTATGCTGGAAAAATATTGCCAGACTCAGCAAAGTAACTAAAACTAATAATAACTAAAACCTCTAGCATGTGAAACTAATAATAACTAAAACTAAAACTTGGCGAAATAACTAAAACTAATAATAACTAAAACCTCTAGCATGTAAAACTAATAATAACTAAAACTAAAACTCAAGGCAAAACTAAAACAACACTACCTCCACCTGCTATTTCTTCTCCTCCTTCTCCACCTTCTTTTTCTTATTCTCTGCCTCATTCTCCACTTTCTCTTTTTGACCGGGCCTGGTTCGGAAGCGCCTCAGAGTAGTTAACTTGAAGGGGCGCTATATATATAAATTGCATACATAGATAGATAACCATTTAAAACTCGACTCATTCATTTCCCTCAGATTGTCATTCATTGTTCTGCTTAGGTAAGAAGGTCGTGCGAGGTCTCTACGATTACACATCAGTCACCGATGCAGGTGTAACAGATACTCCGGATCTGAATTTCAAGAAGGGCGACATCATGGAAGTCATACAGGAGTAAGCCAACTACCAAATTTTCTGCCTCCTCCTTCTACTTCTCTTCCTCCTTCTTCTCCTCTTACTCCTCCACCTGCTATTTCTTCTCCTCCTTCTCCTGCTCCACCTTCTTTTTCTTATTCTCTGCCTCATTCTCCACTTTCTCTTTCTTCTCCACCTTCTCCACATTCTTTCTTCTTCTCCGCCTCCTTCTCACATTCTCTCCTTTCCTCCTCCACCTCCGTCTCTTTTCCACCTCCTGCTCCTCCTCCTCCACCTTATCGTCTCCTCCACCTTCTTCTCCACCTTCTCTTGTCCTCCTCTACCTCCTCCACCTTTCTATCTTCTCATCCACCATCTCTTCTTCTCCATCTCCTTCTCCACTTTTTCTATCTTCTTCTCTTCTAAGTGCTTCTTCCACCTTCTCTCTCTCTCTCTCTCTCTCTCTCTCTCTCTCTCTCTCTCTCTCTCTCTGTCTCTCTGTCTCTGTCTCTCTCTCTCTGTCTCTCTCTCTCTCTCTCTCTCTCTGTCTCTCTCTGTCTCTGTCTCTCTCTGTCTCTCTCTATCTCTCTGTTTCTCTCTCTCTGTCTGTCTGTCTGTCTGTCTGTCTCTCTCTCTCTCTCTCTCTCTCTCTCTCTCTCTCTCTCTCTCTCTCTCTCTCTCTCTCTCTCTCTCTGTGTCTATACATAAAGACAGACAGATGATTAGACAGAGCGAGAGAGACTCTCTGACAGAGTCTGTCTCTGTCTCTCTCTGTCTCTGTCTGTCTGTCTGTCTGTCTGTCTGTCTGTCTGTCTCTCTCTCTCTCTCTCTCTCTCTCTCACGTGATTAAGTGATTAAATTGTTTTCGTTTTCATAGGGACGGCGATTGGTGGTTGGCACGAAATATGTTTACTGGGGAACAGGGTTACATTCCGAATACATACGTTGCTCTGGAAAACAGCATCGAACAGTTCGAGTGAGTTTCAGTCGTTGACATTGTTCAATACATTCCAAAGTTTGGCCAGATTTCTGCTGACTTTTGTAGAGAGAGCTGTACTGGTTAATCATGCAAAGGTGCATTGCAGTAGAGATCGTCCTAACTACCGGTAGGCTACCTGTCTTTCTCCATTCTACCACAGAGAGCTACAACCTTCAACCTGTGACATGACCTTCAACCTGTGACATGACCTTCAATTGCTTTATCTCTATTTTTGGCACGATTCTGTTTGATCTTCTTTTGTTATCACAGGTATCAAGTGCCATACAAAGTCTGATTAAGATGATGATTAGATTGAATGTATTACAATTAGATGCAAACGTTCTTCAGGGTCAGTAACTTTAAGGCTGTCCTGCCATATATGCATTTGTGTGTGCGCGTGCGTGCGTGTATGTGTGTTCAGTGTTTCCTGTGTTGCTAGGTATGTTAGAGTCAGTCCGTCTATCTGTTAATTAATGTGTCAGTTGCTGAAAGTGATTTTCCATTTAATTTTGACTCTCTTTTTCCAGCTGGTTCCATGGTAAGATCAGTCGAAAAGATGCAGAGAAGCAGCTTCAGTTGCCTGGCAACGTCCGTGGAACATTCCTCGTCCGTGAATCCGAATCCACTTCAGGTCAGCCGTTCATCACTTCTGGGTTGGCAGAAGAACAACAACGAACATTATCTACCTTCTTCCTGCTCCACTTTCTCCACTTTCTCCTTCTCCTTCTCCTTTATCTTCTGCTATATCTCTCTGTACCTCTCCTTGTCCACCACTTCCTGTCCTTCAATTTTCTCCTCCTCCTCCCTTCTCTCCCTTCTCCTCCTCCTTCTCTTTCATCCTCCTTCTCTTCTTCTGGTGCAGTATACTGAAAAGGGGAAATTTCCAACATACAAGAGCCATAAGGAAGGGAAGTTCAGTTACAGCTGGTGTTCAAAATGTCCCCCTTGTTCTTCTTATCTTCTGCATCTCAAACGTTCATAAACTTGACAAAATCACCAGCATTTCCAAACGGCGTTACGATTTGGTGTCAATATGGCTACTGTTGTTGTCTTTAAAATTTGAGGCATATGCTAAAAGTTTTTACCGAGTTATGACACTTTTTCGTGGGGTCTACTTTTCATCGGGACAGTGTAGTTAGACTGACCAGGCTGATGAGAGGTTGCCATGGGTCTCTTGTTTATGTATGGCTGTAGGTCATTAGTAGTGGTGGTGGTGGTGGTGGTGGTGGTGGTGGTGATGGTAGGGAAAGAGAAGGTGGAGAGGGACTTTAAAGTAGAGTCTTAGTCATGAGGTATTTGTGTTGGATCTTTTGGTTTCTGGTTGTAAGTTCTCCCCTTCAGCGGCCATTGAAGCGCCTCTGAGTAGGTCTCTTGAAGAGGCGCTATATAAATTCTCGGAATGAATGAATGAATGAATTGGACCTACTTTTCTCTTCTTTCTCTCATTGAAGAGACTGTGATTGCAGCGTAGTTTACTCTCCCATGTGATCATATGAGTGTCTTGTTTTAAGTCTCTGATTATTGGAGACTTTTCTTGAGACGAGTTGTTTGCCTCTGCATCGTCGTCGTCGTCGTCTGTTGATTAGTTGATGGTGAATGTCTGTAACTTTCCTCTTTTAAGGATCCTATTCGCTGTCCGTACTTGATGAAGATGAAAGCAGACAGAAGTCTGTTAAGCACTATCGCATTCGTGACTTGGACAGCGGCGGATGTTACATCACGACCAAACACAAATGCTCCTCTCTCGAAGAACTTATTAATCACTATACAGGTAATGAACTCATTAATCACTATTCAGGGAGGGGATAGTATTATGAATAACACTCTTGTCTGAAGTGTTCACGGACCCGGTTTGATTCCCGTAAGGCCCTCCTCGGTTTGGCTCATGCCTTCATTCCCTAGAAAGTACAATGAGCTTGTGCCTTGGATGGATGCAACTTTGTAGATTTATCTGTAATTTGTGTTCTTGTGAATTGTTTAATCGTTATAACATGTACATGTACACAACAGTGCTTTTGTCAGGCGCTTCATTAAAGAAGAAATATTATTATTATAGGTAATGAACTCATTAATTACTACTTCTTTATTAACACATTAATCACTATTCAAGTAATTAACTCATTGATCGCTACTCAGGTAATGAACTTATTAATAATTATATCTCACTTAATTAACTCCGTTTTCAATTAGATCTTCGTCTGTTATTTTGCCTCTGCATTTTTTCAGTTTTATTGTTTCTAGGTAGAATGCTGAGATTTAAAATGCTTTGCACTTGAATTAAGTGGTTGTACATACTTTAAATCAGGGATGGCCAACCCGCGGGCCAAATGTGGCCCGCGGGCTGCTGATTGGCGGCCCGCACGGCCCCTTTCTAAATAATTCTTTTTCTCATTTTGCACCTACTTACTTGTCCGACTACTGCAATACTGCATAATAATGATGTCTAATACACTAAAAGATTGAGTGTTGTAAGTTCTAGTGACCTAATGTAGTCATACCTGTTTTTATACATCTTGTAAAAATCTGAAATAAACATTTGTTTTTCTTTCGAGGCTGTGAGGACAAACATTTTGTGGCCCGCCGCATGCTTACCAACAATCATAGTGGCCCGTAGGCCAAAAAAGGTTGGCCACCCCTGCTTTAAATGAATGTCTCGTTCTCTCAGCAGATTGCGGACAGTGGTCATTAACTGGGGCCTCTTCACAACCCTATAATTAGAAATATATTTAAATCATAAATTTTTTACACAAAGTTGCTACATTTTGCAGAGGAGGTAATTGTTGAGAAGTAATCCTCTGGAAAAACTAGAGGATACAGAAACGAAACAAAGGTACAATGAGGAACTAAGAAGGAAATGGACGAAAGCCAAAGAAGAAGAGGAGGGAGCTGAGAACTCCGTAGAGGGAACATGGAAAGAGATCAGAGAAATCTACAACGAGACAGCAAAACAAGTGCTGGGTTACAGAGAAACAAGAAAGAAGAAGCCGTGGATAACGCAAGAAGTGCTTAACCTAAGCGACCAAAGGAAGGAACTTAGAAGGACCAAAACGGACAACGAAGGAAACAGGAAAAGATACAGAAAACTAACTAGAGAGATCAAAAAGAAGGCAAAGAAATGCAAAGAACAATGGATAGAGGAAAAATGCACAGAGATGGAGCATAGAGCGGAGAGACTAGATACCAGGGGATTGTTCAGGATGGCGGAGGAAATATGTGGCACGGTGAGCAGCGGATCATCAGAAATCAGAAGCAAGGATGGGAAAAAGATAGAGGACAGGGACGAGATCAGGGGACGATGGAGAGAACACTTCGAGGAACTGTATAACGAAGAGAACCCAACGGACATCACGGTCTTGGAGGAGATGCCACAGAATAGCAACCAGGATAGGCTAGGCCACATACTCAGAGGGGAAATAGAAGAGGCGATAAATAACCAAAAAAAGAGGAAAGCACCGGGGGAAGACAACATCACAGCAGAAATGATCAGGGAAGGAGAGGAGTGCTCGGTGGAAATGATGCACACTCTGTGCAACAGGATATACCAAGGGAAGAAATGCCCGGAGGACTGGGGAAAGGCGATCATAGTCCCCATACACAAGAAAAAGGACAAAACCATCTGCAGCAATTACAGAGGAATTAGCCTCCTGAGCGTGCCTGGGAAGGTGTACACCAGAGTCCTGCAACAACGACTACGGAGGTATGTGGAGGAAATAGTGGGAGAGGAACAGGCGGGTTTCAGAAGAGGAAGGGGAACGGTAGACCAAATATTCACAATCAGGCAACTAGCGGAGAAATACTATGAAAAGAACAAGGTGATTTATAACAACTTTATAGACTTCAGACAGGCTTTTGATAGCATCTGGCAGCGGGGGCTATGGAGAGTGATGAGGAATTATGGAATACCAGAGGAGCTAGTGGAACTACTAGAGGACCTATATAGCAAGACGGTAAGCGCAGTGAGAGTAGATGGGGAGCTAACGGAATGGTTTCGTGTGCATGTTGGAGTAAGACAAGGCTGCGGTCTATCCCCATACCTATTCAACCTGATATTGGAGGCAATGATGGACATAGCGCTGGCAGATACAGAAATAGGGGTGAGAATAAATGGAACAATAGTCAACAACCTAAGATTTGCAGACGACATAGATCTGATGGCGGAAAGCGGAAGCCAACTGCAGGAACTAACGACCAGGGTACACGAAAGTAGCAAAAGATTCGGGCTTAAGATCAATGGAGAGAAGACCAAAACAATGACAATTGGTAAGGAGAAAGAAAAGATAAACATCACCCTGGAAGGAGAGGAGCTGGAACAGGTAACGGAATTTGTGTACCTGGGGGGCGTAATTACGGAGGACGCAGAGTCGACAAGGGACATAAGGAAAAGAATTGGGCTGGCGTCAGCAATGTTTGGAAAGCTGAGGAAACTATGGAGATCAGGCAACATCTCAACAAGAACAAAAACCAAACTATACGAAACACTGGTGATACCGGTCCTCACGTATGGAGCAGAATCTTGGTGCATGAAAAAGGAGGACGAGAGAAGACTCCTGGTGGCGGAGATGGGATGGCTACGAGGACTACTGAATAGATCACGAAGAGAAAAGATACGGAATGAGGTGACACGAGAAGAACTGGGACAGAAGGAAACGATAGTGGAAAGAATAAAGAAACGAAGACTAACATGGTATGGACATGTGATCAGGATGGAGAACGGAAGAATGCCGGCAAAGGCGCTGCACGGAGAGGTGGAGGGAACAAGGAGCAGAGGACGTCAGAAGAAGAGATGGATAGATAACGTACTGGAGGACATAGAAGACAGAGGATGGGACTTAAGAAGGGCAATAGAACTCGCAAGAGACCGACCGAAATGGAGAAGTTTTATTAGAGCCTCATCGTCAGCGAATACTTGACGGAGGAGAAAGAAAGAAAAGAAAGAAAGAAAGAATGCATCAGGCTGCAAGACGACTTCTGTTCTGTGTCTTTGTCTGAGACCACATCACAGATCTGCTCTTCTTCCTTCTCTAAACTGACTGCCTATCTATGAGTATATCCTTCACTGCTCTTGTACGGAGCATGTGCAGATCATCTGCCATCCTACTTATCTTCTGTTAAAGGCCGCTATTCTCTGCTGGACAGTATGCTGTTCCTGGTAGACGTCTTGTCTTTGGCCGGCGTTCATTCACAGTTGCCGGTACCTCCATATGGAACTCTACCTCCTCATGTTCCCAACTCCTACCGAGAGACTATCACTCTAAACTGAAAACTTACCTCTTCCAGTCTACTTCTGGCTCTTACTTGGCTTCAGTGTGCACTTGTGAACGTTGTAAAAAGGCATTAACAAATTACAGTTGTTTTGTATTGTATTGTGTAAGTTTTAATACTGTATTCGTGTGAAGTCAGTCATGGCTGAAGTGTTTCTCTTGAGCTGGTAATTCATGCATGATGAAGTGCTTGCATCGTCAGTTGAACTTGTGAATTTCTTGGTGACCTGCTTTCTAGGTCAGCCGGACGGTCTCTGCTCTCAGCTCGTGCGACCATGTGTCAAGGCCAAGCCACAGATGTGGGATCTGTCACGTGGATCGCGGGACAAGTGGGAGATCGATCGGAGTTCCCTCGAGTTCAAGGATCGTCTCGGAGCAGGAATGTTTGGAGAAGTCTGGAGAGGTAGATTGGAAAATATGGCGATGA